>OZ038489.1:14027848-14082848 GCA_964036315.1 Acanthosepion esculentum | reverse complement strand
CTAGGCCACAGCAGTGGTGAACCAAAAACTTAGAGAGTTGAGTTAAAGAGAAATAACTGGGACATCCAGAAGAAGCACGGCACATAGAACTAGAGCAATCTACCCTGGTGGATGAAATAAAGGGTTCAGTTCAAAATTCCAATCACCTGAAGAAGGCTGAAGCGTACAATGGCCGAAACGTAAATATGGCAATGAAGATGTGGATAACAGCCCAAATAATATAAATAATGCAAATAATCATTTGTCAAGTCTCGTAAAAAAATATTGTCATGTTGACTGTCAATTTTCATCTTTCAAAAAAGTAGAGTGTTTCCGATAAAAAACAGAAACAAATTAAAAGGAGAGGAGTAGATGTAATCTTTAAATGCAATTGTATAGCTGGCCACTCGTATTCAAGGATACCCATCTACTAAGGCGGTTAGCCAGTCCCTATTGCAGGCGCTTGCTCAGGGACATTTGTGTTTATTCAACACCCACAAGGCCCACCTGTGGTTTATAGCTGCAACTATGCTGAGTAGACCTTAGTTACAGTTTCTGGGAAAGAGCGTGTTATCTAGCAGGATCAAGAATTTGAACAAGGCCAGCACGCTCAAACCCTCAGCCACGATGACTTACAACTTCATGTTAGCACAGCTATCGACAGACAGGGCTCCATCTACCCAATTTCACTCACAAGGCTAGGGTCGACCCATGGTATGGTTTTGAGGCACTTTCTAAAGGTGCCGAATGCTGAGATCAACCTCTCAAGCCCGATAACATCAGGAAGTCTCCTTCCCAACCATGGTGAGATTCGAACCTGGGTCTCCTGGTCAAAATGCAATGCCCATAAATGCAATAAGAATCTACATACAACCATTTGTTCATGACTATCTACATACTAGCAGTATCCATAACAATTTCACCTTTCTTACCCACTACTATACACACCCAAGTTATTTATGATTGTTCAAAATTAGCTTTTCAGTCATAGGCCTATAGTATCTATGCTATGTCAGATTATATTACACAAGTCAATCGTTTACAAAATAAAATTGGTATTAACTGACCAATGTTGTTAAAATCTTCAGGATATACTTATATTTAGATGATAAATATACAGTGAATTCTAATTTATAATAACAGCTTTTAATAAAAAATATTACAATAATTTATTTGGTGGTGTGAGATTTAATTGCACAACTAAAGTGTTGTTCACTATATTGCAAACAAATATAATAGTGTAAGTATTGAAATTTATGTGTTAAGTCTTGGTATATAAAAATATTGCCAAGATATAACCTCCAAAGAGAAAAAAAATATTGTAAAATTATTAAATTACCAGTTAAGACAAGCTATGATTAGCTTAGGTGAGCTCTGACCAGCTTGGACAAGCTAAGTCCAGCTATGACTAACTTAGATGAGCTCTAACCAGCTAAGTTCAGCTATGATTAGCTTAGACAACTTCTGACCAGCTTGGACAAGCTATGACCAGCTAAGACCAACTATGATTAGCTTAGACAACTTCTGCCCAGCTTGGACAAGCTATGACCAGCTAAGACCAGCTATGATTAGCTTAGACAAGCTATGACCAGCTAAGACCAGCTATGATTAGCTTAGACAACTTCTGACCAGCTTGGACAAGCTATGACCAGCTAAGACCAGCTATGATTAGCTTAGACAACTTCTGACCAGCTTGGACAAGCTATGACCAGCTAAGACCAGCTTAGACCAGCGGCCTGACAAACAAGTAAATTGCCTTAGAGGAACTACTGACATTTTAAACCAGACCTGTACTCTTATCACACCATATCAGGATGAGTAGATGTGTGAGATGTTGGTTGGGAGAAGAGCTGACATAGCAGAAGTTGTCCCAAGCATCACCTGCCTACCCACTTGGATGGGCAGGCAAAGCCCTGAATAAAACAAAGCCCTGAATACGATATGGGAAATGGTTATTTCACAAGGTGTCATTTGTTTTCAATCATGTTACCTTGCAAGTGTGCAGTGTGCTTATCCCTAATTTTCACTGCACACCGACAAGATCAAGAATCAGAATGCAATGTGGGGTACTCATTGGCTAATCAGTGGAAAGCATGGGCAAGATTTGCTTTGAATGTTCACATCAGAGGCTTTAAGAATGTCACCAAAAGTGATTTGAAAATATTTTTTAAAGTCTACGAGTTACCCCCACATAGCTTGTCAGTTTTGACAACAAGTCATTAGAGGGCAACTGTCAAGCAGCTATAAAAACTGGATACTTCCTGCTTTCACACGCTTTCTACCTTTTCCTCCTAACATGCTGGAGACAATGCCAACCAGGACCTTTGCAGGCCTGGGAATATCTTTCATCCCTTATCAACTGAACTTCTCACCTAAACACAGGCACACACTTGTACATATCACTGACATAAATTGTAACGTCATGCAACTGTGTACTCATGCATTTTCTCTCTTTTTAATCAGATATATAAAAACAAAAATATAAAATATTGCTTTATTGAAATTGCCTCACACTCATCATTTATATTTGCAACATATTGTTTCCACAGCTTTTAGTCAAGCTAGAAGTAGTTCCGCAACATTTATGGCAACACACAACACGATTTCAATATGAACGTTCTGTAACAAATCTAATAAGCAAGACAAATGGATTGGTCAGCAAGAAAATAGTTGAACAAGCAGATATTGCAAATATAAACAAAGAAAAAAGGGGCAGAATATTAAAAACATCGACTAAAGACATGAAAGCAACCAAACTACCATGTTTAAGTTAATATCAAAAGGAGAATTTCTGTCTGAATTTCTGGGATGAGGAGTTATCATTATTTACACTATTTACATTTGGACTATTGTCCTCATCTTTCTTGTTATCACCTGATCGCCTCTTACCTGAATTTCTGGAATGAAGAGATATTATTTACACTATTTACATTTGGACTATTTTCCTCATCTTTGTTGTTATTATCACCTCATCACCTTCTGCCTGAATTTTGGGATGAGGAGTTATCATTATTTACACTATTTACATTTGGACTATTGTCCTCATCTTTGTTGTTATTATCACCTGAACGCCTTCTGCCTGAATTTCTGGGATGAGGAGTTATCATTATTTACACTATTTACATTTGGACTATTGTCCTCATCTTTGTTGTTATTATCACCTGAACGCCTTCTGCCTGAATTTCTGGGATGAGGAGTTATCATTATTTACACTATTTACATTTGGACTATTGTCTTCATCTTTGTTGTTATTATCATTTGATAGCCTTCTGCCTGAATTTCTAGGATGATGAGTTATCATTATTTACACAATTTACATTTGGACGCAGCAAATCTCAAAGAATCAGTACACTTGCTAGGCTATAAGGAGCTCCTTAAAAGGCCTAGTATAGAAATAAATACAATATGGGAGATGCTAATAAAAAAAGATAGACAAATGACAGCAAGGCTTCAACTACAGCAGCAGCACTCAGACATAGCAGCCAGCAGTGTTGCAAGTTTAAAAAGCAGGCAGGTTAAGTTTAAGTACCCAAATTCACTACAGCAAACAGTATTATGCAAATTCCATACTGGTTATTGCTAAGGAGGTTGTTCCTGTTGAGGTATTCAACAACCTTCTTGTTGATTATAGATTCAAAGGGTTTGCTGATGATATTAAGGAGGCTAATGGGTTGATGAACACTTGGCTGCATACTTAAAAACATGGCACTCAGCTGATACCTTCCATAGACTTGGGAAGCATCTCTCCTTCAGGCAGCAGTTAAACAGTTTTGCTAGAATTGGAGATAAATCTGGTCTGATATTTTTAAGAACTACTGGGATTTTGTCTGGACCAGTTTCCACGGCTTTTAGTCAAGCTAGAAGTAGTTCCGCAACATTTATGGCAACACACAACATGATTTAAATATGAACGTTCTGTAACAAATCTAATAAACAAGACAAATGGATTCTTAGATTCAAGGCTTTTCAAAAGTCAGGAAACTTCTCATGTCATGATAGAGATATTGAAAAGTTTTTACTTTGTGAGGAAGGGGAAGTTAGGTAGGAGGTAGTCCTTATCATCTAATGTAGAGTCAGAGGCAAAGTTCATTATAAAGAGCCTTGACTTGTCGTATGAGTATGTAATAACTTCAGGGCCATTTATGATAGCTGGCACAAACACTTTGCCTCTATTGAGATTTTTCAGAACTCGCAGGAACCAAATCTTTTGTTTTTCAACCTTGTCTTGAACTGACTATGCTTTCTAGAATAATCTTGTATGATGATTGCAGACTGTTTGGAATGCTGTAAGAGTTCCACTACACTATTCTCTGTGATAGAGATTGTAGTAGTGGTTATGGTGGGCTATGTCTGCAGTAAATTCTGCCATGAACCAAGGCTGGCTATATGGTTTCTGTTGGTATTTTTTCATTGAGATAAAATTATCCATGTCTGAGAGGATCCATTCAGAGATGAGGGAGGCAGTTCTGAAAGGTTTACTTTTTAAGAAAGCTGAGAGTGGGAGCTTCCACAATGTGGGATCTAAAGCTGAACCAGTCAGCTTTGGTGTACCAAAAGATCAACCTGTGAAATGGTACATCAGGAGTGCTTTTAGTTTGGTATCACCTTAGCATTGACCAGCAAATAGTCAGAAGTGCCCAAGGGAAGCAACACTTCAGCAGAACATTTTCAGGACAATATGTGAGAAAGTGATTGAGGAGGTTTGCTTGATGCCCCATTTTGCCAGGAACACGAGCGTTTTTATCAACTACCTACATAAGTGATAGAAAAAGTCATAACATTATCTGCCTTCTTCGTTGGTTCGTATTGAGTGGACTAACCCCACTTTGTGGGGAATATTGAAGTTGTCACGAATATGTGATCTGTGAGATGATCAGAGGATATCATCAATCCTTTCAGCTATTTTGTCATTCCATCATCCTGTAGACGATAGACAGTGAAGATGAAAGACATATTGCAGACAACATCCATGCAAAAGCATATGAACAGGAAATCCAGGACCTTGGTTTTGGGATCTCTACCATGTGGGAACACATCCATCATAGAAGTGGCGAGTCCATGGCCATGGCGATTTAAAGAGTTGTACTTTACTACTAGGGGCAAGTAGCCTAGAATCATAAAATCCTGAACTGGAATAGATAGTTTATGGTTGATTTCCAACAGGAACAGGAGGTCAGGTTTGACTTTGTGTAAATAAAGCTCAACTTCTGGAAAGTTGGATCATAGACCCCCTCACATTTGTGTAGGAGATGCTGAACTTGGGATCAACTTTTGCTTTTGTGGAGTAAGGTTTGTATCTTCTATTTGTTTTGTGGGCATAGTTTGATAGAGGTTTTGGAATGGATGAAGACAAGATGGTGAAGCAGCCACACCCTCGAAAAGTATTTACATCATTTAGCTAGATTAAATAGTCTGGAAGTACAGCCATAACTGTACACTTCATTAATGCAGTCCCACCAAAAACTACTGCACAATCTAGATCACAGTCACAAAATGGCAGTACAATAGCCCCAATATTATATACCCACTGATGGCATAGCCTTCTCGGGAGTTACTCTGAAGTCCGGATTCCTGACTATCGAGCAGTTAACACCAACTCAGAAAACACTTACCTCCAGCCCCTTTGATGAAAAGACAAAGAAAGAAGATGTAGGAATTACTGGCTCAAATTGCATCCACATTCAATGCAGGAGGTACCAAATGCATATCCAGTAGCTCATTTCAGTGTTCTTTAGCTTCTATAGCATATGGGAGCAGAAGATCCACCAGGGTGACCCTGCTAACACCTAACACAGTGCCTCCCCTGGGTGAGTGACATCACTAACTGTGCCCTAGAGATATGTCATAGTCCAATGAGTAAATGTATCATTTGTTTTGGGATGATGATAAGATTCAGATATGATGCAAATCTAATGTGGCCATGGAGATTAATTGTTAACAAGGCCCTGTGTAAGCAGGTGATGGTTCTATAATGGTGTGAATTGCAATCATATGACATAGGTTAGGTCTACCGATTTGGTTTGGTTTATTTTGTTTTACAGCATATCACCCTCAATGGATTATTTAATGCTGACAAGATTTTTATTGCTCGTAATATTTTTTTTCAAAAGATGTATTTCTTTCACTATTCATTCATTTTCTTTTTTTTTCCCATGTCTTTTTATTTCATTTTATTTTTTATTTTCTTTGGTTTGGTTTGGTTTTGGTTTGGTTTTGGTTTGGTTTGGTTTGTTTTATGGCATATCAACCTCAATGGATTATTTAATGCTGACAAGATTTTTATTGCTGCTAATATTTTTTTCAAAAATGTACTACTGGTAATAATGTATTGCTGGTAATAATTTTTCCAAAAGTGTATTGCTGGTATTAAAACCTATTTTTATACTTTCATTGTGTTTTTACCCATTTTGTGAGGTTAACTATTTGCCCATAGCTGGGACTCTGACAGATGCAACCACCTCAAGTCAGGGTGAATCTAAGAACACCAACAATTAAGAGGTGGTTCCACACTCATCAAAACCTGATCAAAGGTCTTGCTGTTGGATGTAGTTTATCATCTTACCCAGGACACTGGGTCTACTGGTTTATCTAAACATGTTATTGACCAGTGACTGCTACATCCCCCTTTGCAACTATTCATGGATTCCATGTACCCCAAAAATAACTGGTTAATCCAACAGGATAATGACCCATCATTGAAACTGATTTGATGAGCATTCCAGATACTTTCAATAAATAGTGATCATCACATTCACCTGACATGAGTTCACTCAATTAAGCATTTATGAAGTCTACCTGTAAGCAATAAACTGCACCTACAAATAGGAATGAACCATGAACAGCTCTGTAGAGCATAAGACTCAACATCTCTCCAGGGTCCTTCTGACCATTTGTGGAATCAATGCTGCACTTTGTGAAGCAGAATGGGTCCTATATGATGAGGCACCAATCCCATGGCTTTTGGCACATCATTTTCTGACTATTTTGTTTTTTTGTCTGTAAATCCTTTTCTGTTCTAATCCTAAATTGCAAAGATACACCATGAAATTTCTTGATATTTGAATGCTTTATTCAGAATAGAATTCTCCTTATTTTTTTTAAAATAATATTTACTAGAAAGAGTTCCATTACCTGATTGATTTGTTTTTTTTACGGCTTATCAACCTTTTGTAGGTTATTTAAAGCCAGAAAATATTTTTAGATTATAAGAATTTTTTTAGATAATAATGCTTTATTTATACAAGTCATATTAATTAACCCATAGCTGGGGGGAAAGAGGTGAATTCATATTTTTCCTAAGGTTATTTGAATGTAAGTGAATATAACAAACCCAATTGGAATTGGAATTTGACTCTTTGATAAGCAATTCTGAGCCATTATCTGTTATATCACCCATACATCCAAGTTTACCTAATATTCCCAAGTGGTCACCCATCTAGGTACTGACCAGGCTTGACGTTGATTAACTTTGTTGATTGTAGCCATCATCTGATGATGACAGAAGAGCATACTGACCTAAAAATTGTATTAAAAGGTTTCTTAAAAAGAGTTAATCAAATAATAAGTCATCCTGGGTATGATATTCAACTACATCCAGCAGCAAGTCCTGTAATTGGAAGGTTTTTGAAGAGCATGGAACCACCTCTTAATTGCTGTTGTTCCCAGGTTCACCCTGACCCAAGGTGGTAGCACCTGTTAGGGACCCAGCTATGGGCTAATAGTGAACCCCTAAAACTAGGATCAAAACATTATAAAAGTATGAAAATACATTTTTGTAGTAAGAATACCAACAATACATTTTCATTGTAAAAAAAAATTACCAGTAATACATTATTGGAAAAGGAAGAGAATAATTAATAAAGTTCCCAAGAAAATTAAATTTCAGCATGAAATGACCCATAAGGAGTTGATGTGCCATTAGACAAGCCAAAACCAAAAAATCAAATAAGTCATAGAAACTTCTTGAAATGCAAAGGATTGCCATCAACAGAACTTGCTAAACTAGCAATGTTTTACAAGACTAGCTTTTTAACTACACATTTCTCTATAATAGGCAAATAGATGCCAAACTTAGCTTTGGTTGACACAAGGCCACAATAATAGAGCGCCCAGTAAGAATCAAATTCATTACATTAATGAATATTCTATAATATCAATTTGAAAACCCTGGTACCTGAAATATTGTTTTATCAATGGTAAATTTTGTGTTTTAATTCTTATAAACTACATCACCCCCACCCCACAGAATGATTTTTTTAAATAAATGCTTTTCTGTAACCATTTTTGTATTTGCTGCAATATTCTGCATTTATCACAATTAACCAGGTTTTGTTATTAATGCTTGTTCATGTCGACAATGATATTTTTGCGTGCAACTCTGGAGTGGAGGGGATTTGTTGAAGGAAGGTGGAGAGTGAAATTGAAATATTAGACATGGCTACTTGACTTATAAAAATGTGGAAACATTATTGGTATGTATTAAGTCAGGATTTAAGTGAATGTCTCTGGGGAATGCCACTGTGGGTGGGGTGAGGTTGGGGGTGGCATCTGCACATGTTGCTCTTTCTGAATATGAAGGTGGAACATGCAAGATGTTAAGGTTTTTGTTATTTTTGTTGTTTCCATAATTTCTTCCTTTACATATATATATTTTATGCTGAATATTAAAAAAAGTAAGCAAGAAGCTTTATAGAATTATTGATGTATATGGAAATATAATTCTTTTCATGAAAGTAAAAACAAACAAAATCTGTCACAAGGCCACAAGAGTGGATCAACCTCACTACATACTGACTAGCTCATTAACCATTACTCTATAGCAGAAAATATTTTATATATATATATATATATATATATATATATTTTATAGTAATTCGTCGAGCTTAGAATCCTCAACAGAATGCAGAAAGCACTGGACAGCCGTTTCGTCCTATCTGGGACTCATCAGCAGTGCGCATCCACTACCGAGAATCGAACCCAGATCACTTCGATACAACACGAACGTCATACCAACTGTACCACGGGACTCGGTGATGAAGATGACATAAACTAGACTCAATATAGTGCCGCTAATCACTCAATTTCATTTACCGATACCCATCCAAGTATACAGAGTTATCTAGAGTCCCCGAGTAGCGGCGCTATATAGAGTCGAGTTTATGTCTTCTTCGTCACCGAGTCCCGTGGTACAGTTGGTATGACGTCCGCGTTGTATCGAAGCGAACCGGGTTCGATTCTTGGTAGTGGATGTGCGCACTGCTGATGAGTCCCAGATAGGACGAAATGGCCGTCCAGTGCTTTTTGCATTCTGTTGAGGATTCTAAGTTCGACGAATTACTATAAAATTAGCCTAAATGCACAAATCAATTACATATATATATATATATATATATATATATATATATATATATATATATGTATGTATGTGAGGAAATATAGTTTTAAGGTGTGCTATATTTATGGGATAAAGTGCTCAATATCAGAGATAGAGCGTATGTAAATATAAAAGTCAACATTGAAGTCAACACTCTGAGCATCTGAGTGTTGACTTCAATGTTCACTTTTATATTTACATACGCTCTATCTCTAATATTGAGCACTTTATCCCATAAATATAGCACACCTTAAAACTATATTTCCTCATATATATATGTCCCCTGTCATAGGTTGAACACTTTGGAAGAAAGGGAATTTATCAGCTGCTGCTATTAGTGCTAAAAGCTCTTTGCTATGAATTGAGGACTCTGGTAGCCGTTAATGCTTATATCTTGTATATAAGGTGTTCAAAATTCCCTTTCTCCACTGCGTGAGCTGATGGCCTAAAGATGAGAGTCTCCAACTGGTGTGAAATTGGTCAGGTTTCGATCCCAGCTTGAAGCAATTGCATGTCTAGCCACACTGATGAGCTGTGATACAGTCAAACAGTCTGTCTGGGGATAACTATACATATATATATATATATATATATAGGGCACTTTGACGTGGTGTAATGGCTAGCAAGCTTGTCTCACTAGATCAGTTATGACCAAGTAGTGAGTTTGATCCTCACTGGGAGCTCCATATTTTCTTACTTGTAGTTAAAAATAAAGCAAACTCATTCACAGAAACAAATTCACAGAACCTCATATCCAAATAGTTGCAAATCCACTCCTCCCACAATCAGCTTTCTTTGTACTTCCCCCCCCCCACACACACACACTCCACCACCTCTTGTTCACTGCCACTGACTTTGTATACATTTAAATGCAGGTACGCTAATCTGTGGGCAGCATATCTAGGCTATTCTGTCAACTGTTTTTTGTTATGAACAACGGAATGAGTCTGCTACAGTTTTTCTTTGTATCATGGAACCAATTTCATTGGAAGCCACACACTCTCAGCCTTTTTAAGCTGTGCTAAGAATATTGTTATATATATTTATATAGAGAGAGAAAATGTCTCAAAAGGTACAAGTAGAAAAATTCAAATTTTATAAGTACTAGGTTTTCAAAAACCCACCCAGTCTGGCCACTAGGATAATTAATGAATTCCAAATTATGCATGTATAAATGCCTGGGATACTAAAAGAATAAAAGAAACCATGGTTCCAACATGGCCTTAAATGGTAATTCTTCTCCTAAAAGTAATACATTCAAAATAATATAATTCTGAAAAAAGTTTAATTATTTAAGAGACAACTTCAAAAGTTGTTTTTTTTAATTTCACCCCAAGTAAGACAATAATGCCACTAATACGCAAGAGGTTACTGGGAGTGGAAGAGAATGAGAAGATTTTAGGTGAGGACAAAGGACAATAAAAGAACAGGGCTCAAAAAGACAGAAGATGGTGATAATGACACTAAGAGGCAAGGGGTTACTGAAAGTGATAGAGAATGAGAAGACTTTAGTGAGAAGAAAGGACAATAAAAAACAGGGTTCAGGAAGACAGAAGATGGTGACACTAAGATGCAAGACGTTACTGGGAGTGATAGAGAATGAGAAGACTTTAGGTGAGGACAAAGGACAAGAAGACAGAAGATTGTGCTTGACGTTAAGTGGCAGGGAAACAAGAAACCTGAAAAGAATTCTGCAAGCAAGAAAAAAAGAAACTATCAGAATAGAACTTACAGTTACATTGAACTCTTTTAATTGTAAAACAATGAGACCTAATAGCCAATCTAGTAGTATGCTTAACTTCATGCAGTCGAGGCACTAAGTATGAAAGCTTATCAGAACAATGTCCATGAAAAAATTTATGGAAAAGACAAAAGGAAGCCGCATCATGACAGTGGAGAAAGTGACTGAAGTTGAGATGCCAGGTCAGGATCAATAACATTGCAGACACTTCTTTGGTTTTTGTCAAGAATCTCAAAACTAGACCAGATATGGCAGTAATATTCAATGGTAGATGTATAAATGTGCAGGATGGATTCTGGTAAAAAAAAAATGTTTAGCCTGACATAGTGAACTATCTTTCCTAGCAACAAAGCTAGCAAATGATTCAATATAATCACACCACTTCATGTCAGTGAAAAACATGACAAGAAGGTGCAAGGAGTTGCTTTTCTGGAGGTTAGCATCAGCCATGCTGATGAAGGGCAAAAATGATTCTCTATGATGGTTAAAAGATAGCAGTTTCATTTTGGAGGCATTAAAATTGACAAGTCATTTCTTGCCCCAGTTAACAACTAATTGGAGTTCATTTTCAAAAACAGCTGCCAGTTTTACTTTGTCTGACCTATCGGACCTACAGTTAAGGAGTAAATATTTATGTCATCAGCATAGATAACAAGTTGGGAACTGATAACATTAAGAAGATTGTTCATGGAGATAAGAACCAACATAGGCTCAAGTATGGAGCCCTGGGGATACCCGCATTAAAAGAACTTCTACAGGCCTTCTTTATCTTTTCATTCATATAATATTTCAACTGGTAGAGTGTCCAGTATCTGTCTATATTTCTGAGATGAGGTATTATGTACACTATTTACATTATTCGGACTATTGTCCTCATCTTTGTCGCCATATTTATTACAATGTTTTGGCTGTTGTATGCTCCAGCCTTCTTCAGGTGGTTGGAATGTCAAACTGAACCCTTTATTTTGCTCACTGGAGTAGACTGTTCTAGTTCCATGTGCCATGATTAATGGATGTCAGTTATCAGTTATCTCCTGTTAATTCCCCTCTCACTGCCTTAACCAGGTATTGAACTCACAACTCTTTGGGTCCTCTCACTGGATCTAACCAATGCCTTAATTCACTGTGCCATGTGTCCTTGAGGGGAATTACATTGTAATAAATATGGTGACAAAGATGAGGACAATAGTCTGAATAATGTAAATAGTGGTAGAGTCTCTTTCTATCATCAGGTTAACATATAACCTCTAAAGAATTTTAATACAGTTCTCTCCATGTTAGTCATCTCATATGTAGCAGCCATTTTGTTTTTGTTTTAACATCTTTCCGAGTGACTGAAATTCAAGTAACACTTGAAATTATATAAAAATTCTTTTATTTTTTATGAACGTGCAGACATTTTGGGGTTCTTTTTGTTTCATTTGACTAATAAACTAAGGTGACCTTTCTAGAGTTTGAACGTGGAAATAAAATGTGGAAAGTGATGTTTGTAGTCTGAAAGCTGATGACATTTTTAAATTTCAAACAAAATTTGCAAATGAAACTTTAGTAATGTTATGGCCTTTAATTGGATATAAGTAAAAATGCATTTTTTAAATATGCAGCTGGGTAAGGAATAAGTAAGAAACAGGAATGAATCTAGAATAGCAAACTTAATCCCAATGTTTAATCTACAAGTCATTTTTTAAATTGAAAATTGCAGGTTTTGTCAAGGATAAAAATATAAAAAAATGGAAATAAAAAGACAGATCCATGAAAGAATTGTTTTACAATAACAGGAACAAGGGGGGAAAATTTTTTGGTCCCAATGACAAATTGTCTGGTTGACTTTTAAAAAGTGGTCATGTCTGACCATTCAACAAGTTAAGAAATTTGTTAATGCAGTTATCTATGTTTTCCTACCTTCATCAGGTGATGGAAATCATTTCAGTAATCATTATTAAAATAAAAAAAATGATGAAAATCTTATTAACAATTTTAACAATTCATTCAACTTTCATGAAATTCTATGATGTCTCTACAATTTGGGTTAAAAACACAAAATGATTTATAAACAAAGAAGAAAAAAATTGTTATTTATGAGTAGTACCCATGGAAATTTCATGGTTTTCTTATTTTAATTTTCTGACGAATCAAAATTCTTAAGTTAATGACTGTATAAACTTCTTATGAGTTCCCCAGCTATATAATGCCCATGGAAATTCCTCTATTGCCTTGTTAACTATATTTCAGCTTAACAACTTTAATAAAATATTACAATAACAAACCTAACAATAAATGCAGGTCATTATATAGAGAAGTAAGAGGGTACCAATGAAAAAGTTCAAGATCTTTCATTTCACTGAATCAGATGTTAAATGCATGAGAGTGTTATCGCCTCCACTATCTTTTCTTTTTATCTTTCTTATTATGTATGCTTTCTTTTTGTCGCTAAAACCAAAGAGTATCTTTGATATATATTTTTCTTCCGTCTTTCCTTGCAATTAAAATAGAATGGTTCCTTATTTATCTAGAGCAGTGGTTTTCAACCTTTTTCCTGGAGCGGAACCACAAGGAAACATTCCAGTGGCTCGAGGAACCCCTGCAATAAATTAATTGTCTTATGCAAAAAAAAGCTTTCAATTATTAAAATAAAATAAAAATACTCATCTTCAGATTTATTTACAAAAGAATACAAAGACAAACTGTACAAATATTGTATACGTCCATATGCAATTTTAATCTTGCTTCTCCGGTTATTACACATGTATTAAAAAACTTCAGTTTAAATGGATTGCATTTATTTTCATTACAAATTCAATGAGAAACTTGAGCCTGATGTTTCTTGCACAAATCTTTAATATTGGGTTGTGTTTTTGACAGATACAAAATGATAGAAAAAGTTTGTTTTATTAAGTTTGGGACCTTTTTTTATTCATACTATGCTGTTTTGTTATTGATTTAGTGGAGGTACCTATGCCCACATATCTGCACAGGAGAATTAAAAATTACTGTCAATCATAGTACTTGTGTAACTTCTTGTGGAACCCCGGGGCTTTACTGGTAGAAAGCTAGGGTTCTGCAGAACCCTGGTTGAAAACCACCGATCTAGGGTAATAGCAGAGCGTAACCCATGCACTAACTAATACAGATACAAGCAGAATTATAATATAATTTTTAATAGTTGTTTATCTTTTTGTAAGTTTATAATTTTGAAGAAGAAAAAGTTAATTTCACTTCATTTTTAACATCAAATAAAATTATTTGTTATGAAAATTTTTTTCTCTTTTGATGTTTCCTTTAATATTTATCAAATTCCTTTAAAAAAAACAAAAAACCTGTAGTACAAGTTTAGTGGTAAAACACTGCAACATATAATCATTATCACAAGTCTCATAACACATAAGGCTCCTAAAGGCATCACATTTACTGCAGCCATAGCAGCAGTAGGTGTGTCTAGGACAAGATAACCTGATGGAACCCATCCTTCTTCAGAAGGATTTTGAATTTAGAGTTTTTCTTCTGCTAAACTGGTTCCAAGGCATTACTAGAAGGCATCTATTTATCTTGCAAGATAATGGTAGCATTCAGTTAGAGTCAAAATTCAGTACCTTGGTGGTAAAACTGAAGTGACCTCTCCAGGGCATAATCCTAACCAATTGTATATGGAAGTTGTGCACTGCCCAGGACACTTGCCCTCCTCCACTTGGCCTTACCAACAAGATCCAAAGGAATACAAGGCATTACATTTGGGGCCAGCTTGGCTGCAGTAGTTGCTGGAAAATTGTCAAGTGTTGACTGCCAACTGCTTTTGGGGCTACACTTTTCTGTCTGGATTTATTTCCATAGCCTTTTCCATGTTTGGATATAGCTCAAGGCAGTGGGGGTTTAAAACTAGGGTTTTCCTTCTCCTAGATTGACTGCCTTCCAGTTTTTTTTCCTTTCAAAGAGCATAGTTAAAGATGCTGGAAAAATAGATGGACCCTAAGATGTCATTATTGACTTAATTTTTAGCATCATCACAAAAAACAATTTTTAGCATCATCACAAAAAACAATTTTTAGCATCATCACAAAAAACAATATTTGTTATAAAAAAATGTTTTTCTTCTTGATGTTCTCTTTAATTATGCCTTAGATGAAGCAGCAGCAATTACTGACACTAGTAACACGATGAATGAGCAAACAAAAAAGGCAGTGTATCAAGCATTTAGCAAACAAAATCACTTCAGTTATGTGCCATGCGTGATACACATATCGAAAAGATACATGATACATGACTGACGAGGCAGATTTTTTTTCCCTGAAGTAGGTTGCCATTTCTTTCTGCGGTAGACTAGTTGCCATCCAAGGCTGTAGAACCCGGTCTGTCCTGCTATTTACCCATAGCTAAAAAGAAGAGGATTCATACCTAAGTGAATGTAATGGATTCGACTGGAATTCAAACCCGGCTCCCTGATTCCTCAATCCGAGCTGCTATCCACTACTCCACCGTGCCTCTCCCTTCAGTCAATTATGTGCCATATGTGATACATGCTTAGGAGATCATGTACTTTCAATACATGACTGACAGGGCAGATTTTTTTTCCCTGCAGTAGGTTGCCGCTTCTTTCTGCGGTAGACCAGTTGGCATCCAAGGCTATAGAACCGAGTCTGTCCTGTTATTTACCCATAGCTGGGGGAAGAGGGAGAAGAAGAGGATTCATACCTAAGTGAATATAATGGATTCGACTAGAATTCAAACCCGGCTCCCTGATTCCTCAATCCGAGCCACTATCCCCTATTAACTGTGCCTCCTCCTTCAGTTAATTATATACAATTTGTGATACACACTTAGGTGATCATGTACCTTTCAATACATGACTGACGAGGCAGATTTTTTTCCCCGCAGTAGGTTGCTGTTTCTTTCTGCAGTAGATCAGTTTCCATCCAAGGCTATAGAACCCAGTCTGTCCTGCTATTTATCCATAGCTGGGGGGAGAAGAAGAAGATTCATACCTTTCCCAAAGGTATTAGCACGTAAGTGAATGTAATGGATTCGACTGGAAGTCGAACTCAGCTCTCCGATTCCTCAATCCGAGCCGCTATCCATTACTCCACTGTGCCTGAATCATATGAAGTGGTTGAAAAAAATGTTTTAGATAACATGTGAAATCCACTTTCTAATATTATTAAAAATATTGATAATAACTGTCAGGTTTTACGATGCAAATAAACTAAATTCAACATTTGAAAGAAAAATGCCGTGGAAATTTTTGATATTTGCTTAACACAATATCATTTATACCTGAATAAATTATTATAAGCCAGCTTAAAAGTCAGCCTATTGGATGGCATTTAAGCTAGCTCCTGTGGGGAGGGCTCTTGATCAGACTTTCATCACAATACGTAGGGAGGAGTAGATACAATAGGCAGCAATAAACTACAGAAGAACTCTAAATTGTTCACTGCATTTAAGTATTGCATTAATATTTAAGCTTACCTTTTAGAAGTTCTGCCACCACTTAATTCAAAAACAATTTGGTGTACATAGGTCTTTACTTTCTGTACAAACAATTATTTTTATTTCATGGGTGGCTTTCACTGGATTTCACACTTAATTTTGATTATTCCAAAATTTATTTCCAAATTATAAAAATTGTTATCATACAAAAAGTTGTCACAAAAATCACAGTAATGAAAACTTGGGAATCTAAAATTTCAGGATTGCAAGTCTGGATCTGGTCAGGAATGTTTTTAATTTGCTCACGGTGTCGGCCTGATTCCCAAATGGTATGATATGTTGGGCTATGTCCTCTAGGAGTAAATTTGGAAACACAGACAATTTTATTTTGAAACACTGTAATTTGAGAACATGTAATTTTGAACATGAATTATTGAAAGTTAGAGAGTTGTGTCACTTTAATTGTTTTTCATCAATAGAAGCCAAGATGGCGGAATCTGAAAACAATCGTAGTAATGAAAACTTGGGAATCCAAAATATCAAGACTGTCAGTCTGGATCTGGCCCAGAATGTTTTTTATTTGCTCACGGAGGCCTGATTCCAAAATGATATGATATGTTGGCCTATGGCCTCTAGGGGTAAAGTTGAAAAAGAGTGATACACTGACATTTGCATTTATTATATAGATTATTATTTTGAAAGTTAATATATGCTCTTTGATATTCTATAACCTTCATCGGTATTTCACCATTGATTTTGTTAACGTTTTCTATCGTTTTTACTTTAATATTACTTGCAGCAGTTTTTATTGCTTGTCACTACCTAGATGTGTGACCACTTGGTGATGAAAGGTTCTGTAAGCTTGGATGTGCAGGTGGTACAATGGTTAATGGCTCAGAATTGGAAACTGGCTTTCCAGTTGGGTTCGTTATATTCACTTACATGTAAATACCCTTGAGAAAGGTAAGAATCCACCTCTTCTCCCCCAAGTTATAGGTTAATTAGTAATAATTCTATCACTAAATCATTATTATATCCTTCCACCCCACAAAAAAAATCTTACAATCTAAAACTATTTTCTGGTTTTAAATAACCTGTAAAGAGTCGATAAGCCCTAGAAAATGAATTCATCAACAAATCCTACTTTCATCTCTTTTAAGGACTTTTTGAAGACATTTTGAACCCCTTTTCATGGTAGATATCCTTCAGTTTGTTCAAATCACTAAGCAGTTTGCAATAGGGTTCAGTTAAGTGAAATAACTGTGCTTCACCATGGCTACATATAGTTTTGAATTCACTGTTGTCCTCTTAGACCCCTTGAACCCCTTTTCAAAGCAGATATCCTTCAGTTTGTTCAAATCACTAAGCAGTTTGCAATAGGGTTCAGTTAAGTGAAATAACTGTGCTTCACCATGGCTACATATAGTTTTGAATTCGCAGTTGTCCTCTTAGACTGGATGCCATCCAAGGCTGAAGAGATCAGTCTGTCCTATTGTTTAACTTATAGCTGGTGGGAGGGATTCATAGATTCAAGCCTTTCCCAAGGGTATTTGCATGAAAGTGAATGTAATGAAACTCAACTGAAATGTGAACTTAGCACTCCGATTTCTCATTCCAAGTCACCCCCCACAAATCTGCTGGTAAACTTGAAAATGACAATAAAAAATATATTAAAAAATACCAATAATATAAAAATATATACAGAAGATAAAGATTTTAATGATAAAGAACAGAATATAATGTAATTTTTGCATTTTATAAAGAATTTTCTTTGTATTTTAGTAAACAAGGTGCTACAGTATTTAAATGGTCAGGGTTGCTAGTGGTCACCAATTTGTAGCAGGAGGAGTTAGATCTTCATTATTTACATTATTTGGAATATTGTCCTCATCTTTGTCGCCATATTTATTACATTTCAGCCGTTGTATAGTCTGGCCTTCTTCAGGTGATTGGAATGTTGAACTGAACCCTTTATTTCACTCACTGGGGTAGACTCAAGGACACATGGCACAATGGATAAAGGCATTAGTTAGATCCAGTGACAGGACTCAAAGAGTGTGAGTTCAATACCCGGTTAAGGCAGTGGAGAACTTTCAGAGGAAAATTAACAGGAGATAACTGATAACTGACATCCATTAAACATGGCACGTGGAACTAGAACAGTCTATGTATTTTATACATATAAAGGACAACATAGTCTACAAAAGAAGAAAAAAAGAAAATTATATTTACATGTACACAGATGGCTTAAAAACAAAAAAAAAGTTTATGTATTCACCCATACTGTGTGTGTGGTTTGTTTGAAATTAAGTAGTTGGTTTGCCAGGTAACTGAATGTTCCCAGGGGGGAAGACTGGTAAGTTAGCAAAACAAAAATAGAGAGAAGAAGAAGGTGCTTATATCTTTCCTTTTATCATCCTGAATATAAGGACACCAGGCGGGCATCCTAACAGGCAAGGTGGGGTAATCTCAAGATGTGAACCATTTTACTTGGGGATGGGGAAGGTGGTATTTTAAAATTCTGCTGTACATTTCTTTCCCTAGCCCCACTGAAATTTTCATATAAAAACACAATAGTAATTCACATTTATATGTTCTGAAGATGATGCAAATAGGCCTTGAAATAGCAATAATACCTTGATCTATATAATACATAAATCAACAATATATTATGTGCAAAATATTAAATCCAACTGTTTTTTCTTTTGTTTCTTTTCAGAATAATTGTGATTACCTAGAGTTGTTAATGACCTACAACTTTAATTTTTATTTTTTGTCTTTCCCCTAATTCATTTTTCATCTTAGTAATAATATAATAATCTAATATCAAAATTTTAACTTCTCTGGCCAAAATTAACCCTTTACCAACTACATGCAACTTTGAGTTCATTTTTTTGCAGACTATTGCTTGTAATCTTTAGTGTCATATTTCTGCCAGGAACCTTCAGTAATCTTTTTTTGAAAGTGCACTTGCTCTTGGTTTCTTGTTTGCAAGTTCAGACTTTGAAATAATTTATAATTTTTCTAAATATGAAAGTGAAAATCACCATGAATACAGAAACAAGAAAAACAAAGCTAAACACTGGACAAGTTTTAGATGAACATAAACGAGATGCTGATTCTGATTATAGCAGCAATTCAAATCATCAACAATAATGACATCATCAAAAATACTAAAGTTAATTCAATGGGATTTTTGTATTACAAGTCAAATTGTTGAGAATAGAAAAAAGGTTTTATTTTGATGATCTTCAAATGTTGTATTTAGTTCAGATAATGTGATATGAGGAAGGCCCATTGCCGTGCGGAAGAGAAAAATGCAGGACAATAGCCTAATGGATTTAAAGTGTTGGTTTATGTACTTGGTGACATAGTAATTGTGACTTTATTTGGACTATTATCCTCATCTTTGTCGCCATGTTTATCACAACGTTTCGGCTATTGTACGCTCCGGCCTTCTTCAGGTGGTTGGAATGTCAAACTGAACCCTTTATTTCATTCACTGGGGTAGACTGTTCTACTTCCATGTGCCATGTTTTAATGGCTGTCAGTTATCAGTCATCTCCTGTTAATTTCCCTCTGAAAGTTCTCCACTGCCTTAACCGGGTATTGAACTCACACTCTTTGGGTCCTGTCAATGGATCTAACCAACACCTTTATCCACTGTGCCATGTGTCCTTGAGGATACATGGCACAGTGTATAAAGGCGTTAGTCAATACCCGGTTAAGGTAGTGGAGAACTTTCAGAGGGAAGTTAACAGGAGATAACTGATAACTGACATCCATCAAAACATGGCATGTGGAACAGTCTACCCCAGTGAATGAAATAAAGGGTTCAGTTTGACATTCCAACCACCTGAAGAAGGCCTGAGCATACAACGGCCGAAACGTTGTAATAAATATGGTGACAAAGATGAGGACAATAGTCCAAATAATGTAAATAATGTTTAACCATTTCTATGTAAATAAGTATGAGAAAGACTTACAACTTATTTCCAAGATTATCTACACATAAAATATATTAAACCAAATTGAATAAAAAAGGTGGTTTTATAGTCAATAGATTTACAAAGAGTTGATTTTGTAAATATTCAATGGTGGGCAGAGCTTAAATTTTGATCGTGCGAGTTTTTTTTGTTTTTTTTTAAATATCTAACAAATTGAGTATCATGAGCAAGAAAATCTTCAAAAAAGAAATTAGACTTTTATTCTTTGATAAAAACATTTATAAGAAAAATCAATGGATGCAAAATAATTTCTGAAATACAAAACTTCAACAAAACAATTAGAAACTTAGTTAATAAGGAGAACAAAACTTGGTCTAAATAAATTAAAGACCACCCAAAAATACCTTGGTTGGCCCAAAACACACAACCTATCATATCTGGAATTGGTAATGCTCCCTATAGACCAGTGAAAAAATTTTAGCACTACTTCTTGGAAGAATTAGCCCTTCACATATTAAAAGTTCTGGTGATCTGTTTGAGTCTAAGGACAATAAATATGAGAAATAAACACATATCCCCATACATTAACAAACCTATTTACATTGTTCTCCTCATTTTTATTGTCATATTCACAACATTTTGGCCGTTCTACGTGAAGAACACATGGCCTAGTGAATAAAAGTTTTGGTTGAAGCAATTATTGCAACACAACACAAACAATACATTATATCAAGATTTCTATTCACACTATTTACATGACTGTTGCCCTCATCTTTATTGTCATATTCACATTTTGGCTGTTGTATGCTCCAGCCTTCTTCAGGTGATATGCAATGGAATTTTGAACTGAACCCTTTATTTCATCCACTGGTGTAGATTGTTCTAATTCAACTCTTCGGGTTAAATCACTCGATTACTTCAACCAACGTTTTTATCCACTGGGCAACATACAGTTGTGAGTTCAATACCTGGCCACAGCAGAGGTGAACAAAAACTTGGAGAGTTGAGTTACTAAGGGGAAATAACTGAAACTGAGATATCCAAAAATGGCATGGCATGTGGAACTAAAACAATCTACCCCAGTGGGTGAAATAAAGGGTTCCATTTGACATTCCAACATATATCGCCTGAAGATGGCCAAGGTGTACAAGGGCAGAAACATTGTGAATATCACAATAAAGATAACAACAACAGTTTGAATAATTTAAATTGTGTAAATAGTTACAATACCTCATCTCAGAAATATAAACAGAAATTAACAAACCCATGTTTAATCATCTCTAGGTAGTGTAAATACAATAAATATATATATATATATATATATATATATATATATATACCATAAAGTTTGTGTGCACTTTAAAAAATTTATAACTTTATTTGTATTTGCAATAGAAATAATCTGTAAAAAATGTTATAAAGTTTAATGTACCTAGTTTTAAGTATAGCTAAAATAACTAATGTGATTTCAGGCATTACTTTAAATCAGTTGGCAAATGTTTTCCGTGAACTGCAAAATTGTATTACCCTTTGTATTGCTAATGATGGAGAACATGTGGAAACTTAAATAAAATCTCAATAAAACCTTAAAAAATATAGATTTACTTCTTTCTAATCCTTTTTACAAATTATTTCTATCGCAAATACAAATAAAGTTAGAAATTTTTTAAAGTGCACACAATCTTTAACATCCTGTATATAAATCAATATTTAGGTAAATAAGAATGAGAAAGACTTACTATTTATTTCCAAATGAGAAAGACTTACTATTTATTTCCAAATGAGAAAGACTTACTATTTATTTCCAAATGAGAAAGACTTACTATTTATTATTTATATATATAAAATATATTGAACAAAATTGAATAAAGAGGTGGATAAATTTACAAAGAACAGAAATAAAGTGAGGGGAAAAAAACAGGCATTTAAAGTTTAAAACAAAGGAAATGCCTGGTCAGCCAATTGAACATCAAATTTATACAGTGGTCTTGCAAGTAGACATTTAGCGTTTCTAGAACATTTCCCTGAGTGATATGTGCTACATTTAGTCTGAATGCAGACAGGATTTCAGAACTGGTTTAACTTTCTGCTAACTCCAAATATTTGTCAAGTTGTGATTATTTGAAATTAATCAAAACTTGCACATGTTTAATCATTTATTTTTTGACAATCAGTTCTGGATTGTTGCTTTTTCTGTCTGTGTTTTTTTTTTTTTTTTTTTTTTTTTGGCAAGAAAATGCACTGGAATTTTGTTGAAATTAAGGTTATAAGTGACAGGCAGGTTTAAATTGAAACTCGTTTCCAAAAATGACCTAATATCAAGTGGATATTTAGGCCTTAAAATACAAATTCCTGTGTAATTAACACATTTTTTTTGCTATATTTTAGTTGTTTTTTTCCTCTGAAATCCCACCCTCCAATTTACAAATAATGCTAAGAAAAAATTCCACAGACAAAATCTTTTCTCCTTTTTAATTCAAGCTCCCAAATAATAAAAAATTAAAAATCTGCAAAATGTAAGAAAATTGTGCTTAGGAATTTCTTTCATCCATTAAATTGATTTGCCATTTGGCATAATATGCTCATGCACCTAATACCAGTTTTCATCATAAATTTCCTTGTATTTATTGAAAATACAAGATCTATTCCTATGTTTTTTCAAGAGATGGATATGCAATGTAATTGGCCCTGATCTGTCATCCCGTCTGCAGTCGCTCTCTCACAGACGTGACGTTGCCTCGCTCTGTCTTTTTTACAAATACTTTCACGGTAATTGCTCCGAGGAGCTGCTTTCGCTGGTTCCTAGGCCTCATGAATTTAAACGTCCTACGAGACTGGCATCCCGTTCCCACCCCTTCACCGTTGAAACGGTTAGATGTAGACGTCTCTTCTACTCCAATAGCTTCATGTTTCGCACATCTCGCTTGTGGAACTCCCTTCCTTATTCCTGTTTCCCTGACAAATACAATCTCCAACTATTTAAGTGTAACGTCAATCGACATCTTCAGTTGCCGTGATCTATCCACTTCCCTTCTCAACATCCTTTCACCTTTCATTCCTATCCGCTCTCGCTCCAAATCTTCTGTAACCCCCTTGCCTTGATCGATCCACTATCTTTCTCCACATCCTCTCCTTTACCACTCCTATCTGCTCTTCCTCCAAACCTTCTGTAACCCCTTGCGTGCTAGTGGCCTCCAGCCTTGCTTGGGGTGATAAGCTTAAAAAAAAAAAAAAAAAAAAAAAAGTTGCAGAATCTGTTTTTGATGCTGAAGATCCCTGTAAAAGGAGTCTAAATGGACTAAATGCAAGAACTTAAGCTCTTTTTGGAATTTCTGGTTCTTCACTGCAGAGACCAACCATTTTTTTTTAATTAGAAATGAGAATTTCTTTTTTAATCTTCCTCTTAAATACAAATAACATTGATACACATTCATAAATCAGCTTAATTCATTCAGCGGCTCAAAAACCACAAATATCTGCTTGGCTCTGTTGTGTGGGGCTACTGTGATTAGAAGGATAAAAACCCTGCCACAGCCTCACTACACTAGGTGCTGCTACCGTGGTTTTCATAACAAGTAAGCATATTTAGCAGTGAAATTAGTAGTGTCATGCGTAACCTTTTTTTTAAAAACACGATTGTCCTCTTAGACTGACTGCCAAACAGAGCTAGAGTACTCCGTTTGCCCTCCTATCACTCCCTTGCTGGGAGAGATGAGATGGAATCACACTTATAGATCTGTTGGAAATGCTCAGCAACTTTGATATATTTGGGTAAGATATTAGAATAATCAAGAACCTATACTGGCAGCAAACAGCCTGCATAGGAATAGAAAACGAGTTCAGCAGATATACAAAATTAGAAATGGGGCATAAGGCAAGGATGTGTCTTCACACTGGACTTATTCAACCTATACAGCGAGGCAATTCTGAGAGAACTAGAAGTCCTACCAGGATTCATCATTGGCATCCACAATCTTAACAATATAAGATACGCAGATGACAGAGTGCTGATAGCAGAAACAGAAAGGAAATTACAAAACCTCCTACAGAAGGTAGCAAAGGAGAGTGAGGAGAAGGGACTAAGTATAAACTACAAAAAGACAGAATGAATGGTCATCAGTAAAAAGATGAGCTCAAAATGTGATTTACAGAATGGGGACACTAAAATCAAGCAGGTGCAAAAATTTAAATATCTGGGAAGTGTTCTGACAGAGGACGATAAGTGCAATTCTGAGATCCGAAGATGTATTGGGATGGCCAAAGATGCATTCCAAAAACTAGGCAGAGTATTACGAGACAGGAGGATTTTGTTGGCAACAAAGAAAAGAGTACGGAACTGCTATGTGATATCTATCCTCCTTTACGGCAGCAAATTTTGGACAGTCTCCTCGGAGATGAAGACAAGACTCGAGGCAACAGAGATAGGGTTCTACAGAAGGATGCTAAGGATACCATGGACCAAGCATATTGGGATGGCCAAAGACGCATTCCAAAAGCTGGGCAGAGTATTACGAGACAGGAGGATTTCTTTGGTAACAAAGAAAAGAGTACTGAGCTGTTACGTGACATCTGTGCTCCTTTAAAGCAACGAATGTTGGACGGTCTCCTCAAAGATGAAGAAGAGACTTGAGACAACGGAGGTATGGTTCTACAGAAGGATGCTAAGGATACCATGGACCGAACATGTGAGCAAAGATGAGGTTTTGGAGAAGATGCAAACAAGGAGGAAGATTATACTTAACATCAGGAAGAGGCAGCTGAAGTTTCTGGGACACGTAATGAGAAAGGAGGGCTTGAAGAATCTGATACTCACAGGGCAGATAGAGGGAAAGAGAGACAAGGGAAAGCAACATGTGCCATACTTAGCAGGCTTAAGCAAGTGGATGGCAGAACACGGTCTTGGGGGAAGTAGCAAATGGACAAAGCATATTGACACAACATATAAAATAAGAACACAATGTCCTCGGCTAAAATTTGAACTTGACATGCCAATCCCACTTGCCACATTGATAACCATTACACTATGAGTACATCGTACAGAGACATGAGACATTTAATATTGCTCTAGATGTTACTTTCCTGCTATGACATTTTTCTTTCTCCTTTTCAATTGATTAAGACAGGTTTATTCAGACAAATTCACCCTTGCATGGAGTATTGCTGTCATATATGATCTGGAGCCCCTTCTGTTTGTCTCAAGGTCCTCGATAAAATCCAGAGAGGGATATGCAATGTAATTGGCCCTGATCTGGCATCTCGTCTGCAGTTGCTCTCTCACAGACGTGCTGTCACCTCCCTCTGTCTTTTTACAAATACTTTCACGGTAACTGCTTCAATGAGCTGCTTTCGCTGGTTCCCAGACTTCATGAATTTAAGCGTTCACCTAGGCTGGCATCTCGCTCTCACCCTTTCACTGTCGAAACTGTTAAATGTTAAATGCATCTCTTCTACTACATGTCTTGCACTTCTCACCTGTGGAACTCATTCCCCTTTTCTGGTTTCCCTGATAGCTATAATCTCCAACCATTCAAATGTAATGTCAATCAACATCTCAAGATGCCCTGATCTATCCCCTATCTTTTGTTCATCCTTTACTCTATCACACCTCTTTGCTCTCACCCCAACTCTGTAACCCCTTGCATGCTATTGGCTTCCCACCTTGCTTGGGGTGAAACGCTTAAAATAAAAAAAAGTGAAAAAAATAGAAATATCTCTCGTGGATTTGATATCAAACTTCTAACATAGGGTCATACAGCCACATCACATTGAAACAGTGGTTCTCATACAATCAATGAAGATAAGCAACCTCAAGCCTGATCAGTACTTAAATGGGTGACGACTTGGAAATACCGGGTGCTGTAAGCTTGGATGTGCAGTTGGTGTAATGGATAAAAGCTCAGAATTGCCAATTGGAGAGATGAGTTTCAATTCCTGTTGGGTTCATTATATTCACTTACATGCAAGTACCCTTGGGAAATGTATGAATCCACCTCTCCCCCCCAACTATGGGTTAATTAGTATGACTTGCATTAGAAAATAATTATTATATCAAAAAATTCCTACAAGCTAAAATATTTGGTTTGTCGTGTTTTACGGCATATCAACCTCAATGGATTATTTAATGACGACAAAGTTTTTATTGCTGGTAATATTTTGTTTTGAAAAATCTATTTCTGGTAATAATTTTTCCCTTCAAAATTTTATTGCTGGTAATAATTTTTTTTCAAAAAAAGTATTGCTGATAATATTTTTTTTCAAAAAAAGTATTGCTGATAATATATTTTTCAAAAAAAGTATTGCTGATAATATTTTTTTTTCAAACAAAGTATTGCTAATAATATTTTTTTTTCAAAAAAAGTATTGCTGATAATATTTTTTTTCAAAAAAAGTATTGCTGATAATATTTTTTTTTCAAAAAAGTATTGCTGATAATATTTTTTTTTCAAAAAAAGTATTGCTGATAATATTTTTTTTCAAAAAAAGTATTGCTGATAATTTTTTTTTTCAAAAAAAGTATTGCTGATAATATTTTTTTTTCAAAAAAAGTATTGCTGATAATATTTTTTTCAAAAAAAGTATTGCTGATAATATTTTTTTTCAAAAAAAGTATTGCTGATAATATTTTTTTTTCAAAAAAAGTATTGCTGATAATATTTTTTTTCCTCAAAAATGTATTACTAGTCATAGTTTTTTTTCTTCAAAAATTTATTGCTGATAAATTTTATTTATTTATTTTTTTTCTTACAAAGTATTCCTGGTATTAAAACCCATTTTTACCCCAGTTTCAGGGTTAACTATTTGCTCATAGCTGGGACCCTAACAGGTGCTACCACCCCCAGATCAAGGTGAACCTGGGAAGACCAGCAATTAAGAAGTGGTTGCACACTCCTGAGTAAATTATTTTCTTTTTTTCTTAGTGTAGCATTTATAAAATCAAAATTGTGGTTGAATTTATTTCTATGTATGACTAGTGCATTTGTTAAATTGTTATTTGTGAGGTCGGCTAAAACTACAGTTTTCCTATTGTCTTTTTCCTTAATACATATTGTCTTTTTCTACAGGTTAATTCTGAGAAATTTTTTACATACATTGCAATTTATATAAAGCATTTTCAAAACATAAAGAAAACATTTTTTAAAGATGAATAACAAGAGATAAATTTGAATACGAAAGGATATATTTTATGAATCATTGAAACGAGTGTCTTCATTTTTATTGTTTTGATCATTGTATTTCAACAAGTGAACTCCAGCTATCCTCAGGTGCCCAATTCATCCAACAAATCTTCATGAAACTTTGAAAATACTATGTTAGTCATAATCTTTTATAATAGCAAACTTTCACCATTCCAATTAGTCAGATTCATACTGCAGATGTAAATCATTCTCTATAGCACAGAAAGCACTAGGAAGGCTCAAGAGTGAACCAGCAAGAACACTGTGATAAAAACAACAAAGATAAGGATCATGATCATGAGTCCTACAACCCATTTGGGTCATTAGGAAACTACATGTACTGCAGCCAAAGCAGCAGTGGTGTGTCAAGATAGCCTGATAGAACCCAACTCTCTCCTGAATTCAGATTTTCTTTCTCTAGACTGGTTGCTAACCAAGGCTATAAGCCAAGTCTGTCCTGATATTTAAAATACATATGAAGAAGAGGTGTCATACCTTTCCCAAGGGTATTTGCCTGTAGGTGAGTGTAACAAACCCAACTGGAATTGAACCATAGCTCTCTGATTTCTCATCCCCAGCCACTATCCATTACACCAATGTGCATCCAGAAGACTAAAGGGCTGAGCCAGATTATGACCTTTTGGCACCCCCTCTGATGGAGCCACCCTCTAACTCACCCATACTCATTTTGAATATTCTTTATTTATGATATATCTTAGTGACATTTATATAGCTTTAAATAAACAAGAATAACTATCTTTTGTTTGTCAATAAAAATATTAAGATATACCACTATTTTACTATTTATTGCAAAACCAAATTAGCATATATTTCAATACAACCGTAATAAAAAACAGATTTTTTTATAACCAGAATTATAACAATAAAACAATCAAAATAAATATGAGTTTGTCATATTGATATCATTTTCAGTTTGTGTAACTATTTAGAAATTATAACATCTAGAAAATGAAAATCATTGCTTTATAAAAACTTGAATGGTCCTAGGCTGCAGCTTATACTAGTATAAAAAATAATTGGACCCTTAGCAGGGTCCAACACCCGCAATGAGCTTACTGCACATGGATACCAAACCAGATATTTTTACATCCCTGCACCTATATAAGATAAAGATACTAGTCCAAATAATTTATGGAATCATTACTGATAACAATCAGCGAAGGATAAACTTTTATTTTTAAATATCTCAATGTGACTGAATAACAGAATTAGGATAAAAAATGAATGTGAAAACCAAGACCAACACCCACAAACTTTAGACATTTACCAATCAATGTCTCAGGAACGTCCTCAATATCAGGTTGCCAGAAGTCGTCTCCAACAACCAACTGTGGAACAGGACCATACAAGCCCCAATCAAGATCGACATCAAGAAACAGATCAGCCACACACTCCGCAAGTCTGCTTCTAATGTCACCAGGCAGGCCCTTGACTGTAATTCACAAGGAGAGCGAATAGTGGGTCAACCAAAACAGACTTTGGTGCAGAAATGTTGACGCAGGGAGGTGAAGGCAGCCAGCACAACATGAGCCGAGCTGAAGAGGATCACCCAGAACCGAGTTTGTTGGAGAGGTGCTATGTTCCCCAAGGAATCAAGAGGCAAGAGAAAAAGGGAAATGGCGATGGATCGGCCACACACTCTGCAGGCCTGCTTCTAGTGTCACCAGGTAGGCCCTTGACTGGAATTCACAAGGGAAGCAAAAAGTAGGTTGACCAACACAGACTTTAGTGTAGAAGTGTTGACGCAGAGGTGAAGGCAGCTGGCACGACGTGGGCCGAGCTGAAGATGATCGCCCAGAACCATGTCTGTTGGGGAGGTGTTGTTGTGGATCTATGTTCCCCAAAGAATCAAGAGGCAAAAAAAAAGCATGTTCTGCATATACTTTCCTCTTTCATGTAAATTCTTTCATTTTTAGGCTATGCTAAAAAAAATGACGTCTTATTAAATACAGTTTCATTTATATTGAATGTTACACTTATTTTCATGAAAAGTCATTTGTTCTGAAATAATAATTTTTGATTATTATTTGAAAAAATTTTAAAAGGTAAGCAAGACTGTTGCCTGTGAGTTTACTGCTAAAAGTATTGCTCACTTGGATGCATATTATTGAAATAATGAGCAAGTCAATTTGATGATTTGCAAACCTTACCACAGATATTGCATGTCAACCCCTGCTGGACATTGTAATCATACACAGTGTTAGGGTTTGCATGGTGCCATCTATGGCTGATAAGACCAGCCCTTAGATTAGCCTACACTATCATGGATCTCACAATTAAATATTCCCTCAATTCCAACAATCTCTTTTCCTGGCAGCATGTTTCATTTCTGAATGACAAATTCATCTCCTCTCAAAATCCTTCACACCATTGGCAATGATGTTCTGCCAAGTTACAAGAATGGAAAATGAAGTTGATTAATCCAAATGCAAATTTCACTTGAGTCTGTTCATATTCAACTTGCACTTATGTCTTTGGGAAAGTCATGAATCTACTTCACCCATCACCAGATATCTTTAACAAAACTATTACATCACAAGGTTGAGGAAACAGTTGGACAAGTCACTCTCTCATAACTATATTACCCACCTTGACAACATCTACAAAAAAAAATCTGCTACACCTACTGTCAACCTTGATGAATGAAGAGCACCTTTCTATATGATTAACAAATAAAAAAACTGTCATCTCCTGTCTGATTGTAGGCGATCATGACTCTTCATAACTTCCTTTTCTTTATTATCTGCAAATTGCCATGCATTCCTGAGAAAGACAGTTGAGTGATTTCCTGTTGCTTTCTCCATGGTTTGAATTCAGGATTTTACTTCTCTTAGACTGATAACCACTCAAGGCTAGAAACCCTAGTCCACACCGCTATTTTATGCATAGCTGGGAAAAGACAGATTCATACCTTTCACAATGGCATTAGTGCGAAAGTGAATGCAACTAACTAGCCCAGAAATTGAAATCAGCTCTCCAATTACATTTTCCACACATCCTTCTATATGAGAGACAACTAATAAAAATTGATAAATCATTTATAATAATGAGCAATGTGATTTTTTTCTGCACTTTTCTACATTTCTCTCTCTGTAACTTTTATCACAAAAAACACATACACATATTAAATAACAAGGAAATGTGCTCATGGTTCGAACATCTGATCGGTAAGCAGGCCAGAGACATATCAATCATGTATTAGCATTCTGTTGATTGCACAACAGATTAAAAATAACCTACAAATACTAAGTTAGGCAGAATGTACAGATATTACACTGATGTGAGGTAGAGGGCTAGGGGAGTGACTCTTTGATCCTACATAAAATGCCCAGATACTACAAGAGTCACTCCAAAATAATACTTCTTATTTCATTGTAACCCCACAATGTCTGATACGGTTGATGATGGTACAGTAATAGACGTTGAACTTTAAGCCCATAATTTTATTTATTTACTTTGTTACAGAATGTAGCTGAGAGATAGTATGGCACAATGGCATCTGACATGAAAGGGCATAGCTAATGGGTTGTGCCTATGGGGGAAAATATGTTTTTGTGGCTAAAAAAAAACTTTCTCTATATAAAGGCTTTATTATGCTACTTGTGTTAGTTGTAATTTCTGTGTCAATACATAGGATGTATTACCGTTGGAGTGCTCCTAGTACATCGATGTTTAGCAGAAGGCTGGAGAGTATCCTAGGCAGATTGCATGGACACTATATTGTCCCTAGGTAAAAGGTAGTGAGCATGACTACACAGATACTACATTGATCCTTGGAAGAACACTGGGCAGGGAAATGGATATTCAGATATTGTGATCCATAATTAGAATTGACAATCCATGGATTATTAACTCTCGTTATGGGGTACTGTGCTTGGCACTTCTCATTATGGGGTACTGTGCTTGGCACTTCTTGTTATGGGGTACTGTGCTTGGCACTTCTTGTTATGGGGTACTGTGCTTGGCACTTCTCGTTATGGGGTGCTGTGCTTGGCACTTCTCATTATGGGGTGCTGTGCTTGGCACTTCTTGTAATGGGGTGCTGTGCTTGGCACTTCTTGTAATGGGGTACCTTGCTATGGGGTACTGTGCTTGACACTTCTCGTTATGGGGTACTGTGCTTGGCACTTTTCATTATGGGGTACTGTGCTTGGCACTTCTCGTTATGGGGTACTGTGCTTGGCACTTCTCGCTATGGGCTACTATGATTGACACTTTTATTATGGGATATTATGCTTAGCACTTCTCATTATGGGATACTATGCTTGTTCTAATATTAAACTTTTTTATCACTGAAATAATATTTAGCTTTGTTCAAGTGTGTGTTACATTCAAAATCCTTGAATGTTGCACAATATTTGTTTAAATCATCTCAACCTTTCATTAGGAATTACCAGTGTAAATACCTCAGGCTCATGCAGAAATTTCTGAATGAAACTGTCCAAACATTCATTCAAATAATTAATAGAATAATAATTCTCCATCTCTAATATTCAGACAATCTACTTTAATTTTATTTTCAAGGTTTAAACTGACTAAATATAGTTTGGCACAAGGCCAAAGTAGTAGTACAGTCTGAGAATTCATCTCCTTCCCCTAATGAAATTATCTCTAAGATCAGTTTGTTAACCACTGCACCATGACAAGCATCAACATCAATTGTTATATAATGATCATTTCTAAAAGGATTTATTTCAAAAAGATTTAACTCTAACCTTTTCATATGCCAGTGCAGATCGGGTAGACTATTTTTCTCAGAGTGACCAGAGCACATTTAAGGCTGAGGCAATCAAAACCTCAATGTATTTTAAATACCTACCAACCAGATTGTACTATTGTGGCCTCTTAAAAATGTGCAAGCTAGGCGAAAGAAGTGATTCTTATCTAGATCCGTACAGACAGAGGATGAAAGAGCAAGAGAATGAAGATAAAAAGGTTGCACATAACTCAAAAAGGGAGTACCGTTGACAGATCTCGTCTATCCTATCAGCAAATAGCAGACACAATAGGCAAATTAAACCACTAAAGTCAGAAATTAACAACATTTACAGAGATGAACAATTGCAATGTAAGTCCAGTGAAAGCAGGAGACAGCAAAAAATTGCCACATCTGAAATATATGGCCTAGTGGTCTGTAAGGAAAGGCAGGCATGGGTCAGTCATGTCAATGGGGGATTATTGACATATTAGAGTCAGCAAGAAACTGTCATCAGCAATAGATAAGGCGACTTCATTAATTGGAGAATGTTTTTGGTTGATGTAACTTTTAGATAAGAAAGTGCTAGATGGCTATATGTTATCCATCCTCTTATATGATAGTAAATGCTGGACAATCTCCCCAGGGATAATGAAAATACTAGAGGCAGTAGAACTATGGCTCTACAAAAGGAAACTGAAAATTCCATGGACAGAGCAAGTAAGCAAAAATGAAGTCTTAAAGAAATGCCAATACAAAGATTTATACTCAAGAATAAGACCGTTGAAATTCTTTGGACACATAATGAGGAAGGAGGGCTTGGAAAATTTAACCCTCACAAGTCATAATGAGAGCAAGAGAGATAAAGATAAGCAGCAAGCCTCTTACTTTTTGGGCTTGTGTAAATGGATGGGAGAATGAGTTTGTAGGAGCCTTAACAAAGTGAGAAAACCTATTAAGTTCTACAAGGAATGGGAAGTTGTGAAAAGCCATGATCGTCTATATCCTGAAGAGGTACATCAAAAAAGAATTTGGTGATGTCAGTAAGTCGAAATTACAAAAAACTCTTGCTTCTATTCAAAATTGTAGCTTCGTCCAAGGAAATCACACCAAAGTGCTGTGAAATATTTTTTTCTAAAATGGTGTTGATACACAGAGCAAAGAACAATGTCAATAAACAGATGTAATTAACAGATGTAATAAACAGATGTAATGAACAGATGTAATTAAAGATCAACAATTGTCTGTGTTCACTTTGCAAAATAAATAAGTTACGATTTTAAGCCAAGTTCATATTCAGGAAAATGTGTTTTATATTCTAAGGGGAAATAATCAATAAAATCCCCATAAACTACCCCAATTTGGGGCGGGGGTAAATTACCCTGGGGCGGGGTTGGGAAACACTATAGGAGGGTTTTACTTTTATGGAAATTAAATAAGAATTACATTAAAAAAAAATTTTTTTCAGAAATTTACTGTTTTTTTTCTTTTTATTTTCAAAAATAAACATTAATTGAAATTTAGTTAATTTGACAATATGCTAATTCTGTAGAAGAAGTGTGTGTGTGTGTGTGTGTGTGTGTATGTGAGAGAGAGAGAGAGAGAGAGAGACCACAGAAATACAAAAACATTTCATTTATGTACACACAGACATACGCACATACATCAGTGAGCACGCAGATACACACTCGCTCATCGGACGCATGGGTTTTCTTCTTCATCCCAGGATATTGTAAGTTAAGCTAAAGCATACGTATACAAAAAAATTTAAAAAATAAACAAATGTATAATTTCTGTATTAAACTTAGTCGGGCACAGGGCTACAAAAACTGGGCTCACTACAATAATTGAGCAAATTGAGACTATAACAACCAATACGTGCCGATGCTGAAACGTTATCGGTCTGACCAGGAACGGATTTTGGTCATTTGGTACGATTTGGGGAACTTAATCGTGCCGAGAACTTTTCAGCGCCCCGCTCCATCGCTCTACTGCAGGCGCCATATAGAGATGGCGAAATCTTGTACTTCTAACAAAGAGATACGCGCAAAACACGTACATACGCGTTTGCACATGCACACACAGAGTTGTAGAGAAGAAGCAAACGCAAAAACCGCGTCCGTACACAGTGACATACATCGATGCAAACACACAGACAGAAACACGAAAAAGGACACTTTTTTAGGTGAACCACGCGAATAGACACACTCGGTGGAAAAATGCATTCAAATTCAATCTTGCATAGTTTAAGAGATTCAACAAAGTATTTCTGTCAAGCCAAACCGATTGTTAAAGAGGGAATCTTTGAAGTAAGATTCTCTTAATTCCTCCAGGCCATTATGTGACTCCTACCACAATTGTAGTCATGTGCTTGTAAAACCTTTCACGCAATAAACACTAAATAATCATGCACGGAAGTCACCCACAAGATGCAATTTAAAACCATCTTGTCAGTTGTTAATAATGAGTGTATAAAAAAAGAAAACGCTGTCGGCAATACTAAATGAAAAAGGGAAGAATTCAACACCCAACGATTGCCCAAAAAATGCTACGCCCCACAAAAAAAACATTTACAACAATATGGAATTGATGAAAGGCACACACGCTGCACAAGCAAATAAACCACAGATATTTACACTGTAGGCAAACACGAACAAGGAACAATGTATTTATTATTTCTATACAAGTAGTACTGCGCGTAGTGCGTGGGGGGGGACACGTTAGTCTTGATTTTGCACGAAGCCCTCGTATGTGTATGTGTGTTTTATTTCCTAGAGAAGATACGACGATCAGCATGCAGTAGCAGCTGCCTCACGATCTTAAAACGTAATAATTGGTCAACCTGAAAGCGGTGCTATATACATCTGTTATACACACAATAATAGACAATAATACAGTCGTCTCAGAAACCTATAGACAGTAGTAGCCATAGAGTATGTAAGTAACCTGACAATCAGAATCTTGGCAATGTACATCAGTTTAAAATACACACTGCGCGCGTACGGGTTTTTTTGTAGTTAATGGACTTTTTGTTGATAAGTGGTTTCCACTAAAAAGCTTTTCTTTTTTCTTCCAAATAAAATTGGACAAAATCGCGCTTTCATGTCGATATAGGTCTAACTGGAATTTTTCTGTAATTAGTTGTGTAATTCTATAATTTTATTCTCTGAAAGTGCTATGGTTGAGTTCTTGAATATTTTTTTCTTTTTTACTGGATTAAAAGATAAATAAAAACATATTTATAAAGAACAAATTCTCAGATCAAACGGAATTACCCTTAGTGAAGAAAATGAAATAACTGAGAGAACAGTTAAAGAAAATATTAAAAGTACCCCGTAATCCTTTTAGGTTGGATGGCTACTGACACGTGGAGACTAACAGTACACAAAAATAAGGACCGATCTAAAAATCCACTTACCTGGGGGTCGGGGCTCGTACTTGCTTCAGTTTGCGTTTTAGTAATTTCCACATGGCTTTTCCGCCCTGTACACATGACAGCTCTTTTACGCTCCAAGCAGATGGAATCCCAGCCACCAAATGGTTGTAGTAATTAATAACCACGGTACTTTTTAACTTACTACTAATATAAACGAAAGTACAAACACTTTCCCTGTTGTAATAATAGTGTCTGCTATAGTGACTGTGGTGGTTTGACCGCCCGGGTTATTCAAGCCGAGAGAGAATGAGAGAGAGAGAGAGAGAGAGAGAGAGAGAGAGAGAGAGAGAGAGAGAGAGAGAGAGAGAGAGACTAGCAGACGGACCGGTGCGTTTTGTCTTACAAAAATATCAGCGTCGTTTATTTGAAAGGAGTGGCCCACTTTGTGTTAAAAAGCGGATAGGGGTTGGTTTGTTTTGTGAAGAGCACCTGCCCATATCGAAGGGATCACCTCCACTATTGAGCAGGAGGCCGTCGCCGCCACCACCGCCGCCGACGCCTCCACCCCTTCTGATTTCTTTTGTTGGCCAGCTGCTATAACCGAGCCTCTTCGTCTCAGGGTGGTACATGCCTTCTACTGAGAGGGGTAAAAATCGCTACATAATAAATACCCAGTATGCTTTGTCACGGCTGCTGACTCTGCTGCTGCTACTGCTGCTACTAGCTTTCCTCCCTCCCTCCCTCCTTCACTCATTCACTCACTATCTTTCTCTTCGATCTCCCCTCCCCCGCGTTCCCTTCTCCTCCTCATCCTTTCTATCTTTCTATCAGATCTATTATGATTCTATTCGGTCAATACACGTTCCTCTGTCACCCTCTCCAATCCCCTATAACGCACACTCTTTGCCTGTCTTCCTCTGCATTTAGTTGTCAATATCAGCAGTCATTTCTTCAAAGCAGCCCGCCTTTTTAGTTTGGCTACTACTTCCATCAATCAATTTGCTTTCTTTCTTAATTTTACGCTCCCTCCCCCCTCTCTCTCCCTCTCTTTACACTTTTGACTCACTCTCTTTTTCTGCCTTCCCTCTGTCAAAGATCTAGCTTTCCTTCTTTCCAGCGGTTACCTCACAACTACAAACACGCTACCCCAGTAGAATCACCACCACGAAACTGAAACAAAAGCCTATGTTTTTTTTTAAACAGAACCACCAAAAACTTTTTTTTTCTAAGGCGGTAGTACCTTAATTACTAGGCTAGGATCTGGGGAGGCTACGCGAATTTTAATAGAATTGTCCAAATTCAGAATGTATGTTTTTAAAAAGTTTTTTTTTTTGTGCCGCGTGCTAAAAGCACCATTCATTCATCACAAAAACAGATTTGCTACAACTGCTACTGTTAGTAGTTTTAGTCTAACAATTAAAAAAAGGGAAGGGAGATTTTTTCCGCCGCTTTTATCCATTTATATAACTCCTGGTTACATTTTATATTGTACCCTTTTTTTTTTCTTTCTTTTTTTTTTTTTTTTCGTTTTTTAATTAGAAAATGATTGAAGTTAAAAAGAATGATAAAAATTAGTTTAGGGGGAAAAGTCACCCGAAAAAGTTAAAAACAATATAAAAGTGATTTTTTTATTTTTTAAATTGGGGTTGAGGTGCTTTTTGTTTAGCAAATTACAATATATAACGATAATAAAAAAAAATATTGGAGACAAAAACAGTCTGTTTCACTTTTTTTCAGTCACCAGGTTTTTTTGTTTTTCTCAATTACTAATTTGTTGTTTGTTTTTTACTTTCAGCTTTATATATATATATATATATATATATATATATATATATATATATATATATATATATATATATATATATATATATATATATATATATATATTTGTGTGCGTGGTGTGTGAAGAGGGTAAAAATGTGGAATGTAGATGTTTCTCCTATTTTTTCCTATCCGTAAATTACAAAACTGCTCTTGATAAATAAAAACAAATAGGAACATAAAACAACAGCGACGACGACGACGACAATGTGATTTCTGCTTCTAATGGCAAATTCTTAAAACCCTTTAAAAGTGTTTTCCTTTCATGATATTATTGTTTGCTTCATCCATCAAGCTGTACGCGCACGCCAGTCTGCGCCTCGCGTAATTGTTGCGTTAATTTGCGAGAGAAAGAAAGGGCGTATGCTTTTTTTGTACAGTAAGTGCTGGGCGACTATACACAATTGTGACAAACCACTGCCCAGTGACTCATAACCAGAATGGATATGATTTATATATACTGTAGCCATATTAGATTCTTCAGGGCTGCTTCTCCTTAGGTTTTTGCTCGGCACTACACTGCCGATTTCCATCGTTCGATAATTGTGACCGACATTTTTTTAGGATCGGCCCCTTTTTGCTCAAGCAGCTACTAAGGGTTTTTTTCCGTTTGGGGTTAATCAGAATGTTTGAGGATTGGGAACAAGTGTAGTATTGAACAACATTTTGCGAAAACCGAAATTACGACGAATATCTAACGATATTGCATGATTTGTATCAAATTATAACCAGACAGTCCAATCTGATTGATTAAGGGTTGTTGGTATGTGTATGTGTGTGTGATCGTCATGGCAACCCAAAAATGAAAAATAAAAGGGAGATCAATAATAACAATAACCGGATCTGTTAGTCGTAAAGTCGTCAACAGAAAAAGAGGAATCGTGCCAAATAGTGGATTTTTACTGTTCTACGAAACCACAAAGAGTAGATTTGATAAAACAATAAAAAGAGAGGTAAGTATCTCGACTTTGCCAGAAAACTGACGAAGTTGGGGAACATGACCGTTACTAAAAACATCTAGTACACGATAAAGCATACTGGACTAATAAGGATACTTGTTATTTGATTTCCAGTAAAACGCCACCTGTTACAGTTACTACTTGTATGAAAACACAGTAAGTACAAATAATAATAATAATGTTCCCAAATGCTAAATTTCATGTACATGTTACTAACTTAGCCTTGTCGAACAAAAGGCCACTGTAGTAGATTCCTCAGCAAAGATCAAAGATCAAACTCGCTACAACATGAACGAAAAGTCTGTGAGACAAGAACCCATACTAAATTCTTTGTGCGTTTTACACTAAGTTTTGTGCAGTGTGTAGGGAAACTAGTTTTTTGACTCAAGGAAATTAGTTGTTAAATCTATCAATAGAGACAAACAGAATTGGACATTTTTATATACCATTGTTCACCCAACAGAAAGCTCAAGAGCTTCTCAAGGTAAAAGGTCCACTGGATCAGCTTGTTGTAAAGACGTACAAAGAGGGGGCATATTATGAGAACATGTAGATAATGGTTAATCCTAGACTTGAAGGAGTTAGGTTTGTAGCGATCGGGGAAGCATCTTCTCGGGAGTTCGTTCCACTTCAGTCAATGTTATTTTCCAACTCCACTGATTGTATTAAAAACGAACAAAATAATAGCGCACCCAGTGAAATTAACTATACTAGCAATGGCCTATAAGATTAGCTCGTTAACCATTGCTCTATATTAAATTTTAAATAATGCCACAAAATAAGTTCCCGTTTGTTCATGAAAATGACCGCTTGTAGAAATGCATAATGTCGTCTTCCCATTGGTCTAAGATTTTGTTTGGAGCAACAGAACAATTCAGCGTGTTAAAGTGCTGCTACATGTCCAAGTCATCTTTGAGAAAGGTATACCATCTTTGCAATGGTCCAAAAATTGAAACCTTTGGATGTATTGATTAAAGGCTGTCGAAATTGACCTTATTTAAACTTTCATAATTTCTGCGGGTAGCGTAACAGCTGTAAAAGTGAAAATTAGAATCGCCGAAACGAGTTCAAATTTTGGTTTAGTATATTGTGTTCACTTTGGTCTTAATGTTCTTTCAAAAGGCATGAATCTATTTCTCCTCCCTCACGCTATCGATTAAATAGACTAGACACTTTAACCTTGAATGACAACTATTCAAAGACAAGGCGAGGAGAAGGACAACTCTAAATTGAAAACCGTAGAGAAGTTAATAGGAAACCACTCCACTATCTTTCCGAAGTTATACCAATTCCTAGATAAAGAAAATAAATCTATAGAAAGTCATGATCAGTACAAAATATTCTACTCACCACGGTTTATCCCAACCCGGCTCAAGTTGAGCCCTGTTAATATATGGTATCATCCTCTTAACTATCCTTAACACTAACCATGGGTATATTGTACCCAGCTTAAATATTTTCCCATTTTTAATTACAATTTTCAGTACCTGATTTACTTACATAAATAATAAGTTTTTCAGTTCCTATTAATGTTAACTCAAAGTACAAAGTTTGAAAATGCCTGCATGTAAAATATTTCAAATAAAGATTTATATTTAATATTTTTTTGTTGATATTTTCAAAATCAGGTATGATATACCTATGGTTAGTAGTGGTGTAACTTTAATTGATGGTTAGTGTTCTAGGGTTAATACCATCATATTAGCCATAATACAATGGATATCTGTAATACGTTGAACATTAATTGCTTTCAAATTAGGGAATTTAGCCACACATTTACACAAGAGTCGAATGATTCTTTTTTTTAAGAATAAACGCACTGTCAATGACTTGTAAAAACAGTATAATCAATCTGACATATCACGTTTGAAACCCTCTCTTTCTTTTTCTTTTATGTTTACCTGTACAGCATATATCAGACAATATGTCAGCCAAGTATAGAGTTGATGTTTAGATTTAATGTTTAACGTTGAAGTTATTAACTTATGTCTCGTTCGACTCCGGTTTTTCCAATGAATCGAAGAACAGTTTCAGAAAAAACATGTCATATAAAGCCGAAACTCTCATCCGCTTTGAAAATATTTGTATATCTAAAGAGGGATATGGCCGTAGCCATCTCCTACCAAAGTAAGAAGGGATAGGTTGTGCCGTGAAATATTGGTTAGTAGCATGGACAAATCCGACATAACAGACCTCTTCACTATATCAACCATTATAGCAAGCCAGAGATCTTTATCCAGTTATCTGACGATGGTACAAAGGGAAATGGAGAATCTGTCATCCTGTAGCGCTCATGTACAATGAAACACATAAAATTTCAATAAAATATTCGAGATTTCTATTTAAATATTTTATTCAAATCAATTATGGTAGAATATTGTTGCATTTTTTTTTTTACTTTGAAAAAGCGATTTTTTCCCTGGATAAAGCTAAGAGTTGCTGTGAATGGTTTTTGTTATGTACAGAATTCCCTCCAACTGGAATATTCCTTAAGAATTGCTTCAAGCCTTTCTCTTTGTGCAAATTCTACGAAAAGGGAATAATAGTCGCTTAGACTGATGCAAATAAAATTCAGCATTTTCAATAATTTTTACTCATCACAAAAGTATTTAGACGAAAGTGAGACACGCACAATTATACGTGAAATCTTCAAGAGTTTCCTTTTCAAAATCTTTTGTTCCATAAGCGACCTTCGTCATTCCTAATATCGCATTAATTCCAGACACTTTTTAGCACGTCATCACTGATACTAGATACAGCAGCTATCATGCATTCCTCGAGATTGCATGAAAGAAGCGGTATGAACACGATTTCTTTTACAGATCCTCACAAGAAGCAATCATTCTATAGTACGGTATGTTGGGGGGTAGGTATTCTTTCAAAGGTAGTTTAGTTAGTTGAACAAAACCCCAGTACAACACCTTGTCTGTTGTTCATTGAAGAAACTTTCAACCTTACATGGGAAATGAACCAGAGATTTAACCGGATGAAAAATGAAATTCTTTAAACCATATGTAGGCGTGAAATAAATATTCATCTTGTTCCACGTTCAGTGTTTTCTGTAATCAGCATATATGTATTGTTCGGTTAGCAAGGTCGATTTTACTGCTTTTAAACAAAATCGACCTTGCTAACCGAACGCTCCTCTGTGGCCCAATCGGTTAAGGCACCTCAGGCTATATGACGGTTCCGTATAGGATACAGGTTCGATTCCTGTCGGAGGACGCATATTTTCTATGAAAATTTCTCGGACATTCAGGCCGGTAAATGTTGTTAATACGTTTTATTATAAACAGAGAATTTACTTAAATATTTGTATCTATAAAAAGAACGTATAAACATAAATAATGTGTTAAATAATTGTCGGACTTTGTTCATTTCATAATATATATATATATATATTAACTGATTTAAAATATGGTTTCTTCGCTACACAGTAATAACCATGTTTCAAAAAATGAAGCTAAAAACTTCAAATTTAATTAAATTAAATTCATTAGTTCTGTTTCATCTTCAAGCGAATTTTGGAATAACTTATTTTAAAATTTACTGAGTTTTAAACGCACATATAAATTCATAATTACCTGTTTCCAAGGATACAGAGAAATCCAATCATTCAGACAGGGGTGGTAGCGTGTTCATTTTTATTAACTATTGTTGTATCAATTATGAGTTAGGTTCGAAAAAGTTTAGGGAGGGTAGGGGTGTATTTTTCAACGAATTCTGACATCCGTTAAAAGCATGTCGTCTGGGGTTTTTTTTATTATTAACGACAAAAACATTTTCGGCATTTTTTTCGTACTTGTATACTTAAAGATTCTTTCTAAAAGGGGTGTTTTGGTTAGAATACGTTATATTTAACTACAATTTTAAAATATTTTTACTCTTAATTACTAATAGACTATATTTCTTTTTAAATCAAGTAAATGTAATAGAATTACTTAAATTATTTAAAATTATTTTTTGATAGCAAATATAAGTATGTATGTTACCAGCTCTCATTTTTTTAAATTTTATTTTTAAATATGATTTAAGGAAAATTTTTGACAATGACAGCAAAGAATAGCTATTTCATTTCTTTGATTCAGTAAATTTTTATTTTTTATAAACTTAGTAATATATAGTTTCTCGTGTATGCACAAAGGACATGGGTCATTTAATGATCTACATATTCTAGCTTTTCTTATTCATTTCCATTTTACTGTAGGTGTTTTATTGGTTTCTTTTAAGTTCCAGAAATATTTCGAAAGGGATGTCTGATTTCTGTACTTATTTATCCTAAATGAAGTTTGATGTTGATTGAACCTCTTTTTGAACTCATGGCGTGTGCAACCTATATAGACTTTTATGTTTTCAGGATTCTCAATAGATGAGATATTGCATTGGTATACTAATGATTCCGTGCGACATTCATTTCGTAGAGGATAGTTATGAGGATTTCTATAGTTACATAATTTTTGTTTATCTTCATCTCTTTTTATTTTTATTTTTATATTGTCTAAATTTCTTTGGTTTTGGTCTAAGTGTTTATTGAAGATATTAGCATTATGTTTCTTAATAATTTTTTCTAAGTTTTCAGTACAGCTGTAACTTAATTTTAGTGCATTTTTATTGAAAATAGTACTTAGTTTACTTTATCTAGGAAAGTGCTTAACGCAAAGAATTTTTGTCCTAATTTGTTCTTTACCATTTGGTTGTATGGGGGTGTATACCAAATTATTTTCTACTTCTGTTTTTTCTATGCTTTCCATTTTCCTTTTTTATATAAGTTAATTTTGGGCTTTTGTAGCCACTATCTTTTAGAGCTTTATTATAGAAATTTATATGTTCATAGAAAATCTTCTCATTTGCTGACTTTATACTTATTCTTTTTTCGATAAATAAAGGTATATGCTTAATTATAGATGGAGGATGATTTGATTTAGGGTGTATATATAAAGGATTGGTATTGGGTTTTTTATAAGGTATGTATACATTTTTCATTAAATCTAATGTTATATCAAGGAAGTTAACTTTTTTAATTTAGTGCTTACCGTAATTTTTAAGTTCAGGTTTTTAAATTCTTTATATAATATCTTTCTAATTTTATCGATTTTAAAGTTAGTAGAGTTCTTTATAACCATAAGTCCATCGTCTCTGTATAAACCAATGTCAGTTATATTAATTTCACGGTACGCTGTGAGATTGTATAATATAAAAAGAACTATAAGATCAGAGGACTCAGCTGAGTCTAGTGATCCCATTGTGATGTCAAAGTGATCATAAGAATTTTTTATCCATTGCTCACCTTTATGTATCAGTACCGATTTTTTCTCATTTATAATAATGCTCTTTTCTTCTTCAGTAATATCCGTATAGTGGGTAGCAAAGTCCAATGCACTCATGAAGTTCTTTAGAAAAACTTTTTGTCGTTAATAATAATAAAAAACCCAAACGACATGAGTTTAACGGATGTCAGAATTCGTTGAAAAATACACCCCTACCATCCTTAAACTTAACCACTTTTTCGAACCTAACTCATAATTGATACAACAATAGTTAATAAAAATGAACACGCTACAGCCCCAGTCTGAATGATTGGATTTCTCTGTATCCGTGAAAACAGGAAATTATAAATTTATATGTGCGTTTAAAATTCAGTAAATTTAAAAATAAGTTATTCCAAAATTCGCTTGAAGATGAAACGGAACTAATGATTTTAATTTAATTTATATTATTTATGCTCTGTAAATTTACATTCAGCGGTGTTTTGTAAAAATAAAAAAAATATCAATAAGAACACCGAATTATATATCTTACTGTTCTTTCTTTATATATATATATATATATATATATATATATATATATATATATATATATATATATATATATATATATTTAATCTCCCAAAACATTCTTTGACAAATTGTATGTGCGTGGTATACGAGTGTCTGTGTGTGTGTGCTGAATATACCAAAAATTGACATCTTAAATAATGATCTAGTGCTTACATATGGTTTAAAGAACTTATTTTTTCATCAAGACGAGTTTCTCTCTCTCTCTCTATACATATACATATATATATATATATATATATAAAGAAATATACTCTTAAGGTGTGCTATATTTATGGCATATATATATATATATATATATATATATATATATATATATATATATATATATATGGTAATCCGTATGGAAATTCTAAATGGGGTATAAATCCAGAGAACTCAGTGTAATTTATGTTCTGATTGGGTTTGTAATTCTGATAAAGTCCGTTTATATTTGTATGTAATAGTCTGACTGAAGAGTTGGAATCGAATCTTCGATTCTAATGAATTAAATATCACGATGGTATTTTAAGTGTTCATTTTCACTATAATAATTATAAGAACACCGGATTATATATCTTACTGTTCTTTCTTTATATATATATATATATATATATATATATATATATATATATATATATATTAAGATGCTTATGCATGGGCACTGCGTTTCAATGACCATGCATACAAGATTTCCTGCACTTACACCTTCCTCCTCACTTTCTTTCTTACTTCTTCTTTTTCACACATACACGCAAAGAAACCTTTCTTTTCATCTTAACAAACAACTGTAAAAACTTTAACACTCATACACGCTAAGAAAAATTTAGTTGCAAAAAAACACGAAAATAAAATATCTTATATTCCGACTTTTCTTTGTTGTGAATTGATTTAAATCTGCAACATGTATTCTAGATCAGTGTCCAAACGTAAAATGCCTGCTAATGATCCTAATACCATTTGAACACACAAATTTGTTACAAAGGTGCAGAAAATTATATATAAGAACCTCAAAAGCTCAGCTAATGCCACTGCTACGAATAAATTTCCTTGCTCATTTACACGTCTTCCTCACCAAGCTACGTGACACTTACACTTTTCTCCTCACTTCTTCCCTTGCCTCTTCTTTCTCACAAATTCACCTAGGAAATCACATTTCTTTTCATCTTAACAAACAACTACAAACAAGGACTGTAAGAACATTAACACTTATACACACTAAGACAAATTTAGTTGTAAAAAAACACGAAAATAAAAATATTTTATATTTTTATATTTAAACACCTTTTCGCCTTTTTCTTTGTTGTGGGTTGATTCAATTCTGCAGCAAATCTTAACTTCTTAATAAAATAAAGGTGCATAATCATTTTATGTAGTTGTCCCAAAACTTCTGCGCGTCAATGTGTGTGTGTTTAATATTTTAACACGTATTTGATTTATAATCACATATATTTTATTTTAATCTGGAATCATCAGGTGTCAAGTGCGTCAAACTGGGGTGCTTAGGTGTTAGTCTTAGGGTAACAGAAGCAGCGTGATTTGTGGGTGTGTATTAATTCACTGCGATTCATATTGCGGTAAAGAAAGTAATTAATACACATTGCAGAATATAACACTGTTAAAAAAGCAATAATTACCGTGTTTATAGTAATTATCAGATAACACCTGTTGATGAAAAACACTGAAGTGAATGTTGAGTAATTCAACGTTTCATTCTTAGTGCTGTGTTGGTGACACTCGTTGCCATATAATCATCTCATAGGAACAAAGAGAATATTTATATAAAATCCACAGAAAAGGACAACTTTATAAATCATGATAAACCCAAAGAAACCAGATTTCAGATGTAACAAAGAAAGAACTTCTTGGTACATCGAATTATACAAACGATTTGCTACCACAATCCAGTCAGTATACGTATCGGTGGTCAGAGCTCTGTTTATATTAGTAACTACAACGTTACACCTTGAATAGCAAGTTGAGGTATAGTGGCGTGGGGCTTAGGGGTTCAAATGAACAGTTGACTTACCCACGTCAAGAAGATTAATAAAGAATGATAATGACGAGGAAATACACGGGTAATTTTAACAAAACAAAGTAAGGAATTTATTCACGAATTTACACACTTGAAGTAGTATCAGTAGTTTGTTCCAGAAAAATAAATCAGAATTTTTTAAAGTCCGTAGTTTTAAGCGAATTTATTTCCTCCTTCTTTTCATCTCAACGGTCAATTTCTGTGAAGGCAAGTTTTTCATTGGTCCAAAGAAAATTTCACATAGGTTCGCGAATTCATTCCGTCTTTTTCCTCAGTTTTCCGAATTTGAGGGTAGTGAATAAAGGGAGTTATTATTTAACACTCACTACAGAGATGCGACTTCTGAATCGAAATCATGAATCACTGACATAAAGAATCCACAGAAGCCACGTGATTTTCTGCACGAAGGCCTGTCCAGTGATAATCTGCTTATTTTTCTCTCTGTGGTTAAATAAATCGGCAGTTAAGGATTTCATATATCTCGACAATTTACGCTAATTCATTATCCGACAAATCTGAATCGAAATTAAGAAGGCAATTATTATTTATATCTTTCACTAAAGATGATGAAGGAAAGTAACATCGAGAGAGTGAAATTCTCATCAGTGTACTTTTTCTTTTTTTAATCATTTCCCACCAAGCAAGGCGGGAATGCCCCTAGTACGCAGAGGGTCACAGAGAGTGAAGGTGATAGAAAAGTCTGAATATAGTGGGGACGAAAGGATAAAAGCTGAACGGGGTTCAAGAAATAAGAAGATGGCAATTGACGTTATATTTAAATTTTTGAAGAGTCTAGTTATCAGGGAAGCAAGGAAACGAAAGGGAGTTTCACAGGCGGGAAGTGTGAGAAAAGAAACTGTTGGAGTAGAAATGGCGATTACATTTACCTAATTCAACAGTAAAAGGGCAGGATCTAGATGCCAGTAGCACGCTTAAGCTCACATAATCCAGGTACCAGGGAAAAAAGCTTCAGAGTAATAGCCATGAAAATATTTGTAGAAAAGACAGTGGGAAGCCACGTCACGTCGGTGAGAAAGTGACTGGAGTCGTGATGACAAGTCAGGATCGATTATATTGCAGATCCTTCTTTGGATTTTGCCAAGAACCTCGAGATGAGTAGCAGGAGCACCTGAACAGATATGGCAACAGTATTCAATGCACGGCCAAATGGTAGGTTTGTAAATGTGCAAGATGGATTCTGACGACAAAATTCTTTTGGCACGACACAGTTACCCAACTTTCCTTGCAGTAGATGCAGCTATTGATTTTATGTAGTTGTTCCACTTCAAGTCAGTTGAAAACGTGAGGCCCTGAAGCCACAGTGTGTTGCTCTCCATGAGTCTAGCATCAGCCATGCTGATGGTGGACAGGAAAGTTTATCTATAGTGGTTAAATGAGAGCAGTTTCGTTTTGGAGGCATTGAAATTTACAAGCCATTTCCTGCCCCGGTTAACCACTGATTGGAGGTACTTTTCAAGGGAAGTGGCCAGGTTAACTTTGTCAACTTTGACAGATTTACTATTGAGATAGGAGTAAATGATAGTGTCATCAGCATAAATGCCTATTTGGGAACTGATGATATCAAGAAGATCATTGATGAAGATCATAAACAGCGTAGGGCCCAGGATAGTGACTTGGGGACACCCGCATTCGTGTGAAAGGATTTGGAAGCGAGCCCGTTTAGAATTACCTTCATTTCACGATGTGATATGAATGATTGGATTAAATCAAACAATCATCCTGTAATACCGTAGCCCTGAAGCTTGCGTAGAAGACCAGCATACCAAACGCATGTGAAACGCATGTGAAACGCATGTGAAACGCTTTTTGAGTTATCTAGAGTAACAGCTCGAGCTTGATATACACATTCAGTGATGGCCGTAAGAATAGACCGGGAAAAACTGAATCCATATTGTTTGTCAGAGAGTAGGTCGTGACGGGTAAGATGCTTAACCACTTCAGCACTGATTAAAGCCTCGAATTTAAAACAGTAGGAACCTAATAGGGCGATAGTTAGAGGGGACAGAGGGTTCTCTAGAGTTCTTAAAAACAGGGACTGCAAGTTGGAAAGCAGGAAGCAGCGAGGCAATAGTTGTAGAGTTTGGAGAGAACTGGAGCCAGCGCGGGAGCACATTTCTTTAGGACGACAGCTGGGATCCCTTCCCCTCCATTTGCCTTATGGGAATCTAATTTAGAAAGGACATCCGAAACCAGTGACGGGTTATGCACATGGCACTCAGTAGAGCCTGAGTTCTAGAGGTGGGGAATCAGGTGTGGGTACTCCAAATGAGTCGAGTGTTGAGTTGGAAGAGAATTTCCAAGGAAAGCATTCAACCTTATCTACTGTAGGACTTTGAACTGATTGAATATAGGAGGGATTGAGGATTTGCTGCTGTTCGGCACACTCTTGCAGAACCACCAATAATCTCTAGAACCGAACTTGCGAGATGTTATACGTTGCTTCATTCTATCAGCAAACAATAACTTCGCTTCTTTGAGGATACGCTTGGACTCGTTACGAGCAGACAAAGAGACGCTTGGTGCTTGCAGAGACACCCTTCTCTGCGCGACATGTCACTGCAAGAACCCCGATATATTATGCAACTGTTGATCAGAGCAGCCTCTCTAGACGCTACACAAGAGTTTGGGCTCCTAACTACTAGTCGGGAACAGCAACCAGAAAACTGCCAACTCGATGCCCTCAGTATGAAGAGACGTTGCTACAATCCACCCATATCACAAAAGATTCATGACAACACCACTATCAAGGCCTAAGAAAAGGAAAAGAACCGGAAACTCCTTCCTAAACAGGAAACAAGTTATGAGCTTCTACTCCTGTTCAAAAGAAGAGGGAGGAGTATGGAAAGCCTATCTACTCCTATTTTTAAAAAAAAGTACAAAAAAGACAAACAAAACAGACCTGATTTTGATTTCCATGGGGAAAAAGAATACTACTTTAGGTATCATCATGCTGTTTTAGTGAAAGCATCAAAGTTTTTGATAAAACATTTTTCACATTAACATTAATTAACCATATTAATTCATTCTGCCCATTGTATATTGAAGGTCGTCTTTGGACAAAATAAAAAATACGTTTCAGTCTCTACGTAGCACAACAAGACATCCATTGAAGCAAATATTAGCCGGAAGTAGCGATTTCTGTGGGCTATAGCGGCTGCGCATGCAGGTGAGAACCAAGGAGATGAATGCGGGGTAACTTATGTCCTTGCTGGAATGACAGCATCGATGTTGGTTTTCACACAGGAGACCTCAGACGCGCATTTATGAACAGGATGATGAAAAACTGCATTCCAAGGGACGTCACAAAGGAAGTTACGGAACGAGTCCCAATCCGCACGTTGATAACAGAAAAAATATTCTGTTGGTAAGAGGTAGGGGAGCGGAATGATCACAGTTACCAAGAGGGCAGACGTGCAGAGTACGACATGAATCCGCGAGAGGGGCAAAAAATAGATCTATGCCCATCAGGGTTACTGGGGAAATACGTAAGAAAGTCCACTACTTGCATGCGAGATTGAGTGATCGAGAAATTAAGGGTCCGCTTTCCATCGGGGTCAGTGATGGTATTTAAGACACCTGGCATGGTGGGTATTAAAGTCATCAAACACAAATATATTTGCGGACGGGTGTAGGGAAATGGCCTTGTCTATATTATCAGAAATACTATCACGCAACAGTCATGAGAGGAAGGGGAATGATAGTGAAAGAAGAGATAGATGACTGAGTTAAGTAGAGACAGACAGAGACACATGTAAGAGTGGTGTGAAAATTTAAGAGAGAATTCCCTAACCATCGGGAGATATACACGGGCATAAAGACCCAGGCCATGCATAAGGACATTAGAGTCCTTTCTAAGGAAAGGAAGATAGCCAGGAATCGAGAAATCAGAGGATGGGACCGAAGAGTTAAGATTAGTTTCACAGAGAGCTAGGATGTCCGAAGACTTTTCGAAGAGGAACGATTCCACACTGCAGAAGTTGCTACGAATACCACGAATGTTGGAAAAAGAAAGATTGAGCGGTTTCGGTAATATTTTGACCTAGTTTAGATTTATAGCTTCCGTATCTTATAGTCATGGTGTTGTTTTGGTAAGGAAAGGCCTAGGGTAATAGTATCAGTCGGTCGTCTAATGTAACATGTGAAGGAAGTGAACTAGCGCAAACTGCAACATAGTGTGGCCTCGGGGTTGCCCACCGGTGGTGCATGCAGGGACACCCATCCATGCACGACATGGCACTGCAAGAACCCCGATATTATGCAACTGTTGATCAGATCAGCCTCGCAAGACGCTACGCAAGAGTTTGGGCTCCTAACTACCAGTCGGGAACAGCAACCAGAAAACTGTCAACCCGATACCCTCAGTATGAAGAGACGTTGCTACAATCCACCCATATCACAAAAGATTCATGACAACACCACTATTAAGGCCTCAGAAAAGGAAAAGAACCGGAAACTCCTTCCTAAACAGGAAACAAGTTATGGGCTTCTACTCCTGTTCAAAAGAAGAGGGAGGAGTATGGAAAGCCTATCTATTCCTATTAAAAAAACAAACAAAAAACAAACAAGTACAAAAATCAAACAAAACAGAACTGATTTTGATTTCCATGGGGAAAATCAATATTACTTTAAGTTTCATCATGCTATTTTATTGAAACACATCGAAGTTTTTGATAAAACATTTTTCACATTAACATTAATTAATCATATTAATTCATTAGGACCATTGTATATTGAAGGTTGTCTTTGGACAAAATAAAAAACGTTTCAGTCTCTACGTAGCACAAGAGGACATCCAATGAAGCAAATATTAAATGTTTAACAAACGTGAATATGCTTTCAAAATCACTAAAGTTCTTAAATTTATTTGGTACTGACCGCTACATGGGAGTTGATGCGTCATACAATTGCATCCATAATCAGAACCTTAATGACTACTTAATCTATTTGAAATTTGTTTAATTTTATATGATTATTATAGATAAGGCGATGTGCTATGAAGCATAAACTCTTAAAATACTGAAATGATATGCTGAAAATAGGAAGAGGTTGGCAGTATGGAAAACAGAATCAGTGAATTCATTTTGTTTTTTTAATATTAAACTTCACCCACTACAAGGCTTGAGAATCATTTAAAGTAAAGATTACTGGTAATGATGAATGAGGTGTGGTATGAATAAAAGCAAGGAAGTCAATGTTATGATGATAAGGAGGATAGATAACAATTGACCCTTAACTTAAAGGGGTTAAGATCTTAGTGTTCAGGGAAGCGGGAGTCTGTTCCACAAAGCAGCAGTTCTTGAAATAAAGCTGTCTGTGTGGAACAATCTTCTTACATTTGGAACAGGGGGGATCGGATGATTCAACTCCGTGGAAGTAAAATGGCGTGATCTAATAGTAAAGGTCTGAACTGGTAGATCTAAAGATTGGACATTTGCCATGGAAATAGCGATATGCCAGCAACGTTATGTGGAAAGTGGTTGTAGGGCAGAAAATAAGTTCTCTCCTACAAGACCGCGTAACCGATTTCGAAATCTGTCATGGTTGGGAACGGAAGATTGGGCAGTTCCAGTCGAGATATGACTGCAGCAATAGTCCATTTTGGGTCTGATCTGACTCTTGTAAGAATACACCATGGTAGAAAAAGTGAGGTACTTCTTGGAGCGACAGAATGAGCCGGCCATTTTTCCAGCATCATTAATGCTATTGGAAAAAGGCATGAATCCACATCTTCCCTCTACTAAATAGAAATGCAGTTATGTTCCTTTAGTCATCTTTGACGTCGGTCTAACAACATGATCGCGTAAAAATTCACTTGCTAATGAAAATGCAACATCATTACTTGGTGTGGTTGCAGTTGCTTCACAAGGTTTCTGTAGGAATAAATGACCATTGCAGAGTAGTCGATGTGCCATAAATTATATACAGAGAGAGAGAGAGTTTGGAAGAGAACAAAAAGAAAAAAACGAAATAAGAGTTTGGGTTTGTATTGATGATACAGTTTTTGTATAATGTATTTAAGCGGAGTACTAGATTGGTAAATAGGTCTCATCATTTTACACTTGAAATGGCTAGATGTAACCGTAAGTTCTATCCTAACAGTTTTTCTCTCGCACTCCTCGCTTGTGGAATACTCTCCCGGCTTCTTGCCTTCCAATCAACTTTGATCTTCAAAGATTTAAAAGCCATGTCAATCGTCGTTATATGTCTCCCTCATTCCTCTTCTTTTATTGTACTAACTCCTTAATAGTAGTTTTTTCTCTCACATTCACTAACCCCTTGCATCTTAGGGGCTTTATCGGTGAAATAATTTTGAAAAATCCTTACTGTAAAGAAAGACTCAAAATATGTGTAAACCTTATACAAAACAAACAACACGCACAAGATACGTTTCACCGTGGTGGACGGCATTTTAAAAGGTGTATGAAACATTTAAAAGGCGTATAAAATAATTATAACGTTTATAACGTATTTTATCTATCTTGTGGCGGCCTTTTACCATATTTATTTAATTTTGTTTAATTTGTTTAGGAACCCAAAACTGATGTAAAAGAATGTATACGAAAAAGCATGCAAAGAGTAAGACGAGAGTTGCCTTTGATTATTTGTCTATCAAAGTTCTCTGAAAGAAAATGAAAGAGTTTAGTCTGTTATAAATGTTTTAAACAGTTCTGCTGTGCAAGGGGAATATGATGTAGTGTAAAAGAATATGATTTGTGAGTTGAGTGAGGAGATGGGCGCATAGCTTCAACTGTCGTGGATTTCTGTGGCAGCTGAAGGTCTCACTGGTGCAGGTCCTCTTTTCTTATGCTTATATAGGTGTTCATTGAATCAAGAGAACAGCGCGGGAAATATCATTCTCTACATGCAGAGAATCTGATTGGTCGATACTGACCAATCAGTGCATGAGTTCTGTGTCGGAGTTAGCTCCTCCTCAGTTTCCTTAATCCATCAACAGGGGTCTTTCTCCCCTGACTATAAATACTGGCTGACCCTTCTCTCTCTCTCTCTCTTTTTCGACTCAGGCCTTGGTCCGCAACCTCGCACGGGGGCGAGGTAAAACTTTCTCTTTTTCACTTAGGCCAATATGTGACATCTCACAGATACAGCGTTTCCCATATTCTGGGAACACACTAAGGACAATACACGTACGTACGGACACTCAACACAACACACACACATAACTTCTCCATACAAACACTGTGTAACTTTTCATGTCTTCGTGTATTAATATATTTGTTTACCCATAATATATATTTGTTTACCCATGTATATCGGTCTTGTTTGTTTTCTTTATCTTCTTTGGACTTAATTAAAGTCTGACATTCCCATGTAGCTGGACCGGCCAGCAGGAAATCTTAACCCAGAGATATCTCCTCACATTTTCACACCCTCACGGTCCGCTACATTTGGGTAGACCTCTGGTAGCCGGTTCTCCCAAAAGTGCACAAAATTTACTATATGTATATATAGCGATTTTAAAATTGTCGTTTCAGATAGCAGCGTTGCTTCCTGTCCAATGAATGAATGCTGTTGGAGATTTGAATTTGTGTGGGTGTATGTGTGTGTGTGGTGATGATCGCCATAATCTGTTTTCTGGCACTGGCAAACTCCGTGAAAGGTTGTTGTTTTTTTGTTTTTTGTTTTTTATACATGATGTTATTTATATTTAAATTTGAAATGTAATGTTTCAACAATGTCAGGATATAGCTAACAAAACGTTTTGTTTACGAGAACGACGGGATTTGATTTTGGTAATGATGAAGACAAGCGAAAATACTCGAACAAAAACAGCAAAAACGTTAATTTGGGTCGGAATGTGCAACAAATTATTCGAAAATTGGGAGAAAAAAAAAAAATTGAACAGACATACTTTGTCTGTTGGATTTAATAACATTTTTAAATGGCTTCTTGAGAGCTCAGTAAAATAAAGAGTTGCTCAACTTCTATGGACAAGCATGTCTCTTCAAAGGCCTGCATGTGTCTTGTAGACATTTAGGTAGAGGAAACGTGTGGTTGACCCATTTCGCTCGAGTAGTTGAGGATCAATTGCTAAATATTTCCGCGAGTGGACAGCAAGCCCTGCTTTACTGCGTACGACAAAGCCTCTGTGGAAGGCAAAAGGCTATCATTGAGAGAAGCAGCATGCTGCCAACTTGCTTTAATATTTGCACGCAGTTTATCCCGATGTTCAAGTCGGCCTCGCCCAAAACTAAGTAGGACAGACGCTCATCTCCTTCGCTCTGATTCTTTGTTTTCTTTTCCCAGAAAGAAAAGGGGGTGCTGCAACGCTTCAAATTGTCTTTGAGTTTTTATTTGAAACGCAAGAGTGACCTTCCAATTGACCCGCTTGTTTGAAGCTGGCCAAAGAGGAATTGTTTTGAAAGTCTGCTATCGCTCATACGAGAAAGATATCCGGCTCATTGTTCGATTTTCATTAGGATACCTGTCATGTTGTATTTAGTCAGAACTTCACTGTTTCGAATGTGATCACCGAGATTCTGCACCGAGATTCTGCACCATAACACAGTAGAGATGTCAGTACTACTGTGGTGGACCGGCCGTGTGAGGGGAATGGAAGAAGTAGAGAAGATGAATTATCTCTGGTTTAAGACTTCGATGACC
>OZ038489.1:13945348-14022848 GCA_964036315.1 Acanthosepion esculentum | reverse complement strand
GATAACAGCTACTGAACTTGAGAAAACTGTTTTCCTATAAAAAATAAAAATAAAAAAAAATAAAATAAAAAAGAAGTGTTTTAAGAGAAAGATTTTATAAATTTCAACTGAAAACAATACTGGCTGTTCCGTCAGTGCATGTCAAATGTTTCCTTGTAGGGAAACGGTTAATATTACCATTATCATTTTACTCCGAAATTCTTTTACTTTAAAAATAAAGGTTTTAATTAAAACGTGCAATTCTCCTTATTCTCTTTTTTAACTTCGTCCGATCACAAGCTCTCGGATTAAGCAGGTGGAATAAAAGTAAAAAATATCTGTGGGGGTTATCGTATTTGAATCTTTTAGTGTGTGTGTGTGTGTACTTTCATTAAAGTATTACACGTTTGCTCAGCTCTTTGAATAGCTCTTTTTCTAAATTGTTCTAATTATCACGTCTTTACAGATAAATGATGACAAACCTCAAGGTAATTCAACAAATGAAAAGGCACGCTGTAATCATTGCCTTAAAGGCAAAGCATAGGGATTTAGAGATCGCTCGCTTCCTGAACGTTGTACGGTCATATGTTGTCAAAGTTTGCAAAAAGGTGGAAGCCGCTGGCGAGTATGTGAAGTGAAAACGGAAATAAACACTAATTCAAACATCAAATGAGAAAAAATTGTTTTTGAGTCGGTGGATTGCGCATTCATCCGCTTAATATATTAATGCTTTGAAAATAAATATTTAACATTTTTCAATCAACGAGTTCTGTTCTTGCCAACAATAAAGAAAAACATGCTTTGTGATCCCTTTGAAAGGTATTTAAGCAAAGTTTCTAGACGAATAGGGCAGTAAGGAGAGACCCACGTCAACATACGGCAACAGTTCACGGCACTCGGCTTAAAAGAGATTCCCTTACTCATTTAAACGTCTCCCTCACCAAGCTACGTGACACTTACACTTTCCTCCACACTTTCTCTCTTGCCTCTTCTTTCTAACACATACACGCTAAGAAATTGCCTTTCTTTTCATCTTAACAAACAACTACAAACAAGGACTGTAAGTACTTTAACACTCATACACGCTAAGAAAAAATTAGTTGTAGTAGAACACGAAAATAAAAAATATCTTATATTTCGTCTTTTCTTTGTTGTGAGTTGATTTAAATCCGCAACAGGTATTCCAGAACAGTGTCCAAACGTAAAATGCCTGCTAACGATCCTAATACTATTTGAACACACAAATTTGTTATAAAGGTGCAGAAAATTATATATAAGAACCTCAAAAGCTCAGCTAACGCCATTGTTCCGCAGCTCAAGGCACTCTAGCAGAAGAATTGTGCCTGAGAACAATTGATGCAATCATATGTGATACGGAGAGGCCAATTCATGTCTGCAACCGTCGGATCCGCGCAAAGCCCTTGTTGAACAAACTGAAACATAAGGAGCCGGGAATGATTTGGGTTTTCTCTGATGAGAAAACCCTTGATCAGGACGAAAAGGTCAACCGGAGGAATGACAGATAGTTGTGCGGGGAACCTAAGGCCGTTTCAGTGACCATGCATACAAAATTTCTGGCAACTGGGACGGTTCCCCTACACACAAGCCGATAGCGGTCCACTGGCGGGCCACCGATGGCAGTGCTAGCGGTCCTCCGGTGGCAGCCACCTGCGGGCCACCGCTGGGTCTCTAGCGGTTCGCCAGTGGTAACATTGCCGAGATGATCGCGCCGGCGGTTCGACAGCGGGCCACCGGTGGTAAACGCTAATAGCATGACACCCAGTGACAGATCGGTGGCTTGGGTGTAGTGTCTGGGACCCGTGAACAACGAGGGAGGTGTCCGGATTCCTCAACTTTTTCCTCAGGGCATCAGGGGCTTTTTTTTTTCTCATACTGCTAACTATAAGGAGACGATGGAGATGGGGTGTGAGGCTTTGGTTAGAGAGCGGAGCCCGTACACCTACCAAAAAAGACGCTGCGCCATCTCATAAAACTGACGACCCAAGAATGGATGATTTTACAATCTCCCCGATCACGTCACCGCAAACATATGGCTCTCCATATATCTCTCCAGACATGAATCTGTTGGACTACTGTGTATGGGGTGTAATCGACGCCCTCATAATACTAACATTTCTGAGTTCTTTTACATTGTCCAAAATAGATCATAAAGATTAAAGATCATGCCAGCATTTCAGACCTCATAATGAAGCCATTATCGATTCTAATGGTGGATTCATTAAGTAGATGCACCAAGAAGAGTGTCAAGATTATTCATGTCAATTTTTTCTCAAACTAAAGCTCATCTGTATCTGTCTATATTTCTGAAATGTGGTATTATGTACACTATTTACATTATTCGGACTATTGTCCTCATCTTTGTCGTCATATTTATTACAACGTTTCTGCCTTTCAGTATCTGTCTATATTTCTGAGATGAGGTATTATGTACACTATTTACATTATTTGGACTATTGTCCTCATCTTTGTCGCCATATTTATTACAACGTTTCGACCTTTCAGTATCTGTCTATATTTCTGAGATGAGGTATTATGTACACTATTTACATTATTCGGACTATTGTCATTATCTTTTTCGCCATATTTATTACAACGTTTCGACCTTTCAGTATCTGTCTATATTTCTGAGATGAGGTATTATGTACACTATTTACATTATTCGGACTATTGTCCTTATCTTTTTCGCCATATTTATCAGAACGTTTTGGCCGTCGTACGCTCCGGCCTTCTTCAGTAACCCTCTATATTTCTGAGATGAAGTATTATGTACACTATTTACATTATTCGGACTATTGTCCTCATCCTTGTCGCCATATATATTACAACGTTTCGGTGCTTCAGTATCTGTCTATATTTCTGAGATGAGGTATTATGTACACTATTTACATTATTCGGACTATTGTCCTCATCTTTGTTGCTATATTTATCACAACGTTCGGCTGTTGTATGCTCCGGTCTTCTTCGGGTGTTTGGAATATCGACAATAATCCGAATAATGTAGATAGTGTAAAGCTCTTCTGGTGCGTCTTTTACAAACTTCATATTTTGTTTAGCCCCTTCGTGCTGGGGTAGTCTTTGGGAGACGGTTTTGATTCACTCATATGATGCTTTCTCCTTTTTGTCATCTTCCGGCCGGGTGATCGCTAATTGGTTTGGTTTACGCCATATCAACTTCAATGAGTTATTTAATGCCAACAAGATTTTTATTGCTGGTAATATTTTTTTTTTTTAAATTTATTGCTGGTAATATTTTTTCAAAAATGTATTGCTGATAATATTTTTTTTTCAAAAATGTACTGATACTATATTTTTTTCAAAAATGCATTGTTGGTAATATTTTTTCAAAAATGTATTGCTGATAATATTTTTTTTCAAAAATGTACTGCTGGTAATATATTTTTCAAAAATGCATTGTTGGTAATATTTTTTCAAAAATGCATTGTTGGTAATATTTTTTCAAAAATGTATTGATGGTAATATTTTTTTTCAAAAATGTATTACTGGTAATATATTTTCAAAAATATATTGCTGGTAATTTTTTTTTCAAAAATGTATTGCTGGTAATATTTTTTTTCAAAAAGTTATTGCTGGTAATATTTTTTCAAAAATGTATTACTGGTAATATTTTTTTTCAAAAATGTATTGCTGGTAATAATTTTTCCAAAAAGTATTGCGGGTATTAAAACCTATTTTTATACTTTCATAGTTTTTTATCGCTTTTGGGAGGTTAACTATTTTCCCATAGCTGGGATCCTAACAGGTGCTACCATCCCGGGTCAGGGGAGACGTGGGAACACCAGCAAGTAATAGTTGGTTCCATGCCCCTCAAAACCTCCTGATCAAAGGCCTTGCAGTCGGATGTAGTTTATCGTCTTACCCAGGACGCGGATATAGTTTTTCGTCATACCTACAGACGATTACTAGTTGGTTTGTTCGGAGATGATATGAGAACTTCAACAAAAGGGATTTTGACTTGCTACTTTATTAATCACGTCGATGTATACATTTTTAACTAGTGGAGTCGCCCTATCACCCCCACTGGGGAGCCAGTTCCTAGATACACGAAATAACCACGTTTGCATCGAAACGTGTAAAACTTAACTCACTGAAAACACTTTCTAGCTCTCTAACATTCCCACTTTCGACTCAGCCAATCAAAATCGACATCCCTATTTTGTTTACCAGCTGACCCCAAATCAGCGCCAGGAGATCTAAGCCAAATACACTGCCACTAAAAGAAATAGTCTGAAACTATTATTTAACACGTGCAAATGCCCTCAAAGAACTGAGAAACCTTGTACAAATGTAATATGAAAATATTTATCATCATTGATATTCCTACAAAAACTGCCCCTCAGTTGGATACAGAAATAAAACATTTTTTTTTATAAAAATGATAATGCAGTGTCATTTTGCCATGATGGTGAATGTAAAAGTTTTTTTAAGGTATTTCACTGTTCACAAGTAACATGTTCCGTAAAGGAAAAATTATTATTCATTTTTTTTTTTTTTGTTACAGAATTCAATTCATACACAATAGCAAGAGAAATATGAAATCGATTAGTACTCTCCACAGCCAAGAAACGAACTTTTAATTAGGCCATCCAGCGATCAAATTTTGTGGGTAAAGGAAGTTTACGCTAACGTGTGTGACTGTCGGTGTGCATGAGTCAAAAGTTCCGACTGTTTTGTCTGATGATTGAAGAATTCGGTTTCTAATGACGTTGCTCGGGGAATCAAATATGGTTTTGTTAATTGTACGTCATTGTCAGAAGATTCATTTATTCTCTTCTTCGAGTAAACTCCAATACATCAAATATCTTCTTATCAAGTAATCTTTTCTCACCACATAAAAAATTTTGTTTGAGCTTTTTCCTTCGTGTCTATTTCTCAGGTCATTTTATCAGACCATAACTTACAAGAGAGTGAATGTAAAAATACTTTTACTTAGGTATATTCAATAATTCTCTGAAAAAACAGCATAACATGATGAAAAAAGGCCCCAAACATAAAAAAACAAAGTTTTATCGTCAAAATGTTTATGTTATTATTAAGAAGTAAAGACCAAAGTATTTTTTAATTATTTTCAAAACATTTTAATCTAATTTAATGCTAGAAAGCACGTTCGAAATTTTTGTTAAAAATCTTGTTTTGTTTTACGTCAGCGGTCACGTAATATTTAGCATTAGCTTTTAGCGCTTTTTTCAGTTGAAAAATACATTCATTTGGAAATTCTTGCAAAATAATTGTCAGATTTTAATTAAACTTTCAGAATTTATTAAAAAATGAATGAAATTATTTTAGAAACGTTTTTTTAGAAAGTCATGGTAAAAATACTTTTTTGCATCTGTTACCCCCCACCTTTACTTTATTTTATGAAAACTCAAAAATTCGACTGTGTATAAAAAATCAATAAAATATTATTAGACTTTTGATAGTATTTAATTTTTAAGAATTACTTTATAGTTAAATAAGCCGATTCACTTAAAATTCGAAAATACTGTCACTTCTGTCCTTCCGTCCGATAAATTGACCTGGCGTTAGTTGTCGATACATTGACATAAACGTCAATTCACACCTTCAAAACCAATCACCACGGTTAGACATGCTTTTCTTATTTCCAACTAATTTTTTTCTCATAAAAAATTAAGTAATGTTTGTTTCCATGTGCATTAAGCGAACTTTAAATTTTCTAATTTTCATAAAATAACTTTTGAAAAACATATTAAATTTTACAAGATTTTTAAACGGAGAATTTCAAGTTTGTTTACAAAACTGTCAAAAATGGCTGACATGATCGATTTTATGTACATTTTCCTGGCTCAAAAAAAAAGATTTTTAACAAAAATATCAGATGTGCTAGGAAGGATTAAAAAAATTTACAAACTAATCAAAAAAATACTTTGGTCTTTCTTCTTAATAATAACATAAACATTTAGATAATAAGAAAGTTGTTTATCAAGCTTGGGGCCTTTTTTCATCAGGATATGCTCTTTCTTAGCGAAGTATTGAACATACCTACTTTACCCCTTTCAAACATTGACTGTCGTACTAGCTGCGTATTTAACTGAAGTCGGGTCCACCGCAAACCTCAATTCGATGGAACATTATCGGTTTGTTGTGACGTTCCTTTGTTTATTGAACTGGGATATTTTTCGTGCGTTGAATATATATATATATATATATATATATATATATATATATAAAAGTGAACATAGAAGTCAACACTTAGAGGCGACAGTCTGTTTCATGCTAGATGCAATCGTCAGGCCACCTTCACTTTATTTTATGAAAACTCGAAAATTCGACTGTGTATAAAAAATCAATAAAATATTAGACCTGACCTGACGATTGCATGAAACAGACTGTCGCCTCTAAATGTTGAATTCTATGTTCACTTTTATATTTACACACGCTCTATCTCTGATATTGAGCACTTTACCCCATAAATATAGCACACTTTAAGACTATATTTCTTCATATATATATATATATATATATATATATATATATATATATATATATATATATATATATATATATAAAAGTGAACATTGAAGTCAACACTCAGAGGCGACAAGCTGTTTCATGCTTGACGCAATTGTCAGGCCTGACAATTGCGTCTAGCATGAAACAGCCTGTCGCCTCTGAGTGTTGACTTCAATGTTCACTTTTATATTTATATTTACATATGTTCTATCTCTGATATTAAGCTCTTTATCCCGTAAATATAGCACACCTTAAAACTATATTTCTTCATATATATATATGTGTGTATGTGGGTGTGTAATTGGTTGTAGTATTTTTAACAGGGGGTAGTGTAGTGATAATATTATGTCGTATTTGATGCAACAAGTGGTTTGCTGGGGACAAAGAAGTACCCCAAGATGAAACACAACACGTCCGGGCACTACGGCATCCTGTGGTTGAAGAGAATAAAAAGATGTTTTTTTTTTCAATTGGCAATTTGGTGCGAGTGAAAATATTTAAAAAATTAACTTTATAATTTATTTAATAAATTCACTCGTACCAAACTGCCGATTAAAAACAACATTTTTGAATCTTGTGATTGGCTCATAATTGTTAATATTTTCAAACCAAATTATTTTGATGTCTTATACGTGGGTCCGTTCGCATAGATACGGGTTGTTGACATTTGTATTTCCGTTCTTGCAGTGGAGACATCTGGGAGTGTTCTCCATTCATTTAGTCCAGAGCGAAGGGTTTTAATAATTGAAAGACGCAAGTCTTTTCTCTTTACCTCTTTCTTAAAATATCCTTCCAATCAAAAGCAATAAGATGGTAACGAGGCTCATAAAAAAAACCTCCATGCATTTAGCTAACAGAAAAAGTATTAAATGAAAGAGTCAAATGTCTTTTTCCCTTTACCTCTCTTTTAAATTTTCTTCCCATCAAAGGACATTAAGAGATAGACTGTAGAGATTAATGGACAAGCAAAACAACTGCATTTATTTGGCTAACAAAAAATTTTTTATTTGAATTGAACAAAACGTATTTCTTAACTCACTTTTAAAATATTTTCGGTTCAAATGACCTCCGAAATAATTGTTTGATAACTAAATGCAGGGGATTTTTATTTGATCTTTTTCTATCCTGTTTCTATTCTTGCGTCATTCGATCAGAAGAGGAGTCAAAAGAGTGTCAAGGAGAAATGTTTCTTAGAACTTAGAGCATCTTCCGAACCGTAGTGACCAGACGTGTTTCGTTTCCCCTCCGGGGTACTTCTTAGTCCCCAGCGAACCACTTGTCGCATCAAATACAACATAATACTATCAGTACCGCCTGTTAAAAATACTACAACCAATTACGCGCGTGCGCACACACACGCACACACACGCACGCACACACACACACACACATATATATATATATATATATATATATATATATATATATATATATATATATATATATATATATATATGTTCGACACACGAAAATATCCCAGTTTAACAAACGAGAGTGTGGTGAGCCTAAATGTAAAAATAAAATATGACAATAAAATATTTTAAAAAAGAATTAAAATTAAAATAAAATAATAATTTAAAACCCATATCTCATTCTCTCTCTCACTCTCTCTCTCTCACTCTTTCTCTATCGCTATCTCTCTCTCTCCCTCTTTCTCTCCCCCTTCTCACTCTATACTTAGAGAGAGAAGGGTAGAAAGGGTTGCCTTCTCAATTGTTGAGAAGACAACCCTCAGATAAACATGAGGAAGATGAAAAGACTGAACAACTGCTACGAAACGAAAAGTATCTTGTCCAAGGTTTAGATATTGTGACTAGGTCTGCAAAAATAAAAGAGAATCCACGCATAACTTCCGCTAAAAAAAAGAAAAAGAAAGGAACGCTGAATAATAAATAAAAGAATTTAGATTAATCGAAAGCTAACATCAAATGACTTCGTTTCGGCTAACATCAAAAGTTATTTTGATGTTAGCCGAAACCAAGCTTCGCGTCAAGTATTTTGGAGCCTTTTTTATGCTTGTAATGAGATAGGCGACAGGCAGCAGTAGAAAGGAGTCAGCCAGAGAAACCAGCCAAGCGTGTCGCGTGATGAAACTAACCGATCATCTGCTTAACACATTGTACGTCTTACGTCCGCATCATGTTTCCAAAGTAAACACACTCCCGACTACTATCAAAGTGTAACTCGCAATTTATCAGTTATCCAGCCGAACGAACATTCGTCAACCCGAATTACAAAGGACTCTCTCCGTTTGAAGTCAAATAAATAAACATATATTATTTGTTTATACCTTTGAATCTGTTCGTTTATTCCGAAGTTTCCGAGAAATATTGCTAAACCCCTCTGGAGCTTCTCCACAAGAACGCCACAAGAAACTGAAAATGCTCCTTCAAATTGAGGTTCACGATGAGCCCGACGTGAGTCAAATACGCGACAAGTACAACAATAAATATTTGAAAGAGGTAAAAATATTTTCACATTCATTCTTTTTTCATTCATTGTCTGATAAAATGCCCTGAGAAATAGACACGAAGGAAAAGGCTTAAATAAAAAAAACTTTTATGTGGTGAAAAAAGATTACTTGATAGAAAAAGAAATTAGACGCATTGGAGTTTACTCAAAGAACCGAATAAATTACGTACAATTAACAAAAACATTTTATTCCCTGAGCAAACTGATTAGAAAGAATACGAAAAGATTGAATGAAGGTGTGTATGTAGAGATGTCCTTTTTCGTACATACATTGTGTGATGTTCCTATGAAAAATGATGCGAGACTTACATTTGAGTTTGGTTTGATGGAATTATTTGATACTAGTGTAGCCGTGCCGTCCAAATTGACCTCAAGAAGAAATGTACTATTAGTAATATGTATTATAAGTAATTTTCGTTGAATCCAAGTACAGTTTTATAATTTAAAATAGTTCGTTGTTAACGTTAATAATAGAACAGAGTACAGTTTATAAACACCTCAGGAAAGATATTCGTATTTTATCCTCATAAATGTTACATATTTACAACCAATTTAATTTCCACTGTAAATGTTCCCAAAGCACAATATTTTTTGTGTAAACTTTGGAAGGTCTGAGTAATCCTTGACAGTCAGTAGATTCCATCTTTAATTTCAGAGTCTGGGAAAGAAGAGGATTGTTACACACTCACAAAAAAAAGTTAGAATTTAGTTCTTTCTGTGAACTGTGTGGCCGTTGTTTGGAGCGGTCTCTTTGTCAGCGCGATAGCTTTGGGCGTGTGGACGTGAATGGGGTCTTGACTTCTGTGCCTCTCATGTCAAAATTTTGCACACTGCCCCTTAATTGTTACACACAAAAAACATTTAGTTAATAAATAATGCTTTTATTTGAAAGGGACAAGTGTCTTTTCTCCTTCACTCTCTTTGGATTATTCGTTCGATCGACAGAACTAAGAAATATTCAATAGGTTTAAAATAATCAAGCAAAAACTTCCATGCAACAAACTTTAGGTTAAGTCATAAGTAATTTCCCTTTTTTTTGGGGGGGGGGGCAATTGTAATAACGAATGTAACATCCTAACTACTAATCATACATGGCAGCGTACACAGTGGATTAAAGGAAAAATGTTTTATCTCCTCACATGACAACCCAAGGCGACATACGGCAAGAATAACGCAGGAAACAATTGTGGAACTCGGTCGGTCTGTTCTACCCGCATCCGCCCTATTCACCTGACCTTGCACCAAACGAGTATTCCTTTTTTTAGTCGCTGCAAAACGCTTTGATGAGGAAAACTTTGTTTAATGAAAAACAGATTCAAGAATTCTTTGAAAATATTTTCGTAGCAACACCTGCGGAGTTTTAATCAAAAGGTATCGAAGAGATGCCTGATAAGCGGCAACAGGTCATTGCAAATAATGGCGAATAAATAATATAATATGTAAATATACTTTAGTTTTTGAAGAATAAATTGATAAATAAAAACAGAAATTACTTATGACACGACCTAAATTAACAGAAAAGTTGTATATAGTTGTGATATTTTCCACAAAGACTAATGAAAAAAGTAACTAAATTACAACTTCAAAAGCCAATTAACAAAATTAAATTAAATCAATATTGCATTATTTACCAAGACAATAACTCCAAAGCTGAAACCCGGAAAATACAAAGAAAGTAGTGATAGACGCGTGTAATAACAACAGCCTTTTATCTGAGCTCGTATAAACCTGTTAAAATTCATAATTATCCGCTGTTAACATTTGGGCTGTAATATTTTACTTCCTCAAATTTCAATTTACAAATGTTATTTAGGTCAGTGCTTCTCAAACTATCTGATATGGCGGACCGGTTTTTTTTCTCAATGTGTCACGTACCTGTAATATTTCATGGTAATATTAAATTATACTGGAAACGATATATATAATGAATATAATAAAAGATGACTAGTTTTTATCTTCCATTTATTTTGCAAAATATAATTCAATATAAAAACATATAAAAAGTAATTTAAAAAAATAAGCATTTTATTAAGTCAAAAACAAAAATTATATCCCTTAATCTTTCCAAATGATTTCTCAACATGGCCTGGACATTGGCCGCGTACTGGTCGTTGATGGTTCGCGTACCGGCACCTGTCCGCGGACCACCACTTTGAGTAGTACTGACTTAGACTGAAAAATACAAGATTTTTAATTACTACACATTTGATTTTTTTTATATATATATATTTGGGGTTTAAAAAATCATTAAAATTTACACATTTTCACACTCGGTCATTTGGTCAGATATTACGAAATGGGTCGAGTTCATAATATTTCAGCATCACTCTCTCTCTCTAAATATTTTCAAAAGGGCTTTTTTAAATACACATAAAAGCAATTTTATTTTAATTATTTGCCTATTAATAGTCATTTTCACGCAGTGCGATTTTCAAAATGGGCGCATGTTTCCCTAGGACGGTCCCAAGCATTGTAGTTCTTTTTCATGATTTTCAAAGGGAAAGCATCAGCGCGCCGGCAGTTCGAAATAACTTCACTCCTTTGGTCTATTAAAACATTCATGCTCTTGAATTCTACGAATTTCAATTTTTCCTTTATACATAGATTGCAATTTTAAAGAAAGATATGCAAACCATTTGCTATGTTGTCAAAACACATGTGGGAACTAAAAAGGAAAAGGGAAGACCAATATTAGAATGATATATAATTTTTAAAAAAGATTAAGAAAACCAGAAGAAATAATTGCAATCAACGCTTTGACCAAAAGTGCGATTTCGTGCGATTTTCACTACGATTTCAAAATGGGTGATTGAAATATGATGTAATATCTCTACTCGACGCATTCGGCTATCTTGCGTGAAAACGAAAATCCGACGAGCGCGCACTACACGCCTGTTCTCTAGGTGTAACAGCTGGGAACAGGCGCGGTCGGCCGGCGCGAAAACTTTCATGCATGCACAGAAAAGGTTGTGTCACCTCTCGCCCAAAAGATTTTGTGCACGAGTCATTAATTTTGTCAGGAAAAAATAAAGTCGAATACTTTTTGAACGCACCTCGTATATATATATATATATATATATATATATATATATATATATAGATAGATAGATAGATAGATAGATAGATATAGATAAGTTTTTTCATGGTACAAAATTTAACAATAGCTAGGAAAAAGCAAAATTTGTATGGCATTTTTTTAAAAAACCTAAAAAAGAACAACCAGTTTCGTCCCTGCCTTATCAAGTTATTTTTCTGGGATATAAAAAAAATATATAAGCGTGTAAATTAAATTAATAAAATGAATGGAAGGAAAAAAAATTAATTTCAGGAAAACTAGAGTCCAATAACATTCAGACCAAGTAAGCATTCCCTCTGTTTAAAAAGGGAAGGCCCACGGGATCTGATATACAAGGACTCTAGAACCTTGACGTGATATATATATATATATATATATATATATATATATATATATATATATATATATATATATATATATACTAATAGTAATACTCGTTTGGAAAAAAAACTCAGATAGCTCAACTTGTAGATATGTCAAAACAAACCGGTACCCGAGGAAAAAATTGGAAATAAAAAAAGAAAGAACTAAAAACATCCGAACATGGCGAAATAAATCTTCCGGTGCCTTAAGACTTTAGTCCAAAGAAGAAAAAAAACACGCGAGTAATAAGACTAAAACGTAGAGTGCTCAATACGCTAAATAGAGCGGGAATAACTAAAATAAATACTCCCTCTGTTCCGAAATAGTTGTTCCATAGCCGGAAATCTCATGTGGAAAATACTAATTCTTAGTTGAATTGTTTGCCGTTTACATTAACAGGTTAGCATTGATGTTCCTCAAGTATTTATATTAGCTTATTCAGGTCGAATATTTTGACGCGCAAATTATATTACTTTTTCACCACATTAAAATTGTTTTTTTTTTTCAGATCACACGCTGGCAAGAGATTATGATGGGAGAAGAGAAGCCAATTGGCAGAAATGCTAAACGAAATTGCAAGAAGCACAAATTGACAAATAATGAACGTAGTGCTGTGTTGCAAGCACTGCTGGAAAAATCCACAGATCGTGTCCTGAAGCGTGGTGCAATAAAACAGGTTGCAGATGAATTAAATGTAGCTGCAGAACGTCTGAGTTTGCAAATTTAATTAGTTTGCCAGCCTCCAAATAGTCCTGATCGCAATGTCCTTGATCTGGGTTATTTTAATGCAATTCAATCAATTCAGCACCAGCAAGCTCCAAATAATGTTGACCAGCTCATTGAATCAGTGGAAGAAAGCTTCAATAAACTTCAGAAGTCGAAGCTTAACAATACTTTTCTAAGTTTGCAGTTAGCAATGGAACAAGTTATTTTAGTTGACGGCGATAACTATAAACTCCGGCACATGTCTAAAGAGAAGCTTGAAAGAGAAGGAAAACTTGAAGTATCCATTTCTATTTCTGACGAGTTGCAACAAAAACTGCTTTTGTTAAAGTAAACCTTCCCCAGTTATTTTTGTTAATAATTTAACTGTTTATTTCACACTTATTTATATGACAATTCATTAATTATTACTCATTTACTGTTGAGTATGGGAATAAATGATATTTTTTGTTCTTTTTGGTGTTTTTTATCTACTGGAACAATTATTTTGGAACAACATGAACATTTTTTGGTACAACTATTTCGGAACGGAGGGAGTATATATATATATATATATATATATATATATATATATATATATATATATATATATATATATATATATATCGGTTTCGTTTTTAAGTTACCTCGTATATTTTTATAGATAGATATACGAAGTGTCTTAAAAAAGAAACCGAACTTTTAAAACAGCGCTCCAATGAGAGATTTTTGTTGTGTAGCATTGACCTTGACCATCAACTTTTGTATAAAAAACACTTTATCTTTTTTCCATTGATTAGTATTCAGGTCCAAGCTCTCTTCTCGTTCCTTTTCACCTTCACGTTGAACAATGGACGATCTTGAAGGGCAAAGTGTTTATTCGAAATTCTGTTTTAAATTCAGAAAAAAATGACGGAGATTTTCTTCTAATGTTGCATCAAGCCCTAACGGAGGTTTGTCTGAGCCGCTTGTGAAATGGTACGATGGGTGACCGCGTATCAAATTGGGAGGCACCTTCATCAAATGGACTCCCAAATCTGAACGACATTTGACGTCAGCTGACGAATGTCACATTGGGAAGATGAGTGCTGTGATTCGTAGAAATCGTCGCCTGTGTTTTCCAGAAGTTTCGGAACAGGTAGGAATCTGTCCGGTTCACACTCATCCCTGGATTCAGAACAGGAGTAGAAGTTTATCCCTTTTTTCCTGTTTCAGATTGGGTTTCTGATTCCTTCTAAATTCTACTTTAACTCTATAATTTTAAAGTCTCCGCCTAAACTCAGAAATTTTATTTACTAAGTATTTATTTATTTTTCTCCTCAATTGAAGTAGATAGGTTCGCCTATGTTCCAGTTCGCACTCCTCCCTGGTTTTTGAATGCAAACTTAAATGAAAAAATTATCCTGACAGGTGAGGGGATATCGGTGTATAGCTATTAATGGCAAAACAAAAAAAGCACTCACTACAGTGGCTTGGAATATCATCTCTCTCTCTCTCTCTCTCTCTCTCTCTCTCTATCTATCTATCTATCTATCTATCTATATATATATATATATATATATATATATATATATATATATATATATATATTCATACATGTTTCATTAAATAATATAGACAAGTGTTGTCTATTTATTTTATGTAAGTTCTTTTCATATCGTCTGATAAGCTTAATAACATTATCATTAAACGAAGAAAGAAAATCACAATATTGATACATATTTTTTTAATCCAATCTAAGCTTTCGGCTTACATAAGCCATTATCAAAGATGACAATTACACAATATATTAAGCAATACACGAACAAGAAATTGATGATAGTCTGTTTTTGTTTACATCGATGATTTCCAAGCAACGATAAACACGTGCATATAAGACATGGGTGATTATGGCTCTCCATAGTTTCCTCTCTTTTATCACTCTAAACGACACTTACTCCTTTACGGCTCCTCTGTCTTTTCTCTGATACTTATTCCTTCTATTTACTAAAACTTGTCAGTTAGGTTACCTGCTGCTTTCCTATCCTGTTCATGCTTTTGAATGTTAAATTCCCCAGCCCTTCATTCTTCATTATGTTCTCCAAAAATCTCACCTGTCTCTAACTGATAGCTAGCATTTCCTATTCTCTTTAGAACTTCCTCACTTTATACGTGTTCTGTCCATGGTATTCTCAGTATTTGTCTGTAAAATCACGTCTTTGTCGCTTCAAGTCTTTCCTTGATTTCTGACGAAACTGTCCAGCCTTCAATGCCATACAGGAGGTTAAACATTACATCGTAGACACTCGCTCTTCACTTCTTTTCCAATGTTATTTTTGATCCGTTAATATTTTACTTAGTTTCTGTTTCAAACTTTCCGTCATCTCTTACTCTTCACTACTCAGTTTAATTTTTGTAATTATTTGATTTTGACGTCCACAATGTGTAACTCACATCGTGTCGATTTTTATTGACAAGGTATCGTCCAGTATGATTTTGTTCCAAGTGTTCAGATGGTCAATAAAGAGATAACTTGGAGGTTCTGAGACGTTTAAGAAATACAGTGAAAAAGAGGTCAGAGGTCAGATAACGCATCTGCTCACGCGTCGCTGCGCACCCGTCAGTCTTTGGCGAAATACGAAACAGCAGCCCTGTTCTCCTGCTTGACACCATTTTTTTACCATAGCTCTAAAATCTACCTTGCAAGAAAATCGATTTAAAACAATGAAAGATAAAAGAAAAGACACTACGAGACTGACTTGCTATTGCTCAAAATGACTCCCAGAACGTATTCAAGAAATTGGAAATACACGAGGAACCGGGAAACAAGTATGACGGCAGCAATCCTTCATTTATACATGTTTCATTAAATTTGCTAACTGTGTCCGGAAAATAAAACATCCCTATAACTCTAGAAACATATGCACAACCCATACACCAAATTAAAAAGCAAAAATCAAATCATCCTTGATAATGGCTAAAATTATAGCCGAAAGCGCTCGGAATTACAGAACATTTGGACAGTTTCTACGCACTCTGTGTTCAAAAAAGAAAACACTTGTCCGAACACAAGAAAAATTAAATAAAAAGATTAATCGCAGTACCTTGTTTGTCGTATTTAATGAAACACACACACACACACACACGCACACACACACACACACACACACACACACACACACACGAAAGTTTGTAACAGCACGCTGCATCACCTTTCGGTATGGTGCCTGTCGCTTTCTAAAACGTTGGGCTGCAACGATGGATCTTCCTCTACGTATGCAATTTCTTTTGGAGTCCACATTATGAGGGTACACCGTCAGCAAAAGTAATACCAGATGCTTGTAGGAAATAGCAGAATCTGAGATAATATATTGAACTCTCGTATATAAGTTATGTAACAAATATATATAGTACTATATATCATTTTTATAATCAAAGATACTTGCATTTAAAATGTGTACCATCATTATGAGACACCATATATAGACATTTTTATGTTCATACATTCTTTTTATAGATACAAATATTTAAGTAAATGCTCTGTTTTATAATAAACAGTATTTATAACATTTACCGGCTTGAATGTCCGAGAAATTTTCATAGAAAATATTCGTCCTCCGACAGGAATCGAACTCGTATCCTATATGGAACCGTCATTTAGCCTGACGTGCTCATAACCGATCGAGCCACGGAGGATCGTTTGATTAGCAAGGTCGAATTTACTGCCTTTAAACTTCAATCTTCCATGAATCTCTCACGTACATTCATATCTGCTCAAAGCAGTAAATTCGACCTTGCTAATCGAACGATCCTCCGAGAGGATAACAGATGGAAAGTCTATCAATTAATTTGCTTCTGTTAAATCGTGAGTAATCTAAACATGGTAACGATTCACGTATCCAAGGGTTTTCAAATGCCCCATAATGCTGATATTTGATATGTCGAATGTCTCTGTCGTGTGACTTGGATTATTTTTAATCACTGTTTCCATTCAGTGATCATCAACCATTCAATCCTATCGGGAAGTTATCGGTCTTCCAGATCAAAATTTCCACTGAATCAAGCGAACCACTGAGTAACAATACTCTTAGCTATTGCACCATCTTCATAAACGGCACATATCTATATTGTTGTTTATACAACTTTTTTTTTCCTTTCCGGAAATAAAAGAGTATCAATTAATGAACATTCATTTCATTTACGCCCATCTTCACTCTTTGTGTAAAAAGTTTAAAATTCACAATCCCCACGCATGATACGTATAAAAGAAACGTTACTATCAGAATATGTATACAGTTGTGTACAGAATTATTCAACCCGGCTTTCATAATTACAAATAAAGATGTAATACCTCAAATTTCCATGGAAACTTCATGTGCATTTTTTCACAAATGATGAAATAACGGATTGGAAAGAATGTGCAGTGATGCCTACAATATTATTTTATTATATTTTAATGTCAAACAATAATACAAATAACACTAAAAACATTTAACATAGGACAAAATTATTGTCCCTTTTGCCTCAGAAATCAATTGTGTGACCTTTATTCTTGCCTTTAATCATTCTTGACAGTTCTTTAAAAGATCACTACACACAGTGATTCGTATTTTGCTTCATTCTTCCTTGGCAAATTCTCTGGTGAAATAAATTATACTTAACCGGCTATTGAACTCACACTCTTTGGGTCCTGTCACTGGGTCTAACTAACGCCTTTATCCACTGCGGCATGTGTCCTCAAGGATGAATGCGGAGAACTTGGAGAGGGGAATTAACAGGAGATAACTGATAACTGACATCCATTAAACATGGCACGTGGAACTAGAACAGTCTAACCCAGTGTGCGAAATAAAGGGTTCAGTTCGAACTACCTGAAGAAGGCCGGAGCGTACAACGGCCGAAACGTTGTAATAAATATGGCGACAAAGATGAAGACAATAGTCCGAATAATGTAAATAGTGTCCAATAGACTAATTGGAGGGATTCCTGGTGGCTCGTGCCTTCAAGAAATACAAAATATTGTACTCACAAGTACAGTCCACACTTTACGAAGGGATTTATCTATGTAAAATATGTGTGACCTTAGGGGTTTGTTTGTTTTTGGGATTTTTTGGTGGGGGGTTTTCTTAAAAAATGCTCAGTGGAAAATGTCATGATTCTATTTCTGACCTTAGGTGTCTGGTTGGGAGCCAGAAAGAAATGCGTATACACCAGAAATCAAATCAAATCAAATAAAATAATAATAATAATAATTATGTGAGTGATGTCTAAATATTTACACTATTTACATTGTTCGGACTGTTGTCCTCATCTTTATTGTCATGTTCACATTTCGACCTTTGTACGCTCGGGCCTTCTTCAGGAGATATTAGTTAGAATTTCGAACCGAACTTTTTATTTAGTCCACGAGGGTAAATTGTTTTAATTCCACGCGCTGTGACTTTGGATATCTTAGTTTCAGTTAATTCCCCTTCATATTTCAATTCTCCAAGTTTTTGTTCCCTCTGCAGTGGCCGGGATTGAACTCACAACACTTTGGGTAAAGTCACTTTTCGATCGCTCAACCAGCGCTTTTATCCACTGTACTAAATAAAGTTTTCAGTTCGAATTTCTAACTAATATCCCCTGAAGAAGGCTGAAGCGTAAAACGGACGAAACGCCGTGAATATGGCAATAAAGATGAGGGCAATAGACCGAACAATGTAAATACAGTGTAACCCGGATATAAGAGAGTTGCCGGGACCGGAGAATAAGTACCTTATATTCGGGTTTCTCTTATATCCGGGTTTGGTCTATTATATATACATTAACACAGGCTCTAATTTGGGACCAGAGAAAATCTCTCTTATATCCGGGTTACACTGTAGTTACAATGAATAGCTCATCTCAGAAATAAAGACAGTTGGCTAAAGACATAAGTAGTCCAATTTCCTGTTAGTCCCCAAAACAAGCAAATATTGATTTTCCAAGCGCAGCTTAGATGTGGCACAAGGCCGAAAGTAGGGCGCACCCAGTGAGGATCGAACTCACTACTCAGTCGTAATTGTTCTAGAGAGATAAGCTTGCTAACCATTACACCGCCTCGAGGTGCCTCAAAACGAGCAGATAGTATACTAATGTGTACCTTACGCAATTTGCGTCAATTTCACCCTCTGTAGATAAATGCAAATTTTAAATACAAAATAATATTTTTTAAATTTATCTTTCAATAGTTTCTTGCAACTGTAAGCGTGCACATACAGTGTAACCCGGATATAAGATACCCGGATATAAGAGAAACCCGGATATAAGAGAGATTTTCTATGTCCCCCAATTCAGAGCCTATGTTAATAAAACAAAATAGACCAAACCCGGATATAAGAGAAACTCGGATATAAGAGACTTGAAGAAGTCTCTTATATCCGGTCCCGACAACTCTCTTATATGCGGGTTACACTGTATTACGAAAGAAAAATTATGAAAGTCTTAATTTTATAACTTATGCACAAATTTAGAACATTATTCCACGCTCACTAAATGTGAAACATTTAGCATTTTAGGTGCAAGAACTTGAGGTCTCTGGATGAAACTTGGTGGGGAAGGGGCGCATCTAGTAAAAAATGCAAAAGGGAAATAATAATAATAATAATAATAATAATAATAATAATAATAATCCATTCAAGTGCACATTTCTCCAAGTAAATGAATTTTTCGCCCGGGGGCTTCGTACATATCAAACTTAATATATAAATCCTATAGAAATAAAACAAAAACGTACAGCTGACACAGTAGATCTGCCACAATTCTCAACATGTCACAGGTGGATTTTAATATTGACATATCTCCTCTTTTCTTTCTCGGAAATCAACGACATGGAAGCTTTTCTTTAGGGGCATTTGTGGTCCATTCATGCCAGCTCCCCATCTGATCATGCCACCCGTTTCCCATTTCAACACCTGGGGATCGACTGATCCCCAGGTGTTGAAATGGGAAGCGATTGTTTCAAAAATATACAAAAATCACCACAATCAATTACTTTTTATGATTGTTTACACAACTGAATACGACATGAAAGTTGAAGAAGTTCACTTTCTCTCTCTTTTCTCTCGCTCTCCCTCTCTCTCTCGTCCTTCATCTATCTTTCTTCTTCCTCCTTTTCTCTTTCTCTCATCCTACTTTTTCTCTCTCTCTCTCGCATTTTTCATCCTTCTTTTCTCTTTCTCTCCTTCTATGAGAGAAGTTTAATTTAGTACCCATATCTGGTCAAATAGAGTTAAGTAGATTGGTACCATTCTGGTTTTAAATGGGTTTGAATATCAACATTTGGCCCCAGTAGAAAAAAATTAAAGTCGGAAGAGTATATTGCGCCAATCTTTAAAATAGGATCAGTTTTTCTGCCTTCAGATATGTTAGCGAGTTTCTAGAACCTTCGGTTCCAGAGTCGTGTCGGACTATCAATTTTTTTTTCCGGACCAACCGAGTTCTTATAAAAATAGTCGAATAGTCCACACTTGACCTACTAATTATGCATGTCTTTTAAAACATTAACTGTCTGGAAAATTAAGCAAATATTTCTCACAGGAAATTCTTTGATAAATGTCTCAACAGACTTGCTAGAATATAACATATCTAACATGTAATACAATAGGTCTTCGCTCGATTAACTTAGCTCACTAACGTAGTCAAGTGGAATGTAAATGATTTTACCTGGCCTGAACTATCGGCAGTTTTATGACAACCAAAAGTAAAATCGAGACGGGAGAGCAACCACCTGATAGCCAGAAGTAGGGAAAAAGAGATTACATATATGAATAAATAAATGAATAAATAAAAACTTTCCAGATCAAGTGCCTCTCCACTAATAAATTTGGTTCCGACTCAATATTTAAATATGACTTAATCAAAAGTTATATTTAATTTATAGTAATAAAATAAGCAGTATTTTGAGAAGATTAAAAAAAGAATATTGCTTCTTTATTACGATAAATTAAATAAATTGAGATATTGTGTATAATAGAATCTCATACATATTATATATTTTATCTGATGAAGCGTTGACCGGAAAAGATCACAGATGAAATACGACCTTTTCCGTTCATAGCACCATCTGATAATTTGTTATTCTATTATTCTGGTATTATATTTAATCTATAATTCTATTATTCTGGCATAATATATAATCTGTAATTCTATAATTCTGCCAATTCTATTATTCTAGCATAATTAGCATAGTATAATTATATACTCTGTAATTCTATTATTCTAGCATAATATTTAATCTGTAATTCTATAATTCTGCCAATTCTATTATTCTAGCATAATTAGCATAGTATAATTATATACTCTGTAATTATATTATTCTAGCAAATATTTAATCTGTAATTCTATAATTCTGACATCAATACAATTGCAATTATTCTGGCATAATATATAATCAGTAATTCTATTATTCTCGCGCAATATAAATCAGTAATTCTATCATTCTAGCCTCATATTGCAACACCAAGTGAAAATTAAACTTAATAACAATGGTTTGCGAGATTAATCCACCAGATGCTGTAAATAATTGTATATTTTGTGAGTTTTTATTTCTTGTTGAAGAACATGAACAAAGAGAAATTATTGAAATTATGCTACTGCTGAATACGGCAAAAATATTTGGTCGTGAAACTTTCATGAAAGTTGGCATCACTTGATTTGTTACTAGTTCTCTGGAATTACAGATCAGAAGAAGAAAGTGGATAAGAATATCAAATGAATAATAACACGATAATTTGTGTAACCTAGTCAGTAACATATTCGTGAAAAATACTGCCGTCTGAACTTATTATGCAAATTGCTTAAACTTCAATAACTCAAAAACTCCAGAAACAAATTTAAATTAGTCAAATTTAAAACTAGTCCATTTCAGACTTTGGTAAAATTATGACACCCAGTCGTCGGCCCGTGGTCAACTCCCAGTCGCGGCGCGAAGCTGTAATGTTTCTTCTACCGGCGTTTTGGGGTTGACTCTTTGTCGCTGCCACCAGCCTATGTCCCGGTCGATCGGTGGTCGACGCTACTCGACGGTGCCCTGGTCAGGATACCAATATGGGACCCTGGCCCGTCCAGGGTCGAATTCTGGTCGTCGATGTTAACGTCTTCACCTGCTGTACCGGTTCAATACCAGCTCTATCGTCCCCAGCTCAACGTCTGGTTATTGGAGTAACTGCTTCTCAAGTCTAACCTACCCACGTTGTGACTTTGAATTTAGATAGACAAGATCAATCAGATGTCGGGCCGTAGTGTAGGCTGAGTCGAGACTGAAGGTGGTACCGCACAAGCGCAAAGAAAAAATAAATAAATAAATAAAAGAAAAACCCAAGAGGTTCAAGTATGTTAAGAAATAACAAATTAACTTTATCCTTCTTTTATATACAGGAGTGTGTTTTCTCCCAGCCCATTTTCTACGAAATGGGACACTTCTATGTTTCAAGCAAGTTGGTATATTAAGTCAGCTGATTTATTTCTTAGGTGCTGGCTTGGCTTTGTTCGTCAGTATAACTTGATCTTGGTAGGATAGGCGAAGTCGGAGGTCGTGGAATCTCTCGGTCAGCTTCTGCGAGGCAACACTCTGGTTAAGCTTTGACTCTAACTCCAAAACCAGCCCAACTGCGACTCTAGAACTCAGAACTCAGAACTCGAACTGTCTGAACGACCTACGGACGTTCGTTTATATGGGTACCGACCAAAACCCGGTGTGGGTTCAGACGCGGCCTGGGGTTCTCGGTAAATCTCGATTTCTAACAAGAAATCTCTTTGTTGTCAGGCCAGGAAAATTGATTACTTCCCATTTTTGGAAAATTAATCACTTTCCATTTCGTGGGGGTGGTCTCCGTCGTCCGTGAGGGAAGGTCGGAGGAGAGTTATCCTCCTAGACTCTTTCTCTGTCACATTGATATCTCATACTAATCCATTCAGTGAGCGTCAATAACTTCTCCGTCTTTCTCATCCATTCACCTCCGCCTATCACCATTGCTACCACTCGACCAATGGCATCCCGGTCGTGCGGGTGTGGCTAAGCTGGCCTCCTTAAAATTATAATCTAGAATTTTTGTTTACAACATTCTCCTTTTTCTATCATATCTTTTGGCCACCAGAATTCACTTAGCCAGCACTCTCTACCGACTCCATCAATCACTGTCAAAGTTTGTCATCTGGTCCCTTTGTGAAGTTAGCTTTATAATGGAATCCTTGGCTTGTTGAGAAATTAAATTCTTTTATCTCGCCAAATCTCAATTCCCCACTCTATTTTCTGTCTCATGCCAAAATTTTACAAACACCATATTGCTATTCAACGTTTCAGCGTCTGAAGCGACACGTTGATAAGGTAAATAATAACAATCCTCTCACCTATGTCGAGACAATGCCAAAATTTTATAACTGCCACATTGCTTCTCCTCGCCGGTGACCAAGAAAAAAGATAAACGATATCTTGGAAAAATAATTAACATTGATTCTCCCTGCCTGTATTGGCGATCGTCTCATGCCGAAATTTTTACAACCGCCATGTGGTCGTGGCCGATATCTTAATATTTTCTTTTCTTCCCATCTCCCTCGGCAAAACATTAATCAACCTGACAACCCTCACATATGGCTTTTTCCACGGGTTTACTGTCTTTTGTGAAAAGTATCTTCTTCTTAAATAAAATAAAATCTATTTTTTTAACATCGATCAGTCGGGATAGCTCTTTTTCGCCTTAAGTGTTTCCTGTTTTTAATTTCTATGGTTAATTAGTTAGCCAATTACCATAGCTAAATAGTGTCACAAAATCACTAAATGTTTAAACACTTTTAACGATTATTATTATTTGAGACATATGAAATTTACCAAATAGAATCGCTGGGATTATTATGTAGATTTAAATAATATTAGTTTAAAGCCTCTGAAATCTAACAAATATTTTCCAGAATATACATATGTATTGAAACATAGATAATGAAAAGAACATAACATATACAGAAAAACATAAAATAATAACACAATTATTGAGTGGGGAAATATCCACATGTGAGATATCAAAGAAACTTTGTAGAGATAAGTGAATAATAAAAAAAATACAACTAAACTGGGAAGTAGAAGCAAAAACAAAAGACTTTAAAAACGTGTCCTTTCGAGAGGAACGTGGATTAAAACTAGATAAACAACCATTTTTAATCAGTGTTCAGATCTTTGAACATGTTGGAATTGAGTGGGAGGAGGCAAGAGGGACAAAAGGTGTAGAAATTTGGAAATTGACATCTGTCAAGAACTCACCATGGCAACCTCCTGACAGTTAAACAAAAGTTCCGATTTGAATTCGATCAAAAATTTATGATCAACTGTAAAGATGAAATTATGTGTAGGCGACAAAAAATATAACAGCAAAGCTGAACTCTGGGAAACAATTAAAATCGCTATGTCGAAAACTGTGTCAGCCGTTAAGAAGTTAACAGAATCGTAGGATAATTGATTTCTGATTATGATCGGGAAGGAATAAAGGTCACTACCTTAATATGTAAATGCGCTAAAGACGCCATATATGTTCGCTATTTGTTCTATTATAGATGCTGGTCGGAGGTACGGTGGAATAATGGATAGTGGCTCGGGTTGAGAAATCGGAGAGCCGAGTTCGAATTCCAATTGAATCCATTACATTCATGGGTAAATAACTGGGAGAAGAAGGACAGGCCGGGTTCTATAGCCTTAGATGACAACTGGTCTACCGCAGAAAGAAATGGCAGCCTACTGCTGGAAAGAAAATCTGTCTCGTCAGATACATGATCGCCTAAGCGTGTATCACGCATGGCACATAACTGACTGACTATAAATGCTAACCAACTGTAGATTATCCTGTTACTGAAGTAAAAATTGATTCTATTGTTTCGAATAACTTCAGATAGCAGTTTTTAGAACAAATCAAATAACTTTGATGAAACATGCTGAAACTACATAAAAATTTAATTCAGGTTTTGTTTTGACACCTAAATGGTTCGTTTAAATTTTGACATTTTTTCAAAATACATTCGAATTATTGGAGTTTGCGATTTGCATAAAAGCTTTACATAAGCGGCAGGAAAATATTCACTAAGATAAAAAAAAGTTATGTTTTAAATCAAAACTAAACCCTTCCACCGAAACGGTCAGTCTTACTAATAGAATTCTCTGTATCAAACATGGTATTAGCCCCACAACACGATGACGTATGTGAAAGAAGCCGTGCTTGGGAAATCCTTATTCCATCTTCACAACGCTGGCTGCGTTCTTGCTAGAAGTGAGTCAAGTAAACATTGTATTTATTTCAATTTCAGGTTTTGTTTACCGGGTGACCCACATCCCCTACTCCATGTTCACCTCCCCTCCACTCAGATTCTTTTTGTTTCTAATTTGTGAGTTGAACAAAGTGGGTGGTTAATAGTTTTGATGAGTTGTGCTGTCTACAATGTGACATAGTTATACCTCTTTTTCACCTGGACAGGTAAATTCTTAATCTCTTTTGAGCCAAAACATAGCTGTCCCATTCTTGAGAAGAAGACGAATTGACACGCAGAAGACGAAATTGAAAAAAAAATGTTTGCATTTGAACGTTCCTTTAGGGTCTTCAATGCATATGAATTTGGATAGGCTTATGTTTTTTGTTGTTGTTTTTAATCTGTCACTGTTTAAAAAACAGTTATCAGAAAATATTATTTGTAGTAGTAACGTTACAAAACATTGTTGTCTGCCGTTGACGCAATTGTAATTTATGCGCATGTCAAAGAATAAAAATGCACCATGTAACAATCTCACAAAGACCGCGAAAGTTAAGCTGCTTCGTTACTTGGAGCTCGAGATTTACCTTAACTCCCCACTGAGTCAGGTTGTGACACAATGTCGGCTTTTAAAGTGTGGACCCGTGTGTTTCCACTCGGGCCGCTGGTCTAAGCTGGTCTTAGTTTGTCTAAGCTGGTCAGAGCTTGTCTAAGCTGGTCTTAGCTGGTTATAGCTCGTCTAAACTAGTCATAGCCGATCATACCACCGCTACGCGACAGATGTTACGCAACAAGGGTGGGAACGCAAAGGAGGAGGGAAGGCCCCCGGCCCGGAACAGATAATACAACCGCAGCATCTACTCCGATGGGACCCCCCTTCTCCCCCTTTGCCAATCCTTCCGGAAGGATCCGGAAAAGAGGTCCTTCGTTACTTGGAGCTCATCTGTCAGAACTCTAACAGCTGTACCTCCAGACGTTCATTTTTTTCTCGCCTGGTATGGTCATGGCAAAGTACCTAACGACGCCAAATACGAACACGCCAACTCAGAAGTAAAATCTTAACACACTTCTATTCTGTATCTTTTAATATTTGCCAGTTTCACTGCCTGAACAAGCTACTGTCGCGTGCATATTCTGTAAATATGTAGATAAATGTATTTTCTTTCAAAGAGTTAGAAAGGGTGTTCCAATAACTTGGACCAATTTTAAATGTGAAATAAATTTAAGCGTCTGAAGATTTTTTTCTTTCAGATTTAACAACTTATGTCTTTGGAAATTTCACCATGGAAAAATTAACTATCAAACAACGTGTTAAAGTTATCGAAGCCTATTACGAAAATGGACGTTCAAACAGAAATGCATTTCACGCACTTCGCGATTTTTTTGGTCAACATAATCGACCAACCGAGTGTGCAATTGGCAAAATTGTTCGTAAATTCAAACAAACTGGGTCGGTGGCAAATGTGAAAACACCTTTGCGTGCTCGTTTACGCCGTTCAGCTGAAAACATTACTGCAGTGCATGAGAATGTGGCCGAAAATCCAAACACCTCTATTCGTCATCACTCGCAGGAATTAAACCTCTCTACGACAACGTTACATCGAAATTTAACAAAAGATTTGTCTCCACACGCTTACAAAATTCAATTGACACAATATATGTTATATGTCTTTTTTATTGTTTTCACCCAGGAACATTTGGTGAAACATCTAAAAAAAAAATTAAGAAAAATCTATAGGAACAAAAGAAGGAGTTTTTACAGAACAATACACTCATTGTATCAATCATTCATCGCGATGGGACTTACCGTAAAATCGACTTAAAGAATAAAGTTCTGAATAAAAGAAAATTCAGTTAAAAATATATTGGAAGTGGCCTAATTTCGGAATCAATTACAGTAAATTAACATCCAGAGTCATACAATATATTTGTCCAGAGCTGGATTAAGTTAGTGCAGGGCCTGTAGTATACATTGTAAAAATCCCTTAATTTTAAAAAATTACACATAAATATTAAATCGTAAATTATTTACTAGTATTGTAATAGCGCTTACAAAACAGGTAAATATTTAACATCTGTCAACAATATCTGTCTATATCTCTGAGATGAGGTATTCTGACTACTTGCATTATTTACATTATTCGGACTGTTATCCTCATCTTCATTGCCATATTCACAACGTTTCGGCCGTTGTACACTCCGGCCTTCTTCAGGTGATTGGAATTTCGAATCTTTATTTCGTCCACCAGGGTAGATTGTTCTAGTTCCACGTGCCATGCCTCTTTCGGATGTCTCCGTTATTTCCCTTTAACTCAACTCTCCAAGTTTTTGAACTCACAACTCTGGGTATAGTCACTGGATCTAACCAACGTCTTTATCCACTGGGCTATGTGTCCTTGAGGGCATCAGTGTATGAATTTTTGAGACTTATAAACCTAATGCCTCAGCAACCATTTTTTAACAGTCCTCATATTGCAATATTTTCTGTTATTATTATTGCATTTTTTACCAGACCTTATATTGCATTTTTGTTGTTATTCATTGCTTTTCTCTAGCACTCCTTATTACTGGTCCCCATATTGTATTCATTTCTATGCTTGGTCGGCTCAGGAGATTTTTGTGGCCTATGTGCTGATTCCTTACGTTTTCTGTCGACAATGATATACTACTAGTACTACTTCTAATTAGTGTCTGAATATAATAACAAGAAGGCTTGGCTATGGGTTCACCGTTGTCACTAATGATGGTAATAATATACATGGAATACTTCGAGGAAATATCTCTAGGAACGGCACCGCTAAAGCCAATAAAGGCTGAGATACGTTGTTAACATCTTCATATGCTGGCCTCACCAGAAAGTTGCACAAAAACTGCTGGACTAGGTGAACTTAGTAAGACCTTCGATCTATTTCACAATGAAAAAAGAAAACAATAATCAGCTAGCCTTTCTGGATCTACTAATAACTCACTCAGAAAATGGGTTCAAGACATCTGTATATCGCAAATCAAGCTTCACCTGACAATACCGTAACATTAATATCCCACCATCTATACAATGTAAAGAAAAGGGATTGTCCGATGCCTACAACTCCAGGCAAAAAATCAGAAGTAACGACGAACAGGAATTAATCAAAAATAAATATAGCCTTTTATATAATAAAAACTACCCTGCAAATATAACATCAGCTTCTGCGAGAAGAAACAGAAAGGTCAAAGAGGAGGACTAGAAAAGTGTCTCTGTTTGTTTTCGTTACATCCGGGACTTATCGGAAAAGATTCAGGTTTGGTTTGGTTTGGTTTGGTTTGGTTTGTCTTACGGCATTCTAGTTCCACGTGCCATGCCTCTTCCGGGTGTTTCGGTTATTTCCCTTTAACTCAACTCTCTTTGGTTCACCACTGTTGTAGCCTGGTATTGAACTCACAACTTTTTGGGTCTAGTCACTGGATCTAACCAACGTATTTATTCACTAGGCCATGTATCCTTGAGGATGAGTCATGGCATGGCACGTGAAACTAGAACAATCTACCCTAGTGAACGAAATAAAGGGTTCGATTCGAAATTCCAATCACCTGGAGATGGCCGGAGCGTACAACGGTCGAAACGCTGTGAATATAGCAATGAAGATGAGAATAACAGTCCGAATAATGTAAATAATGCAAGTAAAAATAATACCTCATTTCAGAGATATAGAGGCCGAGACGTTGTGAATATGGCAATGAAGATGAGGATAACAGTCCGAATAATGTAAATAATGTAAGTAATCTCTTTTACATGTTGTTGACATCCAATGAAATTATCTTGATTTTCTCATTTCACAACACTGTTAGCAATATCTCAATGATTCCGTGGAAAATAGAACCATAATGTAATCTGAAACAAACCCTAACACAGAGGTTTCCAAATGTGCGCCGCGGGACTTCGGAACGCCACACTCTGACCCCAGATTCATCGCGAGATATTAACAATTTTAATAAAGTCGTACACCGACATATATTTTTTATAAGGGAAGCAAGTGAGTTGATTTTAAAGTGAGTGATGGATTTACAATGTACGTATAATATAAAACTGGACCCTTACTTTGTGTCCCTCTTTACGATCACCGATGTGCAATTTACTATGTTGGGCTTACGGCCATATCACGTAGAAACACCGTTTCTCGTACGACCACCGAAGTTAAGCAACGTCGAGCTTGGTCAGTACCTAGGTGAGTGAAAATAGCAGGTGCTGTAAGTTTGGGTGTGCAGATGGTTTAATGGATAATGGCTCGGAATTGGAAATCAGAGAGCCGTGTTCCAATTCCAGTCTGGTTCGTTATATTCACTTACGCGCATATTATATTCACTTACCATTGGGAAAAGTATGAATCCCCCTTTTCTCCCCCTGGCCATGGATTAATAGCATGATTTTCATCACTAAACCATTATTATCCCCAAATAAATTCTTACAGTCTAAAAATATTTTCTGGCTTTAAATAACCTGTAAAAGGTTGATAAGCCGTAAAAAGCCAAATCAATCAAATTTACTATGTAAACACCTGTTAATCTTGCCTCTTATAATGCACATCAATCACCAAATTCTCTTGCTTTCCATAATTAAAGTTACTTTTCCTCAAAAACAGAAGTTAAACCCAATTGAATCAGTTCAAAATACATAGGAAAATGTTTTTATAAGTGTTGTGGGGCAGACCCCTTTTACACAAGATGGACTCGCCCAAAGTATACTTATACTGACAGAGAGAATACCTGCAGGTTGAAATATGTTGAGTCAAAGTGGAGATACGTTTGAGTCAGTGTGAGAGATACGGAGACAGTACACAGGGTGTTCACAGAGAGTTATACGAGAGTCCAGAGAGAGATATAATTACGGCTTCACTTACAGAGACTTGTACATCTTTCTACTAACCCGCATTCGTGGACTACTAATCTTCACTTCAAGTCTATTCTTACGTTTAATACACTTATTTTTCTATCTCAATTACTGGCGTTGTTTATTTATTTGTGCAGGATTCCATTCCCGGAATCCACAACAATAAGTTTTTTTTATTCATTTTCCTTCCAGAATCTTGGCCGTTATTTTATTTATTGACTGCAGTCGATCAGCATTTTCTTATTTAGGGGCCGGAAAGAAATCGTTATACGCTTTGGATGAACGGGGCGCGTAGACGAAGAGTTAGAACGCGTTAATTGTTTAATGATTTAAAATATTTGAACCCGAAACATTCTATAGTCGATATGTCCAGGAGCTGGTTTCTTGATAATACCGACCAAGGGAGACAACCCAAGATTGCTGTTGGGAAGGATTTTTTAATCATTTCACCCCAAGCAACTATGACACAAGGGGTTACTGAGTGTGAAAGAATAAGAAAAGAAGAAACATTATTAAGAAGCGAGAACAATAAAGGAAGAGGAATCAAGGCAATAGATAACGATTTAAATTTTGGAAAATCAGAGTTGGCTGGAAAACGAGAAACTGGAAGTGGTTTTCCTCAAGCGAGAAAAGAAACTATTTGTAACAATATTTAACATGGCGTACGGACGAAAAGTGTTAAACGAACGAAAAGAGTTAAAACAAAGCGATTTTAAATTTTTGTCAGAAAGAGAATTATTTTCCCAGGATATGGGAATAAATGTATGAATTTTGTTGAAAAAGTTAAACAATGCGATTCAGCGAACAGGTACAGGATCAGAGGCAAGAGGTTATGGTCGACTGTTGAAGGATGTCCGGCTTGACTATCTGCTGAGAAGATTGTCGGCCAAAATTTCCCTGAGAAAGAAAATTTCCCTGAGAAAAAAATTATAATTGTAAACAGAATAAAGGCAGAAGATGACGTCAGTAAGGCTGACATCATATAATGGCTCCTCCCGAAGGAAGAGGGGATCTTCCAAAATTGGAAATGTGAAATAGAAAACGAAAGAAAACGACTGGTTGAATTTTGGGAGATTTGCATAAAACCCACCTATTCGCCCGCACCACACCAGTTGAAAGGGACACCCATAAATACAAGTGCCCACGTCAGTTGGGGTCCGTTAGTCGGAGAAGTTGGAGCCAGCCAATTGCAGTTGCCGTTTGAGATGTATTTGAAGTTAGTTGGGGCAAGCCAGTCGGAGGAGTTGGGGTCCATTAGTTGGAGGAGTTAAGAGATTTCTGATATAACGCTGCTTGCCAAACTAATGTTAAGAATAATAATTAACTACAGAAGAAAAAGACTCCAACGAATAACCTTGTGCTGTCCGTGAAAGTACAAACAATAATACTTGAAGTTAAATCTAGTTGTCGCTGAAGAAAAACTCCAACGATAAACCTTGTGCTGTTCGTGAAAGTACAAATCACAGTACTTGAAGACTCTTCAAAGAAGCTACCCGCAATTTTCGTTCCTTCGCCAATTATTAGAACGGGTTGGTAGAAGAAGAAAAAGAACAAAGAAGAAAAGAACTGTAAATATTTTTTTTGTTTTTCTTATTCTGATATAAACATCATATCGTGACTTATTCGGTCGTCGTCCATTTTGTTTTTCAATTTTGTGTGCGCGTGTTTAACTCCTTGGTTTAGCGTGGTTAAGATACCCCAGTGGAAATTCGGCTTGACCCTCTTAAGATCAAAATCACAACGTGGGTAAGAGAGGTCACAGTTGAAGAGGTCAACTTTGAGACCAGCTGCTGTGTCAAACGCCATCAACGACCGACGAGTGGGCTGGTGGCCTGTTCTCTGATACCAGGATCGATCCTGACCAAGCGGGCAAACCGGGCCCGGAACGCCGTCATATGATTGGTGCTGTGACCAGGCCGCAGCCCTGAATACGTCATATATTAGCAAAAACCTTATTCAACAGTAAAAGGATGAGTGGTTGACTGGGGCAGGAAATTGCTGGTAAACTCTAATGCCTCCAAAACGAAACTGCTCTCATTTGCCCATCACAGAGAACCCTCATTCCCTCTCATCAGAATGGCTGGTGCTCAACTCCACGAGAGCGCCTCTCTGCGCCTGCTTGGTCTCACGCTGTCCGCTGACCTGAAGTGGAACGAATACATTGAATCAATAGCTTCATCTACCGCAAGGAAACTTGGTTCTCTATGTCGCGCCAGAAAGTTTTTCTCGCCTGAATCCATCCTTCAAATCTATAAATCAACCATTCGTCCTTGCATGGAATACTGCTGCCATATATGGCCTGGAGCCCCCACTGTTTGTCTCGAGCTCCTCGACAGAATCCAGAGACGGATATGCAATGTGATGGGTCCTGATCTGGCATCCCGTCTACAGTCACTTTCTCACAGACGTGCCGTTGCTTCCCTCTGTCTTTTCTACAAGTATTTTCACGACAACTGCTCCAACGTGCTACTTTCGCTAGTTCCCAAACTGCATGAATTTAAGCGAGCTACTAGGTTGGCAACTCGGTCCCACTCTTTCACTGTCGAATCGATTAAATATAGCCGTCTCTTCTACACTAACAGCTTCTTATCTCGCACTTCCCGCCTGTTGAACTCCCTTCCTCTTACTTGCTTCCTTGAAAAGGAAAATCTTCAAGTATTAAAGTGTAATGTCAATTGACAGTTTTTCAGATGCCTTTATCTAGTCCCCCGTCCTTCTCTTTATCTTTTCCTCAAATACCCCTCTTTACTCTTGCTCTGATTCTCTGTAACCCCTTGCCTGCTAGTGGCACTCCCGTCTTGTTTGGAGTGAAATGCCTTTAAAAAAAAAGTCCTTGTTGCCAATCTAGTATTGAGCTTAAATTCATTTCCTCGCCGCTGTCGTGTTTTGACTCTTGAAGCTCAGTTAAAAAGAAATTTTGGAAAGGTGTTGCGCGTTATTCATAGGTTCACAATTCATTTTGCTTCGTTCCTAAGTCTTTGATAATGGATTTTTCTTCATCCTGTATAAAAGCATCTTCCTCGCGATCCGATTGTCAGTCACCTGTATTCTCTCTACATTACCATTATGAAACGAAAGTTCTGATTCAAGATCGAAGAAATCGTGAGGAGTGACAGAACTAATTTCAACTCGGAACTAATTTCACCTCGCAATTAATTTCAACTCGGAATTACTTTCCGTGAATTCCCAAACAAAATGCAATGAGTTAGTGTTCATTTTTTTAAATTTAGCATTAAAAATCCTTAGTAGATAAAATAATTCAGAATTCATCTTTTCTGCAACTTTCATTCTTTTTTGTTGCAAATGAATAAAGTGGTACTTATTTTATTTACTTTTATTCATTTAAATCTGATCCAATAAAAATGCAATGTCCTTTGTAGGAAGAACAGTAGATTGATTAGCTGTTTTTTTGTAACAAAACTCTCGTTCAAAAGAAGACATTATTGATCAAAATTTAAGAAAATCAATAAATTAAATTTTAATTTCGTTTGAAAATTTCACAGATTTATTAGTTCCGAGTTAAAATTAGTTCCGAGTTGAAATTACTTCCGAGTTAAAATTAATTTCGAGTTTAAATTAAAATCGAGTTGAAATTAGTTCTGAGTTGAAATTACTTCCGAGTTGAAATTAGTTCCGAGTTGAAATTAATTTCGAGTTGAAATTAGTTCCGAGTTGAAATTAATTTCGAGTTGAAATTAGTTCCGAGTTGAAATTATTTCCGAGTTAAAATTAATTTCGAGTTGAAATTAATTTCGAGTTGAAATTAGTTCCGAGTTGAAATTAACTCTGCACCCCCATCGTGAGTGATATTCACATTCTTCAGTCTTGACAAATTAGCCGTCTTTGAACGAAAATACTAGTGTACGCATACAACGCGACCCTAACCCGGTCTTCCACCGGCTGGCGTTGCTTCTTCGTTCTCGTTTCTCATCGGTATGCACCGAAAAATTTGGAAAGGTCTGCTCCATATTCACAAGGAAACGATAAGTGAAAAAATAAACGCCAAGTCGAGAAATTATAACACGAACCCTGTTTCCAATATTATATTTAGATGTTTGTATTCGGAGTTTTGCTTGCTCGGTCTGGGTGGCTAGGTCGGTGACATTTGGGACAACTTCTGCTATGTCGGTCTCATGGATTAGTTCTTTTCCTCCAACAACTACTTGCCCATCTACACATCCCGATGTATGGCTCACAATATCAACGGGCGGCATCTGAACTACACGACGAACAGTCTACCCGCTGACAAGTGCAGACCGGAACTGGCTCCCTCAATCACAAACATGACTGTTAATATAGACCAGCAACCGGAAATCATTTGTTCTTTTCTTCCTCGTCGGTCAAGTTGGTGCCGCTTATAAAATTCATCTTCAAGAAACTCCACTGAATAAAAAAAAATTAATGACCTACCCTAAAGCGCCCAGAGAGGTATTAAATTACAATGTAGTTGTTGAATGTATAAGATTTGTTTTAAATGAAAAAAAAAAAACTGCCGAATGCACGACGTTAACGAATATTTTCGTTCAAAACACACATAAATTTACGCGCTACTTCTACATATTTTGAATCATTTCACCCTAAGAAATAAAAGCTACTAAGACGCAACGGGCTAATGAATGTGATAGAATATGAGAGAAAGAGAAAACATTATTAAGGAAAGAGAACAATAAAAGAACAGAAATGAAAAAGTAAAAAGTTCGAAGATAACAATTGACATTGCATTAAAATTTTTGAAGATCAAAAGTCGGAAGAGAGTTCCATAAGCAAGAGTGAGAGAAGAAACTGTAAAATGATGAGACCTTGCCGCCAATCTAGTACTGCGCTTAAATTAATAAAATCTAAGTACCACAGAGGAAAGATCATAAAAACAATTAACATGAAAGTATTTATAGAAAAAATACAGGGAATCTACGTTACGGCGTTGGAAAAATGACTGAAGCCGAGATGCCCGGTCAGGATCAATAACATCGCAGATTCTTCTTTGGATTTTATCTAGAATCTCTAATTACATAGCAGAAGCACCAAACCAGATGCAACAGCAATATTCAATACATGAACGAATGGTAGACTTATAAATGTATGAGATAGATTCTGGCGAGAAAAATTGTCTAGCACGACACAGTGAACCAACTAGAAGTAGACATAGCAATTGTTTCAATATAATCTTTCCTTAAGGACACATGGCACAGTGGATAAAGGCGTCGGTTAAATCCAGTGACAGGACCCAAAGAGTGTGAGTTCAATACCTGGTTAAGGCAGTGGAGAAGTTGGAGAGGAGAATTAACAGGAGATAACTGATAACTGACATCTATTAAACATGGCACGTGGAACTAGAACAGTCTACCCCAGCGAGCGAAATAAAGGGTAATAAGTTCGACATTCCAACCACCTGAAGAAGGCCGGGGCGTACAACGGCCGAAACGTTGTGATAAATATGGCAACAAAGATGAGTACAATAGTTCGAATACATGTAAATAGTACAATCTTTCCACTTTGTGTCAGCAGAAAACTTTAACCCGAGAAAGCGAAATGTGTCATTCTCCTGGAGGTTAGCATCAGCCATGCAGACTGAAGCTAGGAGTGGTTCTCTCAGACGATTAAAAGACTGCAGTTTCGTTTGGGGCGTTGAAATTAACGAGCCAATCCTTGCCCCAGTGAAAAATATTCCAGAGAAGATTTTTTTTACATTTTACATATAGATTAGGAAAATTCTGGGGAAAATAATCGATATAATCTATTAAAGGATTAAAAAGTGGATTTATGTGGATTAAGTATTAACCGAACTCAGATTCCCTGACATTTAAATGAGTCGACGACCATTTTTATCTCAAATGATGACGTGAACATTACCCATGTTTATCAGTGATTCAACAAAATATTTTCAACTTCAACAAAAGATCCATTCACAATCCCCAAAACGCTTATCTTCTTCACCTCAAACAATGGCACCCCAGACAAAATCTGAATCACAGACCGGTTTTTATATTTGGCAGAATATAAGGCCAGTTTTTATATTTATCTGAGTATCGGGATGCAAAAGGCGATTATCTGCCTTTGATTGAGGTGCAGTCACGAAGGTATATAACGGCCGGTGAGTGATGTCAGTTCATAAAGTGACAAAAGCCATTATGTAGTTAGCACTCCTAGACTCAAGACGTGCCTGCCTACGCCAATTGCTATGTTAGCTGCGTAGAAATCAAACGTTACAAACCCAAAGCGGTAGGACATACAGAGAAAATCACATGGTCTCACCAAAATCATAAAGGACACCACAGATCTACTCTCTTTCCGGTTGAGAAATATTACAAATAGAAGCCTATCTCTTTTTTCGACCCTTTCGCACTGCTTGTTGTATACATATGTTATAGTTTCTCTTTGTGGGACAAATTAGTGATGAGTATGTATAGATCTGGTAAATTTGCATTTTACCTCCCAAAAGCCCGCGCGCTAAATATCTCTTAAAATTTTCACAAATCGTCATAATTCCGTGTAAATGTACATGCTGAACTCGAATTAACGATTAAATTATGAAGAAACCTACTGTTTTGGAGTTATCCACAAAAAGAATCGGACTTCTTGTTGGTCATTCGTCCACCATTACTGGCATACTTAAAAGTAATTCAATGCGGGACACCTTGGGCCACTTCCTTTGGCGTAAGCATAAATTTTGGCCTATTTACTTCCTTTACAGAAGTTCGTTTCCGAAATCAATACGCACTACAGTTAGCAAATTAAATAGTACAGGAAAGCATTTTTTTAAATGAAAATAAAACAAACTTTGTAAAGAGAGCAATGTAAAAGTTTCAAATATATGAAAATAATGACAAATTAAAGAATGCGCAAACTTTGTGAAGAGACAGTTAATTTCGAAAATAAAATTACAATTTAAAAAAATGCTAGAAACTAGAAGGAACAAATACCAGTTTCAAATATATGAAAATTATATATATATATGTGTGTGTGTGTGTGTGTGTGTGTGTGTGTGTGTGTGTGTGTGTGTGTGTGTGTGTGTGTGTGTGTGTGTGTGTGTATATAATTAAGCAGTTTCATTTAGGTCCTGGGTACAATTTGCTTGCCTCTGTCAGGAACATGTGAAGGCGCTGATTATGTTGAAGGACTGATTTCAGGAACAGCAAGCGAGCAACATATTGCTTTAAGAAAGCAGTTCTATGTTCAGATCTTTTCACAATATCCTTGGTAGTCCTCCACAATCTGAACGGAATTATGATGATTTGGGAAAATTTTAAGAGATATTTACCGCGCGGGCTTTTGTGCGGTAAAAAAGCAAATTTACCAAAAATCTCTTTGAGAGCAATGTATCTCATTCATTTTTTTTTTTTTTTTAGCAATTATGTTTCGTCCGTGTATCAAGGCTACACTATATCTTGGATATATTTAGGGCACCTCGACGTAGTGTAATGGTTAGCAAGCTTGTCTCGCTAGATCAATTGCGAGTGAGTAGTGAGGTCGATCCTCACTGGATGCACCATACTTTTGGTCTTGTGCCACATCTAAGCTACGCTTGAAAAATCACTATATCATGGATATATTAATGCTTATAATGGGGAAATCCGAACTGGGAATATTCCTTCTTTTTTTTCTTTCTTTTTTTTTTTTTTTTTTTGCATAGCAACCCCGTTAGGAGTATTTGGAATGCCGTGTTTACTCTTATATGTCGATCTTTTGCATGGAACAATGTTTTTGAAAAGGCTATTATTGCTGTCACCGATTTTAGATTTTTCGTGATAAATAGAGGCTTAAGAACGGCTTCCAGGTTCGTTACTACAAATGGACGCCATTTTTATGTGTTTTTTGAAGTGTTGCTTAATTCAAGAACGGTTTTAATTCAATTATCAGAGGATTTTTTCCAGCATCAGTTACCAATTTGGAGAGGATGTTTATGTATGGGCGTCGTTGCATGTCTATGTTATAAATAGTATTTATGTATAAGAAGCACAAAGAAATTTTGTCAACTCAAATTTGCTTATTTTATTAAAAAATGTTAAATAATGAAAGTTCAAAAGTTCGTGAATCAATTTTATTGTTAAGTTAAAAATGGTTGAGCAGAAGTGAATGAAATAAAGAAGAAATGAAATCGCTATCTAATTCATTTGTTTTTTGCTTTTGGACACGTGTTACTAAAATTCATTCAGTCATATTCAAGAAAGGATAAATTCCATGGGCGTTGAAAATAAACGGAAAAAGCTCCGTTTTACTTCGACCAGTGATTCACGCTGATACAATCAAAGCATCTAGCATGCGGCCCCGGACATCTAAGGACACCCCCCCCCAAAAAAAAAGAGGTTGGGGCGAAATTCCTTTCTTTTTATGCTAATTCCCACCCAATAGAAGGCCCAAGAGCCACTCAAGATAGAGGTTTACTGAAGTGCATGAAAGATAATGATTAACCTTAGACTTGCAGAGGTCAACATTGTAGTGACTGGGAAACAACCTGTCGGCAGATTGTTCCACAAAGTTCTTGGAAAGAAGCTGTCCGAATGAAACTTCCTCCTTACTAATGGAATACGAAGGGAATGGGGATGATTTCTAATTGTAGTCGCGGCATGGCTGGTCCCAGCCGCAAAGGTCAGGATGGTGAAACCAAGGAATATAGCTCGTCAGAATACATGCCATGGAAGTAACGATAGAGCAACGAGAGGCTAGCGACGTTTCGTCTGTGGGAAAGGCGTTGCAGGCTGGAAAATAATTCATCACGCACAAGGCCGCTTTTGAACTCCATCAAGACAGACAAATGAGGACTGTGCAGCTCCATCCCAGATATGGCAGGAATACTCCAGTTTTGGTTTCATCTAGCTCTTGTAAAGATTGAACATACCGGGGAGAAGGAAATACTGGAGTGTTAAATAAAACAACCATTTTACAACATCTTTAGCAATGGGAGTTATAGAGCACCTTTAGCATCTTTAGTAGTAAAGTTATGAGCTCCACTTGAGGTCTGAGGAAAAACCTTGAGTCCCAACAGATTTTCAAGTCAAGGATCCTGTGGAACCCCGTTTAAAATTCTTGTCTTGCTAGATTCAATTACGACTGAGTAGTGAGTTCGATCCTCACTGGGTGTCCCATACTTTCGGCCTTGTGCCACATCTAAGCCGGGCTTAGAAAATCACTATATATTGGTTCTTATCGTTTCTTTTCATTTCTTTATGTAGACTCACATACTGAGTCCGCCATTCTGTTGTGGACATTTCAGAAGACAGCATGTTATTCCCAATTTCAAACACCGACGTTATTATCGCTTGCAACAAGTTGGAAACCGTATATACTGGACCGCAACAATGGCCAATGTACACTATTTACATTGTTCGGACTATCGTCCACATCTTTGTTGCCATATTTATCACAACGTTTCGGTCGTTGTACGCTCCGGCCTTCTTCAGGTGGTTGGAATGTCGAACTGAACCCTTTATTTCGCTCGCTGGGGTAGACTGTTCTAGTTCCACGCGACATGTTCCCTCTCTCTCTCCCTCTCCCTCTCTATCCCTCTCTCTCTCCCTCTCTCTCTCCCTCTCTCTCTCAATCTCTCTCCCTCTCTCTCCCCCCTCTCTCTCAATCTCTCTCTCAATCTCTCTCCCCCTCTCTCTCAATCTCTCTCCCTCTCTCTCTCAATCTCTCTTCCTCTCTCTCTCAATCTCTCCCCCCCTCTCTCTCAATCTCTCTCTCTCTCTCATATTGTCTTTTGGGAAACAACAAGCTGGTATTTCATTAACGTCACACTCGATCTTTGCTTGCTGACTTTTGAAATTCGTTTCGCAAGCAAAGACGCAGCATTTAGGGGGCATTGCTGGAAACTATGTAATATCTGAAAAGATACATTAAGCTCCATAGATCACGAGTATCAATAGAAAAATGTAGGGATTAAGTTTCAGAATTAATTTAAATTGAAAAGTTACTTCGCTTCAACTTGGTGTGTTTTGCTTTTCTTTTCTATAGCCGTATTGCAATTAATCTACAGTTTGGCAGACCTTCGAATTTATCACCGTCCACCCGGTTAACAAATGTGTACGAAATGTTATATGCGTTTTATTTAATCTCTGAATTGATTATTCGCCTTAAAACTGTTTTAATGAAACAAAAGTCATATCGGAGCTAAGAATGAAACAAAATAAACATGAAAGTGTGCGGATCTATTACGCACATACATACATACATACATATATACATACATACAAAAATACAAATCACATACAATGCCAAGCATTCATTGGTTAATTAATCACCACTAGGTTATTATAGGCAATTTACAAATCGCAGCATTGCGACAATTTTGTAATCGCTCTATTTTTAAGTCGTCAATTTTGTGCACTTTTGGGAGAAACGGATCACAAAAGCTTTCTTAAGTCTCCCCAAAGCTCGCTCGCTGATTGGTCAATGCCAACCAATCAGATCGTCTGCACGTGAAGAATAATTAATAATAATAACAGCCCCAATAAACAGGGATAGGCGGATACAAGAGGTGGACAAAAACAAAAAAAAAACAGCCTGCCTGTCTTATGTGAAAGGGTTATCGGAGAAAATTCAAAGGTGGTAGGAATGTCGAACTGAACAGATACTATAGTCACTTATTTAAGCAAGAATTTTTCTTAGCTAATTAGTGAGAATTCAGCTGCCAAACGAATCCACGACAGTTGAAACCAGGCGCCAACCTTCTCACTCACACACACCACTCACATGCTGAACATTCCTTGTATACACTCACATAATCTTTTCTTACACAGCAATTCTTTCAATAACTATTATTGCAAGAAACTCTGATGAACATTATTCCAGTGAACTTTGAAATATTAAAATAACAGATAAAGAGAGACAACTCTTGTTTATTTCAACCTTTTCTTACTTAAATGCATGCTTTCCTTCAAATAGTTGTTTGATATTGTACATCTTGTTAAATACATATTTTATGTGTAACAATGTCTTTTGCTTATCTTTTTCTGCGTCAGTCTTGTTTCCTAATCTAAAGTTAAATTAATGTGGTGAAGTCTGCCACAAAAGTAACTGTTAGTGTTGTTGTGAGAGACAAAATGTTATCTCCCTTTGTCTAATAAAAAAAACTAATTATAGATAATCACGAGCATTACGACTAGTCACGTGACCTGACGAGAACTGCACGAGACATCGTTAGGCGCGTAAATTAAACAGCCACTTTAGCTCCGGTCAGTCAAAGTAAGTGGAGATACGTTTTTTCGGGCACTTGACAAATCCAAACAGATATGTACAAAAATTGCTTCTTTTTTTTTTTGTGTAAGTAACTGTATACTTTGTATCAAGTATTCCAAATATAAATATATATATATATAAACATTCAAGTGTTTTTTTACGAAGACTTTTGTGCTTCATTTGAACTTTTTTATGTTGTCGGATATTCATTCACTTTGCAAACGAAGTCAGTGTTACATATCCACACACAACATATTTGGTGTCCACGACGAACAAACAAAAAATACACATTTTAATTGCCATCATATTTAGTGACACAAAAAACACATTTTGATAAGCACAGATTATTAGTGAATTTATATATATATATAGTTGTAGGGTGGATAAATGAAACGGCTAAATATAAGGAGGTGTGTACGCGTGTGCTGGTGTGCATACTCAAGCAAGCAAATAAATAATCGTTAAATTTATGCATGAGGTGTGAACGTAATAGTGCTCAATGCGGTTATACAGAGCAAAGATATGTATTAATTACTACATATACGCGTAGCTACGTTTTTGGCGTGCGACTACAGTTTCGTGGTGATCCCAGTTCATCAGGCACGATGAACTGGGAACACCACCCAGCGAAACTATAGTCGCACAACAAAAATGTAGGTACGCGTATATGTACTACTCAATACATCCATGTATATATATATATATATATATATATATATATATATATAGAGAGAGAGAGAGAGAGAGATAGATAGATAGATAGATAGATAGATAGATAGATAGATAGATAGATAGATAGATGTGAATATAAACTAAATAACAAGATATTAGCAACTGTATATGCGTGCGATAGCGTGCATTCGTAGATAAGCAAATTGATATTTAATTTAATTTATGGCGCAAATAAGACAGTGCTCATTTGCAGGCGGTTCATTTGTTATATGTGCCTGACGACTTGGAAAACCATGAAATTTTAAGTTGCACTACAAACGTAAGCATATATATATATATATATATATATATATATATATATATATATATATATATAGATAGATAGATAGATAGATAGATAGATAGATAGATAGATATATGTTATGGTCCAAGTTCTTTGTACTACGATGATGGTCCAAGGTAGAACCAATGAAGAATAACTCGAACACAAGTATTGAATAACACAGATATATTACAAACAGAAATATGTACAAAGAAGTAGAAGTATTAGTAATGAATATCAGATTTGGTTAGAGTGAACTATGTTGTCTCGACAAGTATCACTATTCCAATGTCTTACAGTAATCGGCTGAGCCAGAATCCAGCTGTAGCCTGACTTTTCTGTTTTGCATTTCAACTTGTACATATTTTCTTATGTTAGTCTCATCTGCTTGGTCAGTCCTCGTGATTCTTATTCTGCTTTTGCTTTCTCTTCTAGACCAACAATGAGAACTTTTGTGTCCTATTTTTTTGCATGTTAGACAAGTTTTAAAACGGTATGTACAGTCTTTAAACCAATGCCAAGTCCCACAGCGATAGCATGGACTGGGTGGTAATTTTTTCTGATATTGACTTTTAGTATTAGAAAATTTTGTTTTACCTGTTTTTGAGTGGGAAAAATTGGTTTGGTTTGTTTCTGAGGAGGGAAAGTTGGTTCGTCTTCGTACTTTACGTATGTGTGCTATACCAGCTTCTTCTATGTCTTTTGAGTCTTTCTTCACACTGATGCATCTCTGGCAGTCTTCGGCTAGTTTTTGAAGTGTCAAATCTTGTTCACTCTCCAATTTAGTAAGGATTCTGCGTCTCATTTCCGCGTCTTTGGTTAAAACCAGGCCTTGGACGCAAATTAAACATTTGGAATTGTCCGCGCTGAGTTCCGATAATTTGAAATCATCACAATATTTATTAACAATAGACGCAAAAGTTATGTAATCTTCGCTGTCCTTTTTTGTAAGGTTCAGACACTTCCATCTTTTGTGGAATAGTGAGGTATTATGGCTGAAAAGTTCTGTTAGCAGTTTTATGGCTTCTCTGAAAGTTAACTCATTAGTTTTTCTTGGAGGATATAATCTACGAATTTGGTATATTCGCATGTGCCTAATTTTCTTAGTAATAGACGTACTTTTCGTGCATCTGACCAATTTTTGCAGTCAAATTCATATAGATCTTCGTACCTTCGGAAGTAATTTGCAAAAGTTTTATCATCTTCGGGTGCATACGTGAAATCTTCGATAGTACTCCAAATAGCGTCTTGTGAGAGAACTGTTTCGTTCTCGGATTTTTGCTCTTTATTTGACATTACACGTAGCAATAATTCTTGTAATTACAGATGTTTCTGTTCGTACTTTTGTTGCAGTTCAAATTGGATTTTGACAAGTTCCACAATGGTTGACTTAAAATCATCCATGTTAACGTAATTTTGTGTAACCTGATATTCTGAAACATGTGTACGCCAAAAAAAATTCCTTTGTTGCCAGTAAAATTAATATCCAAAAATAAATATTCTTTTTTTTTTCTTTTTTTTATGTGTTCGCGAAGAACTAGTTTTTTTTTTGTTGTTTTTTTTTTTAATAAATCTCGCGTAGAACTGGGTTTTTTTTTAGAGTTTACTCGTCCGCCGCTGTTATGTGCGACGGATAGCAAAAAAAAAGGTATGTCCTCCGAGTAGAGAGTTCGTTTTTCTTTTGGGGCTTTTCAGGTCGCCACTTGTTATGTGCGACGGATAGCAAAAAAGTATGTCCTCCGCGTATAGGGTTCGTTTTTCCTTTGGGGTTATCCCGTCGCCACTTGTTATGGTCGAAGTTCCTTGTACCACGGTGATGGTCCAAGGTAGAACCAATGAAGAATAACTCGAACACAGGTATGGAATAACACAGATATATTACAAACAGAAATATGTACAAAGAAGTAGATATTAGTAATGACTATCAGATTTGGTTAGAGTGAACTATGTTGTCTCGACAAGTATCACTATTCCAATGTCTTACAGTAATCATCTGACTCTGTCTCTGTCTCTGACTGTGACTGAACGACTCTGGCCTAGCTCCCTCTTGAGGCGCAGTATTTATGATGTCCGGAATAGTCCATTATTATTATGGGTAAGTTCCCATAAAAAAAAAATATATATATATATTTACTAATTTAAAAATATGGTTCCATCGCTACACAGGAATTACCATGTTTCAAAAACAGAAACTTATCTTTAAAATTAATTATAGAATTAAATTTAAAATCTTTGTCTTTCATTTTTAAGCGATTTCTATAATAACTTATTTTGAAATTTACTGGGTTTATAAGCACAAACAATCTTGATATCATTAGTTGTCAAAGTTACGGTAAATTTACTGAATTATATTGAGCACTGTTTTTAAAAAAATAAAAATAATAAGAACACCGGATTATAAATCTTACTGTTCTTTCTCATTATTTAATATATATATATATATATATATATATATATATATATATATATATATATATAGTGTGTGTGTGTGTGTGTGTGTGTGTGTGTGTGTGTGTGTGTGTGTGTGTTCCAATAACTTAGACCGATTTTCAATGTGAATTAAGTTTATTCGTCTAATGATTTTTTTCTTTTTCTTTCAGATTTGGCGAACATTTGGGCGATATTATTTTTCACACATAATTGCCATGCCTTAACTAACATGATCCAATAGAGAAATAAATAAATGTTCACTAATAACACTGACTTATTTACTGCTGACTTTGATCCGTCTTAATGAAACACCCTTATATATAATCCGTCTTAATGAAACACCAGCGGCGCGTAGAAGTAGTAGTCATCTGCTAGAAGTGAATCAAGTGAATTCCACAATGAATCTTTAACTGCAGGATGTCTACCAACCGTCCCATTCAGTCAGCTGTGGCAAAAGGCCGTATTTAATGTGGGGTATCCGAGCCCGTGGGGTATCCGAGCCCGGGAGGTATCCGAGCCCGTGGGGTATCCGAGCCCGTTGGCTCGGCCAAAAATTCCCCGTAGACCCCATATAAAATGGGGTCGGTAGCTGTTTCCCGAGACGAGACTTTGCCCTTCAACATAGCCTCGTCTGGGGATCCTCTCTGCACAGGGGCAGAGAGTTTGACCAGGACAGCTGGAGACGAATCTCCAACTGCAGGATACCTACTAACCGCCCCACAAGGTCAGATGTGGATCAAGGCCGAATTTAATGTGTCGTATCCAAGCCCGTAGGCTGGGCCAAAAAAAAAACAAAAAACCCGTAGACCCTGTATAAAACGGGGTCGGATGGCTGTTTCCCGAGACGAGACTCTGGGGATTGAGTTTGACCAGCACGGCCAACTGCAGAAAAACATATAGTATTTATTACTTTATTTATGTAAATGGGGACATATCCGTTATCGTCCGTAGGTATGCTACCACACAAACGAAGCCAGAACTGCTAGACAAATTAATGGCCACCTCCATTATTACAGGTCGACTATCAATTTACCTTCCAGAAATGTACTCAAGTGCAACAAGATTAGAGAAAAACAACAACATGCTGTTACACAAATTTTTACTGGCGTTACCAGTTTTAATAGCCGCCGTGTTAGCAACGCAAAAAAGATTTAAACCTGAATGAATGCCTTTAATGCAAGGCACTGCTAAAATAAGTACGTGTAACCACGTTCAGACAAAAGTAGTGCCTACTAAAACCTTTCCAAAAAGGTCAATTACAGAAACTATGTAGAGCACACATTTACTATGCGGACGCGGCGCGTTCGTGGAAACACTGGTACAAATGGCCGAACAAAAAATGAGAGTTGATACAACAGCGAAATGAAGCGGGAAACAAATTGAGAGGACGATGATTCCCCCACCCTTCACCCCGATTCTGTCATTATTACAAATACCAGCAATGTTGGAGGCAAACAAATTCTCATTCATAATAGATACCGGCGCCAACTTATTTATCATTCTACATAGGCACGTTAAGAGTTTATCAACGGAACAGACACCAGTCTCTCTGACCACAGCAACTGGGTCTAATATACGCTGTTACGGGCAAATTAAAGCCCCGAGATAATCCTACCGACCCTTCGACGATCTTTTCGTAGTAGCGGACATTCAATACCCCCCTATTAAGATTCGACTTCCTAAACAATTTTGGTTTATTTATAGATTGACAAGAGAATGATCAATCGGTCACACAACATCGTATTCAAAGAAACTAAAAACATTCAACGACTCTACCAACTTTGTTGTAAATAATAATATGCCTGATTTAATTAAAGGCTTCATAAAAATATTATATCCCCACATACCAACCCATCAAGCACATATGCAGGAGTATACCATAAAAAATGATATAGACCGTCGTGGTCTTACTTTCACGTCTATCAGAAGAGAAAACCCAGACAGTAAAGAAAGGAATTTTCAAAATTTCAGAACATTGGTGCCATTACACCTTCTGACAGTGAATGGACCCGTCCCCGACATATTATTAAAAAGCCAGATGGAAATTTCAGATACTACGATGATTACTGTGCATTAAACAGCGTTACAAAAAAAATACCCTATCCCGGACATTAATTCAATTGCTGATAAACTAGACAACAAAACAAGATTTATCAAAATTGACCTGGTGTCAGCAAACCATCAAATCAAAATGTACCTGTAGGATATTTTTTAAAAAGCAGCACTTATTTCTCTTCTCGGAATGCATAAATACTGTCGTTTAGATTAAAGAATGCAGTATCCACTTTTCAAAGAGACATGGACAAGACTTTTCAACATGTTGACTGTGTATTTACATTGTCGCAGTTAGCTCCTCCTCATTTCCTTAACCCTTCAACAGGGGTCTCTCTCTCCCGGGAGTATAAATACTGGCTGACCTTTCGCCTCTTTCTCTTTCCACGGCTTCGCACACGTGCGGCCAACTGCCTCTCCTGGGGCCGAAACCTCGCGCGTGAGGCGAGGTAAAAAAAACTTTCTCTTTTTCACTTACACCACCATGTGACCTCTCACACAAGCAGCGTTTCCCATATTCTGGGAACACGCTTACGCGTTCGTACGGACACTCAACACTCACACAACTTTCCATACAAACACTGTAACATTTTATTCATGTCTTCAATGTATTTGTAATTCGTGTATTAATCTATTTGTTATTAATATATATTTGTTCGCATACATGTATATCGGTCTTGTTTGTTTCTTTGCCTTCTTTGGACTCCATTAAAGTCCAACATTCTTATGTAGCTGGACCGGCCAGCGGGAAGTCTTCTTAACCCAGAGATAACTCATCATCTCCTCACATTCACACACCACACGGTCCACTACAACATACATTGATGGTATTCATATTTTCAACGATGATCCCTCATCACATATAAAAGACGTTGAAACTGTTATAAAAATCCTACATGATAATAATCTAAAAATTTCAATATCAAAGTCTACATTTGATGTGACTTTAGTCGATTTTTTTGGGGGGGGGTCATAATATTAGCTCTAATGTAGATGTACACAAAATAATGTTAGTGCATTACAGAATTTCCGCACTTGTAAAGAAAATAAGAATCATCGTCGTTTCTTAGGCATGGTTATACTGAGTTATCAGTTATATAGCGAAGTGTATGAGTGTTGAAACAGATTAGTTTGATTTGGCCTTGTTAATTAGATAGCCCACTATAAGAGGGGTATAAAACAAGAAAATGAAATTGTAAAGTGAAACAACAAATTTATATATATATAAATCAATTAAGGTCTTTACAAATAAAATTAATGTATTTTGGTTGATACAAGGTCGTCAAAATATTCGTAGTAGTCCTTGCAAAAATGTGTTTATGTGTACATAGGCAGGAACGTATGTGTGTATGTATGTATGAGCGTTATCGAAGGGTAGGAATGTCTTTGAAGTAATCGCTCAGTCTTAAAATGTTCCTTTCGTTTATCAAGTATAAAAGAGGTGAGGGAGAAAGGTAGAGATAATAATAACTTTCGCTTGGCGTTTGTCAAGGAAGTTGTTAATATGCTCGTCTTCTCTCTCTCTCTCTCTCTCTCTCTCTCTCTCTCTCTCTCTCTCTCTCTCTCTCTCTCTCTCTCTCTCTGGTGACAGGCGAACTTGCCCGTCTTTTATTTTGTTTGTGGGGCTTGAAAACGTCATTTGGGAATTTCCTTTGGACGACGAACAAATTTTCGCGTCGGTTCTCGAAAAGGTCAGTAAAAGAAGTTGTTTCTGAGAATTAAAGATTATTTGAATTTTGTTTTTAAATTTTTCATAGTTTTCTATTGGCCGAAAAACATTTCGCATCAAGGTGTGAAATTTTACGAGTTTTGTTTTGGATTCGCTTTTGCGTGTGTGTTAAGCAAAGTTTGTAAATTCGAGTCTTTTTAATTTCTAACAAAATCAATGAGTCAGTGCTTAGCATTTGGATTTTAAATCTAAATCTTGTTTTTGTTCACTATATGGTAAATTTTTATAGAAAATCGATCCCAAACTTGGCAGACATATTCATGCCATTAACAGAATAATATGTGTATGCAATAATAGTACATTTACATTAAGTGACTTAGAATTGCAATCATTTAACGATGTTAAAAACAGAATTAATGGATTTCTGTCTTTAGTTTACCAACGGTCTGACTGTACTGAATATCAGATGATTACTGATAGCAGTAAATTGGTTGCAGCCCTACATCAAATAGTAGAAGGAGTGCCAATTCCAATAAGCTTCTTTTAAAAGTTAACTTGTAGTGGATCTAAAAAGGATGCGTGAATATTTAAGATTGTGCTGCAAATAAAATATGCAATATCCACAAACATAAATTATAAGAAATGGTCAAATGGTAACGATATTCAATCACGACAAAAAATACATGTTTGAAACAACAAATTAAATTTTATACACAATTTACAATATCTTTGTTTGTAATGATGTGTGCAAAAGTATATTTAAGATAAAAAGTTATTTGCTGTTTTGGAAATGTTCAATGTCGAAAAAGTTGTTTGCCTTTGATTGAAAGGTTGAATTTAACTTAGACAAAAGACTTTTCTATGAAAGGTATTAAGTGAAAAGGTTTGTTATATGAATTTTCCTAACCTCTCAAAAAGAAAGTTTGTTTCTTTGGCGGCAATTTCGATACATAATTCCCGTGTGTATCTTTCGCTTGTGTGAATCTCAAAATACGACGAAAATTCGTTTGCTGTTTCTATTTATAGTTTTTTTTACAACAAAATTGGCTCCAGCGGCTTGGTAGCTTGTTGCAAATTTTTCTGAGAAATGCGTGGGCGAATGTTGTATTTTTATTTTTTTAGCCAATAGGATTTCTTGAAGCATTTAAATTAGGAATGAATTTGAGAAAGATTTTTTATGTCAGCTGAGCCTATTTTTGCACAATGTTTGACTGTTTTGTTATGGAAATTTCCCGAGGCTTATTTTTATTTAACAACCAATGAAATTCAAGAAAATGTTTGAAAATTGAAATGAGGGTGGCTAAAAACTTAAACTCAAACGTGGTATTCAACTTTTGATAAGAAACTTTTTGCAGCATATTCAAATCCGTCATATTTTAAACACATTCTCGAAGGAAAACAAGTTTTACTGACTATAAGCTTTTGTGCGACGCATTCTAAACCCTGCTAAGTCAGATAAAGAGCAGCGGTATTTAGCAATGTTCACAGAATACAGAATATACATCAGATATAGGCCACATAAAGGGATATCAAAACGTTATAGCTGATTACTTGTCTAGACCTACCCTAACAGTTATGGTAGATCTGTGTGACTTGCCAGCTGCTGCACAACATTAGGACACAGAGTTACAAAAAATTCCAGACTTAAAAAAACTCAGTTTTTGTACTTTTAATAATAGTTCGATATACTGCGATAATTCTACCGGTGTTCATAGAAATCTGTTTTCGATAGTATTCAGGCAATATCACACACAGGAATTAAAACTTCATGTAAATTTATCAAAACAAGATGGCGGGGGGACTATACTATTATAAGAATAGAAACAGAAATACAGTGGCGCAAAAATAGTTTCTTTGCTTTGATTATGAATAAAAAAAAGTCTTGAAAAAGAATATTAAATTAACTTTTTTAAGTGAAAAACAAACTTCCAAGTGACAAGATTCCTAAATTTTTTTTCAGTAATTATAAAAAATATAGTACGTCTGAATGAAATAAATCAATCTTGTATTTACTTCCATTAATTAAGCTGAAGTTATTCCACGTGTAAAAGCAAAGTTTTCTTTGAATTTCCTAAGCCGGCATCAGCAGTGAACTACCGGAAAGCCAAATCGAAAGTACGTCGCTCCCAGTGAAAGGATGAGATTTGAGATAGACCTCGAGTTGCAGGGCTCAGTTTCACTTATAAAAATTTATTTTACTACTTTTAAAAATGTTAGCCTTGAATAAATGTTCAATCAACTAGATTCTTTTCTTTTTTTTTACTACACGTTCTTTTGAGAGAAGTGTATTTTTATGAAGCCCAGACGGTTTATGTCAAAAATTGTTACACTTGTATATCTTTTTCGGCTCAGCGATTGAAAACCGCCAACATTGTAAAAAGTATCCATTTCAAGTTTATGGAAAATTGTTTTTCGTATTTTGTGGCCAATGAGAACCGTGGTCTCATGCCATTGTGAACACTTGGATGGAGCTTTCTGTGAGCTTAAATTTCTGAATAAATAACGTCAGTTGACACGAGGTGAATACTTTTTGACAGCAAGGGGACAAGGTAAATCAACATCAAAAGTAGAAGGTGTCGCATCCACCAATAAGATTATTGATGAATTAGCTCCCTTGCTTAAAAAAAAACTAATTAAAATGCATACCTTTCTTGATAATATAGTATCGGGTTACCTCCTCCTAATTTTCGAAACCGCTACTAGGGGGCGCTTTCCGGTACTATAAATACTCCGCGATAATTATTCGCAGCCTCTTCTTACTTTTTCCCTTATACGACAACATGTAAATCTCTCACAGAAGATTGCGTTCCCTTTTGGGAAACGCATGAACAATACATACACACACACGTACGTACGCACATTCACTCACTTTACATACTTTGGACCAAAATGTTTCCACATTCATGTGTTACACACATTATTGTCTTTGTCACTTGTAACCTTTTTGTCGCTAATACATTATCATTCGTTTGTACACACATACATTGGTCCTTGTTGTTTCTTTACATTTCTTTAAGTGGACTCACATCGTGGGTCTACCATGTTTGTTGTGGGAATTTCAGGAGACACACGTGTTTATCTCTCAACGCATACACCAGCCTGCAAAAAAACGGCATTTGATATCAAGAAGAGAGCATCAAGAAGGCATCAGTTACCAGCCAGCTGTAAAGAGACAGAAGAAATTTGAAGTTAAAGTGAAAATTCTCCTGTGGTTGGACAACAAAGAACGAAAAAGAATTTAAAGATATTTTTCCAAAGTACGAACTGTGAATTTAAAGGAGACTTTTCAGAAATTATTGCATGTCCCAGGGATACGCGTGGGACAAGTAAAAGTGGGTCTTTTCGCTTTTTATTCAAAGGTGGTTGCATCTTTTGTTTTTTACTGTCTTCTTGAACTGTTTTGTCTTTTTCAAAATCCTTGTCTTTTCCCAAACTAATTTTTTACATTTTTCGAAGGTAATCTTTTTATCAGAAATTGCTATTTTTACCTTGTTAGGCGCATAAAAGGCCATCTTTGTGCGAACTTTGTATTTCTACTTTTTCGTAAATGAGTTTTCCTTTTAAATTTTTACGCAGTGGCTAATTGTTGTTTTGTGATGTGCGCCTATTATCACTTGCTATTTCTACTAAGTTTTTGTGTTTAGCACAAGAAATTTGATTTGGTAAGGAATAAAATTTTTATACATTATGACATTGTCTTAAGTAAATAACACCGTGGCGCATACACAAATCAATTTAGAATTTGTTAATGGAATACAAAATATTTTTGTGAGCGAGTAATATTTCAGCAATATTGCCTGTAACGATTCGTGCACGCATTAAAAAGAAAAGAAGCGCTACCTTCAAATACCCTGTCTTCAAATTTGGTTTGAAATACTCGACTGAATCACATACAACAGTTCTGTCTAATCTTTGCTGATGGCAAACGTAATGCGCTCTACCTAAATACATCAATACGCCTAAGCAAAACGACGCGACAATTAGCATACCCAGGTAATTATAAGGCTTGGCATCTACCCCACCAGATCAATACGTATGCCGTTTCACCAAGGTTAATTGGGAGTATTTCAACGGTGATTGATTTTCTCATTGATCCAGTCTGTAGCAAATATCACAAAAGCAACAAAGACATTCTTCCAACAGATTTCGATCTACTTCGTATGAGTAATTGAGCGGAAATATTGACATTTGATTGGTCATTTTTAATAAGAGTAACTTCTCATTGGTTGACAAATAAAAACGTCATCCTTATGACAAATTTATAAGTCAACAAATCCTTGTTGCCGTATGCTGGAAATTATCTTATGACAACGTCCGTTCCCACCATAGATTTCTTATGGGTTTGTATAGGGATTAAAAGAAAATGTACAGAGCGTTAATATATACAAAAATAAATTGTTATATAACACTATATATATATATATATATATATATATATATATATATATATATATATATATATATATTATATCATAAAGAAACAATTTATACAAAGAATTAAATAGCAATGTTAATGTGATTAATGGCGAAATCACTTCACTAAAGAAATTAATGAAATGTTAACTTACTATTAATTGATATTAACTTAATGCCTCATTAAGTCTTGTTAGCGAAATGATTTCGCTATTAATCACATTAACATTGTTATTTATTTCATTGTATAAATTGTTTCTTTATGATATAAAATATAAGCTGCACACTCTAATATATATGTATATTAATTTTGTTTCATCTATATTTAAATAATTAAACTTTCCATTTATTTCTTAAAAAGCCATATTATTTACCAACTATAAAAATATGAAATTTTGATTTTTAACTCACAGGGCATGTGGTTTGTCAAGTAGCTTGTTAAATTACGTTTCTTTTCTCATAGTAAATGACCTGTACCTAATGTATAACATTGTAGCAAAGTTACATTTGTATCGAATATGATGTCTAGCGGTTGTCTAAGAGTCTAAATCTATGGGTTATGACCTCTTACTTACAATTGCTCCTTAACTTTCGTTTCTCCCCTTACTTTGAAGTTAGCGTAGGCTATTTTGATTGGTGAATTTGAATATAAACAAAACAAATCCTGCTATCTCCCCCTTCTTTCTTACTCTTTTTTCTTATTCTTTCTTTTCTCGGAAAAAGAGACTATATCTTGTGTCTTTCTTTCTTACTCTTTCTTTTCTCGTGAAAAGAGGTTGTATGTTGTTTTTAAATTTCAATAAATTGTTTACTGACCAATTATTCACTAACGCCTGATGAGATGTGTTAGTACACATCGAAACATTATTGCATTTGCGTAGCGTTTTGCATGCTTTGATGTAATATCCTAAAATAAAGTATATATATATATATATATATATATATATATATATATATATACTTCATAAAAATTATATATATATATTTCATAAAATAATATATATATATACTTCATAAAAATTTTCCTTCATCAAAATACACTTCTCCCAAAAGAACGTGTCGTAATATATATATATATATATATATATATATATATATATATATATATATATATATATACTTCATAAAAATTATATATATATATTTCATAAAATAATATATATATATACTTCATAAAATTTGCCTTCATCAAAATACACTTCTCCCAAAAGAACGTGTCGTAATATATATATATATATATATATATATATATATATATATATATATATATACTTCATAAAAATTATATATATATATTTCATAAAATAATATATATATATATGTATACTTCATAAAAATTTGCCTTCATCAAAATACACTTCTCCCAAAAGAACGTGTCGTAATATATATATATATATATATATATATATATATATATATATATATATATATATATATATATACTTCATAAAAATTATATATATATATTTCATAAAATAATATATATATATACTTCATAAAATTTGCCTTCATCAAAATACACTTCTCCCAAAAGAACATGTCGTAATATATATATATATATATATATATATATATATATATATATATATATATATATATATATATGATATTATATGATAAAAACAAATAGGAAACGTTCATCAATCTAACATGTATGTTTCACTTTAATTAAAGCTTCGGCAGAGAATGAGAAAACTGACAAAAAGGCAGAACTTCGGCATTTCCAGTTTTTTTTTGGGGGGGGGGGCAATTCTCATTGGTCAGTCACGTATTACGTGCCTTAAAACCGTAGATAATTCTCTATGTATGTAGTTTGTAAATATTCTTGTATGTCTAAGCGGGCATTAGACAAGAATATAGATATACATGAATCTGCCTGCTTAAAAATGTGGGTGCAAATAATATGGGTGATTTAGTGTCAACGCACGATTGTGTAGACGTTACCAGTCGCCAGTGGGTGTTAGAAGCAGATAGTGAATGCAACTATGCCGGATTGTGTGGGTCGCGCATGTATCGGATTTCGTCTCTGAACGCAGCATGGGAGAATTGAAAAATCAATCTGTTCTGACTTAGGTTGATTTTCCATCTCGTTATATACGTATCTGGAGATGCGCTTCAAAAGTGCCGCTTCTCTTCTCATTGGCTCACGATTAACAATTTATGGATGGCTATTATATCCAATTTGTCAGTTATTATGTTTTCAGTATTGTTATACTTTTCATTGCAACATAATTAAGTTGTCATTTTTATTAACGCTCTAAATATTGTTTTATCCAAATATTCAATTCTTCTGTGACCCTTCAGTACATGGGTGATCACGGCTCTCTACAACTTCCTATCTTTCGTAGCTCTTGGCAATGTTTGTCTTTTTACTCCCCTCTATTCTGCTGTCCAATTTACACAAACTTGTAACCTGCATAGGTTATCGTTGTTTCCTTCTGTCTCTTTTGCCTTCAATATCTCTTGTGAGTGTCAAATTCTCTAGGCCTTTTTTCTTCATTGTCTCCTATAAATTTCAACTGTCTTTTCCTGATTCTAAGTAGAATTATCTGTAGCCATCACGCCAAAAAGGACGGGCTGAAACAAGGCAGTCGTCTTTCGTGCAGGGCAGTCGTCTCTCGTCTGCTCCCTCGATCCCGGCAGTATTTACTGTCCCCACTCCACGAGGGATAGATGTGGCACAAGGCCGGGTTTAAAGTGGGGTATTCCCGAGCCGGTAGATCCCGTATAAACGGGATCGGGTTGGTCAACCTCCCCGAACGAAGCTCGATCCCGACTGCCAAAGCCTTCAGACACACTCATTATATAGACTATGACGAAGCAGCCGATTGGTTGAGTGAGAGAGAAATACATATGCGTAGGCGCAATCCGCCAATTCTCCCTTCCCCCAACTGCTCTGCGACACCATACGCATGCAATGCGTGGGCGTTTTCGGGCATGATGTCGCGTATCTTGCTCATGACAATCACATTCTCCTTTTTGTTTCATTTTTCCTCAAACTTACTCGTTATTCACATGTTCCGCCTGTGACGTCTTCGTCATCCTTCGGTAAAAGCATATCTCTGTTGTTTTGTGTCTCCTCTTCATTTGTGAGGAAATTGTCTATCATTCACTATAAGGCTTAATAAAGGCAGATCTCAAATTATTTTGTTTTGCGATAAAACAATAATTCTTCTTTTGTACTCTGCTTTTGTCAATTTCCATTTTTATTTTATTTTCAGTGGGGTGGGGTCCAATTCATGTTTTTATAACAGCGAAAGGTCAACGCCACCAAGATTTTAGAAACTGCTGTAACATTACAAAACTTAATTATCTGCCCTTGGCTCCGCAATAATTTCTGCACATGACAAAAAATAAGAAATTCTTCACGTGACAATCTAGCGATAAGCACAAAAATTAAGTCACGTGGACAGTTGAAGACAATTCATTTGAATGACAGCACGTATAATTCTTTTACTTTCATTTTCTATCGTCTGGTGTGGTCGAGCCAAAATCACTGTCCAAGGCACAATCAAGTCCACTATTAAGTAAGAATTTAATTCACTTCTTTTTGTCAAACCTATGTTTCTGTTGCGTCCATATATGTGCTTATTTGTGTCAAATAAGAACGAACAGGCAATTCGAACTTTTATACATTTTATTCACTATTGGGTAGCAATAGATGTAAAAATGACCAGTGGATTACTGGTGGATTAATAGTGTCCAATAGGGAACATGAGGGAATGCCTGACAGCTATCTTGAAATCCTTTTTCTTCTCTGTTCTTGAGAGTTCTGATCAAGGGGCATAACTTGATTCCGTGCTATAGAGCGAGTTAACTCCCTTGTTATGACGTTCGTCCTATAGTATCAATGTACAAAAAATTGGCGCATTCATGTTCTATAAATATGGAGATAATTGTTTTCTCTAAAATAATCATGTCTGTTATCAGACATGTACAAAGTAACGCGGATGGTTAGGGAAAAATCTCTCCACCAGCTATTCAAACACTACCAACAATCAACGAATTATCAGCTTTGCAGATTTTTTTTTTTTTTATGTGAAGGGTATTTTGGAAGAAAAATTTGTGAAAATGTATTTTTAAATCAATCAGTCCTCACAAATTATTTAATTTTACAAATTCTCTATAAAATACCATTTAGGCATGTTTCATTTCTATAAAGAAAAGTTTCAGAAGACAATCAGTCTATTGAAATTTTAGTCGAAACTTCACTCTTGTAAAAGAAAATGTTCACAAGAAATTCATCTAGGTTTTCAAAGTCGACATTTACTGAAACCGATGCAAACATGGAACCTCTCGGCCAAATTTGCTACCATGTCGAAGTAACTGTGAACCCAAATCATTAAATATACAAAACAGGGGGGATGGAAATCTTTCCAACTTACACTCGGCTCAAGTGAGTTATTACTCAAAATTAAATTTTTAAAATTATTTCTTATTTTATGTGTCGTGTCCTTTCAGGACGTAGGCGATCATGGCTCTCCACTTCTTCCTATCCCTTGTATCTCTCAATAAGTTTTGTCTTTTTGCTACTTCTCCCAAAACCTGTTCTGCCATCTACTTACATAAGCCCGCTAAGTATGGAACACGTTGCTTCCTCTTGTCCCTTTCCCTCTACCCACCTTGTGAGTATAAGATTTTCTAAGCCTTCCTTTCTCACTACATGTCCCAAAAAATTCAGCTGCCTCTTCCTGATGTTAAGCATAAGTTTCCTCTTTGTTTGCATGATGACATTTTATTTTATAACTTTTTTATATCATGTTCCTCCATGATGTAAGCGATTTCCTTTATTATATCCGAATTGCCAAATATTCAAGGAAATCATAGTAATTTTCTCCTTGGCTTCCTCTCAGTCTAGAATACATAATTTGCTTTCTATTAGACTGGTTGCCATCAAAGGCGAGAAAGTCCAATGTACCCAAACCCACAATGGAGCGCATTTACCAAAAAGTGAACGCAACAAACTAACACCGAATTTGAACTCGGATCGCCGATTTTATTTTCCTCTAAATGATCACTGTTCCTTTAACTGAAAAGATTGTTAAATTTGAAAGGAATTTTGATAAAATATTTAAATCTTTTTCTAACAGAATAGCATGAAAATATAGGTAATTCTAGATATCATTTTGGTCAAGTCGAAATATAAACTGAAAAAATAAGGTCTCTCCGGGAAATAGGGTTGGATGACCCCTAATTTTATTTAGAAAATTTGTAGTGGGGTTGAAATATGATAGCATGTCAAACTTCAGCTTCTTCTGTAGCCTTGAAGATTTCTAATGTTGATGAGGATCATTGTTGTTGCCATTGTCATTGGTCTGGGAAAAATAAAAACATCTGCAGACTTGGAGTTTGACAAAAAGCTTTGGGGGTTACTCCATTTGGCTTGGAAAAAAAAAACACCCATTAGGTGTCCCGAATTAAGTCTATAAAATGGCAAACATTTCCTTCTCTTTATCGCTTTTTCTCTTGCTTCCAGATGTAGGCGCATGTAGGTAAAGTGTCCTCTGCTAAGGCACATTTGTTTCCTTGGTCCACTGAATATTGAACTCCCACACACATGTGCCTATCACACACACACACACACACACACACACACACACACACACACACACACACACACACAAGTACAGTCTTATAGCTAGTTTTAATGTCTTTTACTCTGAATTCAATTGTGTACACATGTAATTTCTTTTGTTAATAACATATATTGCCGTTTGTTTTAGATTGCATGTTTTGTGTTTCTTAATTTTACCCGGACACACATGAGTCCGCCAAATATTGTTTTGCGGGACAAATGTACCAGGAGCCATTAAATGTTTACTGGTAAAACGACCACACCTCACAACGAAAAGAATTACATCCCACAAAAAGTTCCAGAATCGGACACGAAAAAATCTGCCAACGACATGCTACTCGTGAATACCACGTGGCTTCACTAATCTACTGGCCTCTCTCCCAATTCCAACCGCCATCTTGGTTAACCAACAACTCCCAGCCTTAGCGACAATACACACTTACACCGAATTGCTTCTCCTACCAACAGCAACCAAAGAACCACATAACGACAATTTTGTCACCCTTTCACACATTATGTATATATTCTGAAAACTGGTCAATACACACTTCTTGAAATTGTAATTCTTGTTAGTTCTTTCTATTGCAATCATTTTTTTTTTTTTTTTTTGCTTGTTACAACAAAGTGATGAGAATTCTGTTAATCATTCACTAGCAAAATGCAGGACACATTGACATGGCTTGTCTCATTAGAACAATTACAACCAAGTAACGAGTTCAATCCTCACTGAGTGCCTCATACTTTCAGCCTTGTGCCACATCCAAGCTACACTTAGAAAATCACCATTCACTAACAAAATGCCAGAAAATGCGGAAAAAATTTGTGAGTACATTGACTGAGCAATCTTTATTATTTACTGCAATAATAGTTTATGTTTTTTAGATCTTGTCAAGGAACTTTCTGAGAGCTGCTTATATGAACTATTTCATTATAATATTTAATTCTCAAATGTGTGCATGGCATAGTGATTATCAACCCCACCAACAACACTCCAGTTATGCCCCCAAACAGCTTCTCTAATCCACTCCAGGCCTCTCTTTCCTGACCAACCGTTACATCGGTCAACCGACCCATTACTTGCACCCGGCCCTACCAACAACACCCTTACACTTATTAGCTTCCCTTAACAGCAACTAAAGAACTGCAGATCATCATTTTTGTCACCTCTTCACACAACTATGTATATATTCTGAAAATTGATCAATACACGCTTGTTGAATTTTTAATCCTTGTTAGTTCTTTCCTTTGCAACAATACATTCATTAGAACAATAACTATGGCAACAAAATACTAATATTTTTAAGCATCTTTTATCAAGATAGATTATAAATGCTTTTGATCCTTGACTGTTTCTCTCTTTTCATCATCTACTGCATGAATTGTTCTATCAATCTGTTATCAATAGCTGCCATTCCGTTACTCCTTATGCCATTTATTTATTTTTATATTAACTGATTTCATGTGCAGGTGTTGTAATGGTAAGTGGCTCGAAACGGGAAATCAACAGGCCAAGTTCGAATTCTGGATGAGCTCGTTATATTTTATATATACTTTCTCGTAAATACCATTCTCTTCCCACCAGCTATAGTAGAGGAGAATGGGTTCTTCAACCTTGATTGATAACCAGTCTAGAAGGACAACTATGAATTCAAAACCAGTTGGACTTAGAGCTAACAACCATGTTTCGTAAAGAAACCAACTTGATGTGGAAAACACAGCAATAACGTCTCATGTTAAGAGCCGTAGCCCTATACTCCTCTGTGGATTCTTTGGTGCGTGCGTGCGTGCGTGAGTGAGTGAGTGTATATTATTTACCCAAAGACCCATGAGATTGTCAAACATTGTTGGTGGGAGACATAATTCAAGAGATGTAAAAATTATTATTCGTCTCATGTCGCGACAGTGATTAAAAGACACTTCAAAAATTATCAACATAAATTCTTTGTTACCATAAATAAATTCATCATAAATGTTTTGTGATGTCAATGAACACTCGTTGCCACTTTTGTGATGCCAACGAATACTAGTTGTCACTTTCATAATGCTCGTTGTAGTAGAGACTTTGTAATCGCAGATACAACTATAGTCCGCCGTTGAACAATACAGGTGTCAGACGCCTTTGAATATCACTCACACTAATAGTACTTGCTCGATAATACTCGATCAAATAATAATTCGTATAGTGATCCGAATAGAGAAATTGTATAGTGAATAGAGTAGAGAATAGCGGTTCGTATAATAATAGATGATATAGTAGAAATACAGATCCGTATAGTATAGAGGATAGATTAAGAATAGCAATTGTTAGTCGTTGGCTATTTTCTACATATATACGTTTCCTCTATGATCATGTGGTCGACTTAATTCAATAATGGGATCGCCTGTTCAATGGCGATCTATGTTCAAACTCAAGTGTCGGCAGCGACACTTTATTCCTATATAACAAAATGTCAGGAGTGTTGGAGCTCCAGCCCAGACAACAAACTGTATAGCATCAACCCCATCATAGGAGAGCAGAAAGCAGGATACAGAAAGATAAGACGTTTGTGTTGGCCAAACTAAAATTACGCATAATCACCTACTAAACATGAAGAACCATCAATGTGTATTGCATGTCAAGAACAATACACAACAAAACACATTCGAGTGAATTGTGGATGTCTAAACCCATTTCAAATACAGTGTAACCCGGATATAAGAGAAACCCGGATATAAGAGAGATTTTCTCTGGTCCCAAATTAGAGCCTGTGTTAATGTATATATAATAGACCAAACCCGGATATAAGAGACTTCTTCTCCGGTGCCGACAACTCTCTTATATCCGGGTTACACTGTACAATATTATCAAGTAAATATCTTAAATGAACGTAAAATAATCCAATTCCCGAGGGAAGCCAGATTTTACATGAAATAATCTCAATCTTAAACATATTATTTTCCAATACTACTCGTAAAACTTTTTGCCCAAACTATGCCAAGTAAGAATAACTGCAAAAACATCACCCCTCCCCATAGTTATAAACAAATCGCAGTAGATGCATGCTGGGAGTTCTTCCTGGACAATAAGATAGACCATGTCTTGGTCTCATCCGCCATATCTTTGTTCTTTCTTGTCTTGAAGTCAAAATGCTGCGATCGCTTGTCTGTATCCCTTTTTGCATGCTAACACCATTCTTACTTTGTGAACTTTTGACCCTATTACTGTTGCTTTGTCTACTTTTGGCTTGCATATATTGTTTGCTTCGTATTACTTTTGCCCCGTTTCTTTTTAATTGCAAACTTCGTCAATTCTGCTTTTTGGGCATTTCTGACAATTACATTTAACCATGATCATTACTCTAAATTAATGATTAGAAACTTGGCCAAGGATCGCCGATTAATGTTCCTGTCTCACTACTAATTAGGCATAAACTGGAAACTGAAAAAAGGAGGATGCCGTCCTGCTACGCGCCCACCCCTATCTCCATCATTGAATAGATAAGGTGATAGGAATATGTCAGGAGTGGTAGTAGAAGTAAGTTAATATAATAATGCAACTATTCAACATAAACTGGACGATCAAGAACAGCAGATTTTGATACCCCCTCTCCGAACAACTGACCAACAGCTTCTGTAAACAAATGACAAACTCGTTTGTATACATTTGACACGTTTCACTTATTTTGTTGGATAAAGCGATGAATAAAACTGGCAAGCGTACTCAAGTTTCAACTAAAAGTTACTTCCCTTGCTAGAGTTGTTTCCCTTGTCCCTTTGTTTCGCTATGCCCAGTAATTTTATTAAGTGTAGCTTATAATTCCACAAGCATGGAGCACCCAGTAAGGATCTAACTCATTGCTCAGGCGTAATTGACCTAACGAGACAAGTTTGTTAACCATTACACTACGTCAAATTGCCCATCATGTCTAAAGAGTTCATCTACTGTGATGGCAAATCAACTTAAATTCATATGATTTTGAATATCTTTAGTTTATAAATCTATCACATTATTTTCTCTGCATTTATATATCATAAATCATTTGAATATTTGTATCATTGTAGCGAACCACCCTCATTCCCTTCATATTCCATTGGGGAAAGTTCCAATCGAGCACTGTGGCACTGACTCCCAAGATGATGCTCCCCGATCACTACAATCTTAACCTGTTCAAGTCTAGCATTAACCGTTATCTTCCCCACATATCTGTATAAACTCTGCCTCTTACTGTGTAAACCTCTACCTCGAGTGGCTCCCGGGATTTGTACAGGGTGAACATCATTTAAAAAAAAAATATCATGTAAAAAGTCATGATTCCACTAGGTATGTATTATAGATTTCGACATTCTACAATGGGTGTGTAACAAATGTAGAAACTTTGTGGTCCAAAGTAGGTGTAGCGAGTGAATGTGCGTATGTACATGTATATGTGTGTATTGTTTAATGTTTCCTATGGTGGGAAAAATGCAATCTTCTGCAAGAGACATACACTGTTGTTGTATAAAGAAGAGAGTGCCCCCTAGTAACAGTTTTAGAAATTAGGAGAAAATAACCCGATATATATAAAAAGTGTTTAAGAGAAATTTATGAAAAAATGAGGGTCTATTTTTCTTAAAGAAAATTTATTCATTTCTCAATTAAGGCTTCTATTTTACAAATAAGCCTCTATTTCAAGCTGGGACATGCCTCTTGATTTGGAGAGGGACATATTTCTTAGAAAATAGAAGAATTACAGGTCTGAAGAAGTGAGTTAATTGAAATTGAGTTCTTGCATCTTGAGGAGACCTGCTGGGATTTGAAACCTCCCCACCACAATACATAGCAACCTGAATAATTATTTCAATAGAAATGCAGTTTCTGTCAATTTACAATCAACCAAGTTTGATTTGAACTTGGTTGCTTCATTTGCTTCTTCCAAAAAGTGACATGACCTTTGGTAGATCAAAAACTTGCTTCAGATATTAAAAGAAATAAAAAAGAAAAAAAAACTTTCAAATTTTCAAATTTTATTATTAAATAAAAATATATATTTTTTTTTTTTACAAAATTTGAAATCCAGGCCCACTCCTACTTTTTCTTCACACACACAGAAAAAGGCTCGGAATATGATGTCTCTTATTAATTTGTATACAAACTACCAGATACAAGGAGCATAATAACACCATTGGATGGAGCAAGCTTTCAGCAACTAAAACCTATTTATCCACATGGTTCCGACCATTAGTTATGCATTTTAGCAGTGATAAACAAGGGCCTGCATATTACGCTTGTAAATGCAGCCTGTCACATATCTCACTATCACCTCAGCCAAAATATATTACCCACCCCTTACTGTGATTGTATCCATTGTTTGATCTGTCAACATTCATCAAATATCAATGAATATTAATGGGTACAATTTTTTCAACATGGAGGACTTCAATGACATTTCTGTACACACTTACACACTTTCATGTCAGACACCATTTTTCCAGATTGCCATTTCACTGCTATCTGTAATAAGGCCAAAAATAGATTAATGGTAGGAGATTCTGTCTCAACTCTCATACAACCAACATTCACCTCTTATTATGTTGGCACACAATGTCAAATGAAAAGCATTATTTCCAGAGTGACTTTATATATATATATATATATATATATATATATATATATATATATATATATATATATATGTATCATACCAACATACAGGCAGATGCAGACATGCAAGTGATATCAGAGTTGCCTCCTGAGAACATCATAACCACAGGGTAATAACAAAAGTTTTAACTGCAATGAATTTTGTTATGTGTAACACACACATATATATATATGCTCCATCCATTTTACTGAAGAGTTTTGCATCAGTGCAGGTGGCTGTTGTTTATACAATTAGCTTATCACTCAACAGTGCTCAATTGAAATGTATTTTCAAGAGCTAAATTATGTCATTCACAGGCAGTACTGTTTCGCTGTATCACAGCTCCTCAGTGTGACTAGACATCCGAATGCCTCAAGCCAAGATTGAAACACAACTGATTAGGTGTCAGCCAGAGCTATCTTCACTCGGTAAAGTTAAACAACTAAATCTAGCGTATTGTTTTTACAAATGTAAACAAATGCCAATCAGCCAAAGTGCTCCATTCATTTTACTGAAGAGCTTTGCATCAGTGCAGGTGGCCGTTGTTTATAGAATTAGCTTATCACTCAACAGTGCTCAATTGAAATGTATTTTCAAGAGCTAAATTATGTCATTCACAAACAGTACTGTTTCGCTGTATCACAGATATATATATATATATATATATATATATATATATATATATATATATATATATATATATATGTGTGTGTGTATATATGTGTGTGTATGTATGTATATGTCACTTGTTTAGAAATTGCTTTGTTTACATTAGGATACAAAACTGAGCAGGTATGAATGTTTCAAGAGTCTAAGATTTGCTTTTATAACGTACTATTCAACTTTGCTTAATCGATTACACACTCCATGGTTGAGTTGTTCTAAAGTATGTCGGATCTAACAACACTTTCTCCTGCCAAGAGGGACACAGGTTCAAATCCTGTCAGAGAGCATATACTTTTCTTTAATAAGATTTCTCAAATATTTAAAGCCGGTAGACAAAAATAAATAAATATACTCCCAAATAAGTAAATGAACCATCTACTCAAATATGGATATCCACAAAAAATAGTGTTTAAGCTGATAAAAAATATATTATCTATATATGATGGCAGCTTCCTCATTCTTGAGTATAGCCATCATTTGAAGCACTTCAGAATTAATTTAATCTGTGAGAAGCATGGATGTGACTCTCCAGGCCATCAAAATACTTTATTTCTTTTTATGGAATTCCTCTTGTGTTTGTACAAGAGAAAAAAAAAGGTTGGTTCAAGACAATGTGGAAAGTGTCCACGGTTCATATCATCATCTGCACTTTCATCGGTTCTCTGGTCACCCTCAGAAATATGTTATTTGCCACAAAAAGATGACATAATGAACTCAAACTGATGTATTGGCATTTGAATTAGAGATCATTATGGTTTGAAATTATAACATCAGAAGATGTCATTTGACAAACCAAGAAAATATATTTTATCGTTAGCCATGTAACATGGATTTTTCAAAATCCATGTTAGATATTTTTTAATCATTGAAAATATTCAAAACACCATTTCCTACACTAAGAGATCTTATTCAGTATAAATATTTTTTTAAATTTTTATTTAAATACTTCAAAAATGTGGAGCCTTATTTGCAATCAATATTGCATAAGAATCTTGTATTATCAACCATTATTTCACATTGGTCAGAATATTTAAACTATCAAATTGTACTTTGGTCAGATATATAAAAAAAAATGCTAATGAAATTATATATATATATCATGTTAGCATCCTTCTCAACTAGTTTTCCCTAACAAGGCTAAAAGGCCCAGTTTCGCCTCCTGTTTCATCAAGATGGGTGAAGAAGAAATGGCTTCAGACTCTTCCCAAAAGTAAATGTAAACAAAATCAGCCAGAGTTTGAACCAAACTTACAGATTACATTTTCCACACCAATAAACATGACACAAACAGCATTTCCCAACATTGGGTTATATAGCTTCTAAATGGTAACCTTTTCGAAAAAAACAACACATTCAGTATAATAATGTTCCATCAACAGATAACCAGTTTTTTAGTCAGTCTGAACAAAAGGAGGAAAGGAAGAGTGTGTTGCAATAACCTTCCAACTGGTGAAAACTGACCTGCCTTGAAAATCAGCATTCAAGAACATGATGCTTACCTGGATTTAAATAGCGCCCCACTAGTCCTAGTGGTAAAACCAAGCAAGCCATGGTTATTATCGTTATTGATCAATTAAAAACAAAAAAAAATGTCCACAGAAAGAATCTTATCAAACAGACATCTGCTGAAGACATGCCAAATTCTGGTCAATAACTTCCAGTTTCCAAAGGTCTTCTACTCCAGGAACACTGGCCAAGTCTTGGAGTTTGATTGCACGGACAATGGGGATTGGATTGTTCTTCACCAATTCTCCAATCACCATTCCATATTGATCTGTAAAAACAAAAGAGAATTAAAGAAATGTAAAAGTTATGGATTTTATCCAAGGAAAATATCCAGAAAATATCTTTTAGTCTTTCTTCAGGTGTATATATTTGTAGGCAGCCATTTTTAACACTATCCACGCCTCACTAAACAATCATTATTACTATTGTCCACACCTCTTTAGACAATCATCATTACCATACCTATTTGGCCAATTATTATATTACCAACAATTTCAATTTCTTCTTATGAATTATATTCCTGAGAAAGATCAAGAAATGGGCCAGCCAAAACATTATGGTAACAATATGAAGGAAGACAAAAAAATGAGCTCAGTTGTGTTAATAAAGTCTGGAAGGTTAATAACTCTTTTGAAAGTCATTGAAATAAAGTTGCTTTGGAAACTGACCTTTGTTTAACCGGACACATTGTGAGGGTAGTTTGTTACAATGAATGACTTGGACATCTCCAGTTCCATCATTTAAGCTCAGAGAAGTACCATCTGAAGAAACCTAACAAAAGAAAGACAATGAAAGGCAAAAGAAAACAGAATGAGTGGCTTACTCAGAAAATGGTCAGACAACAAATTGCATTTTATGCAAACTTATATAAAGTAGCATAACACCTTCAGCAGGAGACATTTTGTTTTTTGTTGATATGTATCAGCCAAGAATAAAACAATAATTTATAAGAGAGGAAATAACACTGTTCATAATCAGGTATTAGTCCCGGCCAAGTGCAGAGAGAGGGAAAAAATGATAATAATATGAGATTCTCAAAAAGGCAATACAGAATTAACATTGTTTTGCATTCTTAAGTAGTAAAAATGTGCTGAACGTGTTGGGATATTTTACATTCACTTTATCAGAATCATGCAATGGATTTTCATAATGAACATATTGCATGATAATTTTTATTTTTAAATTCAATTACTTTCCTGCCAATAATTTTTTTTAATTGTAGTCAATAATGGAGAAATGAAAATGATCAAATAACAAAGACGTTTGCCTATTTTGTTTTTTTCTTATAAATCAAATGAATTACTGCTCTGCATCACATGTCAAAGACCAGAATTCATATTTCTTAGATATATCGTAAAAAAGAAAAACAAACAAAATCTTCATATTAACCTTTTCCTTCATATTTTATACTGAATTCCTTCATTTTCAGTTTTAGAGTTTGTTTTTAATATAAGCCTGCTACTTTGAGGAATATTATTATATTATTTATTTTAACATTTTCAAACGAATCCCTTGTGCTGTTTGTTGTAGGGTCAACATCAATGCATTTAGTCAAAAGGTATTTGTTTTTCTTTTTTTCAAGTAATTCCGAATGAGGGAGCCTTATATGTTCCATGTGTAGTCAGGATAGTATTACTCGTTTTACTTTTGAGATTTTCTGGAACATTCTTACCATTCTTTTTTAAATTAGAATCATCCCAAACAAAGCAGTAATGCCGCTAAAATACAAGGCGTTACAGGGTGTGGAAGAATTAGGAACAGAAACATTAATGATGAGCAGAAAGAGAAGAGAGTAATCAGGAGGACATTGCATTTAAATTTTTGCAGATTAAAGTTGGCTGGAAAGCGCATGGAACCAGAAGGAAGTTCCACAAGCTGAAGCATGAGAGAAGAAACTGTTAGCTTAGAACTTATGGTCGCATCTAGCCAGCTCAACTGTAAATTGATGAGATCTCGGCGCCGGTCTGGTACTGTGCTTAAATTCATAAAGTCTAAGTACCATAATGAAGAGCTCATTCAAACAATGATAACGAAAGACACTGAGAAGCAACCTTATGGCAGTGGGAAAGTGACTGGAACTGGGCTGCCAGATCAGGACCAATAATATTGCAGATTCTTCTTTGGATCTTCTAGAATAGATTCAATTGTACAGAGTTTGTTGTGAATGTTATTGTATCAGTGTTGTTGTCAGTTTAGGTATAATGAGACACAGATTACAAAGAGGTAGATTAACCCACTAGGGCCCAACTTAGGATCATGTATTACTTATAAAAATTAAAATAAAAATCTGGTATTAATTATCGAACTCTACCTAGAACTCATTAATGCCCAGTATTCCATTGGTCAAGAACAAACCTGAAGAGATAGGTACTTTATGAAAAGGGTTAGCAGACGTAGTCACTTTACAAAAAAAAAAGGCCAGTAGTTGATAGCAGGTGAGACAATTGCCACTTTATTTACATTTAACATTACAGTATTATGGAGTTAGGCTAGGGACAAGTATTAGTGACTTAAAGTAACTGGCCTACCAAATGCTTCAAAATCACATGAAATAAATCAGAAGATATTTTAGCATTTTATGATTTATATTTGATATACTTCTTTAAATAAGCAATAAGGTTCTGATGATAGATAGATAGATAGTTTGTTTGTTTAACCAGCATATCGACCTTCATTGAGCCATTTAATGCTGAAAAGGTTGTTTTTGGGTTTTTTTTTAAAGTATAGCTGGTAATATTGTTTTTTCAAAAAAGTATAGCTGGTAATATTGTTTTTCAAAAAAGTATAGCTGGTAATATTATTTTTCCAAAAACGTGCAGCTGGTAATAATATTTTTTCAAAAATGTATAGCTGGCAATATTTTTTCAAAAACGTATAGCTGGTAATATTATTTTTTCAAAAATGTATAGCTGGTAATAATATTTTTTCAAAAACGTATAGCTGGTAATAATATTTTTTCAAAAACATATAGCTGGTAATAATATTTTTTCAAAAAGAAATGTGCTGGAAAAGACCTGGAAGTTTGAAAAAGACCTGGAAGTTCACTATTTGTCCATAGCTGGGACCCCAACAGGTGCTACCACCCCCGGGTCAGGGTGGACCTGGGAACACCAGCAATTAAGAGGTGGTTCCACGCTTCCTCAAAACCTCCTGATCAGAGGCCTTGCTGTTCGATGCAGTTTAACGTTGTACCCAGGACGTGTTCTGATGATGATGTAAATAAACATTGAAATACTATCAATAATATGTTCTTGTTTGGTAATCAATTATTGATTGTTTACCTGCATGTTTTTCAGAGTCGCTTTTATACTTTATGTTTGAATAGCATCTGATGTATAATCCCACAATTTGTCGACATTTCAAAACTTAAAAGATATTTAAAATTAAATTTCTATTTATAAAACAGAATGTATCCTTTTTTATTGTTGGCTCTATTTCCCTTGTTGCTTATTCAGCCAATTATTTAAGAAGAGTCTTGAATTTTATTTTTAATTTTAATTTTTTTTTAAGTAAAGGTTTGTGAAAATTCCTTTCATATTATACCAAATAGTTGCTTCCCTTAGAGCTGATGTCCATAAAGTACAAGCCAGTTAGTAATGACAGATCAAAGTCCAGACTTACATCAGTGACTTTACCTTGGAGCCAGACAATGGCGAATTGCTGCTGTCTTCCACAACACTTATGGGCCCACATCTTTCCCTTCATCATACTGGTCTGTTCAACAGGTTGGCATTCCTTCAGGTGCATCGCGAATATTTTCCAGGACGGCAGGGAGGAAACCTTGGCCATCTCACAGATTTTTAAGTTTCTGAAATTATATATCTGTTGTATATGAATAAAGACAAAAGGAAAACTTATCTTAACTGACATGTTTTGTCCTCTGCGGGACTTTATCAAGGCAAATGCAAGGATTTTATTTTGTAATAAGTATTTATATACAAGAGCAAAAATGTTATTGGTTTTATAAAATTTTACATTTAGGGAATGCTCATAAATATTCATAAGATTAGCTGAAAAGTCATGCAAGCTATGAAGGAAACAAAATGACACATTTCAATAAAAAAGTGAGTAATTGATGCTTTTGAATTTTTTTGTTTTTAAATGCAAATTAGTATCTAAATTATTTTTGTTTAGGACTAATTTATTTGTTATATGTTTTGAATAACATGAGGTTATAACTTTTCGTTCAATTTTTAAAATATTTTTTAACATTTTTCTAATCTGTCTATATTTCTGAGATGAGGTATTATGTACATTATTTACATTATTCGGACTATTGTCCTCATCTTTGTCGCCATATTTATTACAAATTTCGTCTATTGTACACTCCAGCCTTCTTCAGGTGGTTGGAAAGTCGAACTGAACCCTTTATTTCGCTCACTGGGGTAGACTGTTCTAGTTCCACATGCCATGTTTAATGGATGTCAGTTCTCAGTTATCTCCTGTTAATTTCCCTCTGAAAGTTCTCCACTGCCGTAACCGGGTATTGAACTCACACTTCTTGGGTACTGTCACTGGATCTAACCAACGCCTTTATCCAAGGACACATGGCACAGTGGATAAAGGCATTGGTTAGATCCGGTGACAGTACCCAAGGAGTGTGAGTTCGAATACCCGGTTAAGGCAGTGGAGAACTTTCAGAGGGAAATTAACAGGAGATAACTGATAACTGACATCCATTAAACATGGCACGTGGAACTAGAACTGTCTACCCCAGTGAGCGAAATAAAGGGTTCAGTTCAACATTCCAACCACCTGAAGAAGGCCAGAGCATACAATGGCCGAAACGTAATAAATATGGGGATAAAGATGAGGACAATAGTCCAAATAATGTAAATAATGTATTTTTCTAGTCATGTATCTTAGCTTGAGAAAGGAGTAATTCTTTCAGGAATGGAGATATTGGGGAAAAATCCAGGTTACAAATTTATATTTTGATAAGATTTGATAGCAGCACTCTCAAAGAATTTCCTTCTAAGTAAATTACTTTCTCTTTAAAGACATTCTTTTGTGGTTGAATTTATTTCTATGTATAACTAATGCATTTGATAAATTGTTGTGCATAAGATCCCTTTTGTGTTCATAGATATGTTTTTCTAAATGTCTACAAGTTTCCCTAATGTATTGTGAGGAACAATTCTGGCTTTTTATTTTATATATACCTGCTTCAGAATTATTATTGTTATGGGTATTTTTGTTCTGATCATATCAGGTATGGTTGTAGGAATGCTGAACATCAGACTAGCACCAACCATGTTTCGGTAGGTAGTCATTCGTATGCAACATATCTTGACCAAAGTAAACCTAGTGTACTCCAAACTTCTCCAGGTCAGACCACAGTTGACAACCATTGATTCCATCAGAATAACCTTCTGCCCTGGCCATTGAATTCAGTCAGGGGAAGGCCTCCACCCGGCAATATCATGTCATCACTGCCAGTAGTTCAACCCCCATGTGCAGGTTTAGCCTGCAGTTGATTAAAACTCTCTCAGCTGAACTCCTCGTTGATGTGTCATGACACATGGAATTGCAACATTAGGTTTATTCAATAAAATAACGAATCATGTTAATTGACAATTATTACAAGCATGAATTGGAGCTGGGGTCAAACCTGGAAGCGATTTAGGGGTCAGTCTAAATAAATATGCTCGCTCCAACTCCAGTTTTAAAATATAAACTTATTATAAGACAATAAATTTTCATATTAAGCCCTATCAACATTAATAGCTATTCAGATCACTTTAACATCGTCCCTCTACAGTGGCTATTTGAAGAATATATCTGACCAAGTTTTGTTCATTGACAATCATTCCCCAATAAAGGAGTCTAAGAGGGAGGATGTTTAAATTGACACCTTCTTTTTTCTATATCTCTAAACAATTTCATCTTTTATTCTTTCCTTAATTCCCCCTACACCCAGTCTTTTCTCTCACTTTCACTTTCTGTAACCCCCTGTACACTAGTGGCACTCCCACCTTGCCTGAGGTTGAAATGATAAAAAAAAAAAATTAAAAACAAAAGCATAAACTATAATAGTGGAAGTTGAAAATTTTTACAGCTATAAAAATAAAACATTCAGTAATCCTCTATTTTGTGGCTCTTTGGTCTTGTATTATGGGGTTAGGGTTTGGAACAAGTACTAGTAGTCTGTGGTATCTGGATAAACTTTAGCCTACTAGATACCTCAACTTCACAAATAAAATCAGAGATATATTTTTTGCCATTCTGATTTGGGGTGGGGGAGGTGATGAGTTTTGGTTTCATTTGGCATCAATATGCAATAACAAGAAAATTTTGTTTATTTATAGAACAGATATCAAGACATATTTTACATGACTACCAAAAATCCACAGTAATTGTAATCCTAAAAATTCTAAGTCCCAAAGCATTTTTTGTATCATTGGACACATTTTCATTAGTTAACACTTTCAGCTGTTATAGCATAGTAAATAGTTTTTCAAATATCTTTCATTACTTTAGCATCCAAAACGTTTTTTTGCATACCAAAGTAATGAATTAATTCTTTCATATTACATTACCTAGCTTCATATACTGACCACACACTCCTCTAGCAACCCTAAATAAATAAAAAATAATAATTCAATTTCTTTGATTAATAATTTATAGAACAAAAATTAAAATAGGTCTGACTTAAGTCCTTTGTTTTGGATATAAAAGGTTTTGCATCAGAAATAAAAATGAACAATAGTGTCTGAAATGCAATAATTTTATAGAAATTCCGAAAGAAATAGAGCTAATCCTTTCTTTTTATTTTACTTATTTCTGTTTCATGAATTCTTATTTTTCACAAAAGTTGAATTATATTTCACTTTTTATTTATTTATAGAAAAAAAATGTATTCTCAGATAATTTGATGTTTGGCATGTGAAAAATGTTTCAGGCACCAAAATGAAAAATATTTTTTTTTTTTTTATTTGCAAATTTTTAAAAAAATGTAGCATAGGCAAAAAAATCTCATTATTATCTGTTTAAATAAAATAATAAAAAAACACTCACAATTATCTTTTTAAATTTTCTTTTTTCAAATAGTACTCCCTTATTATTATCTTTTCTCAGAATAAGACGATCTCAAAATCTTAAGCCTAACAAAAATTTTAAGAAGCTTTTTCAATTTTAAATCAGCCAAATTATACTGTAATTGTCAACATAATTCATTCCGATCTCATAATATAAAAATAAAATCCTTTTTTTTTTCATTTTAGATCTTTCTTAAAAACAAGAAAAAAAAATTGTGCACAGAATCCATTTTTCATTCAAGTCTGTTACAGTCAGTATAATAGCATTTTTAGCTGAATCATTTCTTCATTCAAAGAGGATCACAGACCGACAAAAATTTGAATCTTCACTTCTATATTTTCTAACCAATAGAAACACTTGTAACGAATGCTTAACTTTTCAACTGAGCATAAAGGTTAGAGTTCAAAAATGAAGTGGATCAAAAACAGGGAACTCGGAATTCTGTCAATATTTTATCCAATAAAAATGAACATAACACATTTCATTAAAAAAATTTTCAACCAATTAGTTTTAATTAAAAAATAATTCTTAGTAAAATTTAATATTTGAGCCACTAAATTATTATTATTAACTTTTACCAAAATAAATTTCGACAATCAATAGTTAGGTTATGATTTTTTTTTAGTTTTTCTTTCAACGTCATGAGAAATGCATTTTGAATGCGTCCCATATAGACATTTCGTATATTTCCGTCTCATTTGTTTTCAATCAATTTCTAACACGAAATATGAGATCTGGTAAAGAACATGCAATGATAACAGCAAAATTGCAATATGAGTACTGGTAAAAAATGGTTGCTGAAAAATTAGGTTTATAATACTCAGAAATTCATACCCAGATGTCCCCAAGGACACATGGTACGGTGGATAAAGGCGTTGGTTAGATCCAGTAACAGACCCAAAGAGTGTGAGTTCAATACCCGGTTCAGGCAGTGGAGAACTTTCAGAGGGAAAAATTACCAGGAGATAACTGATAACTGACATCCATCAAACATGGCTCGTGGAACTAGAATTATTATGATCGAAATAAAGGGTTCGGTTCGAAATTCCAACCACCTGAAGAAGGCCGGAGCGTACAACGGCCGAAACGTTGTGACAAATATGGCGACAAAGATGACAATAGTCAGAATAATGTAAATACTGTACGAAAAATGATAGATTTTCTTTTTTTTTCTTTTAACAAACTCCATGTTGGGACAGTCGTAAATAAGTTCAATGACAATGCATTCTTTTCTCATACATATATATGTATGTATGTATGTATGTACGGTACGTATGTACGTCATACTTACTTAGGGCAAATTCCCTTTCACTCACAAATTATACACTTATGTTACTACTTTTTCGGATCTTTAAAACCGAATAAAATCCCCAAAACCTACATTTTATACAGTGACACTAACTAAAAATGTGGCTGTGTTCATGGGATATTGAGCACTTTATTCAAAAAAGTCAACGATAACCTACATTTGATTCGAATTGTTTATTTCAATATACAACTTACTTAGTCGTCTACATTGTATGTAAACAAAATCGCTTATATAAACAGTAAAAATAATGTTTTTTTTAGTCAAACTTAAATAATTCCGATTGATCCAAATTTTATTTGTATGCTCGAAAAACAGTAGAAATAGAAAACAACAAAGATAAGGATACTATTCCGAATAATTTACATTATTTACATTGTTCGGACAGTTGTCCTCATCTTTATTGTCATATTCAAAACGTTCCGGTCGTTGTACGCTCCAGCCTTCTTCAAGTGATTGGAATTTCGAACTTCGTCCACCGGAGTAGATTGATCTCTAGGTGCAATGCCTCTTCTTGGTGTCTCAGTCAGCTCCCTTTAATTCAGCTCTCCAAGTTTTTTCTTCAAAACTACCATAGCCAGGTATTGAACCCCCAACTCTTTGGGTCAAGTCACTAGAGATCCAACCAACGAGACACGTGTCCTTAAGGACATCAGAGTATGAATTTTGGGGACTTAAACATAATGTCTCAGTAACCATTTTTTACCATATTGCAATTTTGTTGTTATTGCTTCATTTTTTAATAATGTATTTTGTTTTTATTAAGGCTCATATTGCAAGTTTGTTGTAATAATTGCATTTTTACCAGAGCTCATATTGCAATTTTGCTGTTATTATTGTGCTTTTCTCTAGCACACCTTATTACCGGTTCACATATTGTATTTCATTTCTGTTTTGCCGTCTTAAGAGATTTTTAATACCCTATCTCAGAGATATAGACAGATATTCCGAATAATTTATGAAATAACTGAAAGTATTTTATTTAGGTGTGGGCGGGGTAAATTTCCATTTTAACACCCGAGCGCTAAATTCACTGCTGAATGGGCCTATTTACTTCCTTTCCTTGCAGAAATCAGTACACGCTTCCGTTAAGCGATTTTTTTTAATTTTTTTTTTGTACTTAATTTAAGAAAGTTAACTTTCATTCAAATATATGTAAACATCGACAAATAAAAGAATAAAGTAATTTTTTTTATGAAGAATAAAAAGAAAAATTAATCGTTCTCTTTCTCTCTAACCCCAAAAAGAATCAAAACCCCCAAAATAGAATCAATCCATTCTACTTTAACAAGTTTGTGCATTAATTTTTAGCGTGTACTAATTTCTGCAAGGAAAGGAAGTAAATAGGCACATTCAGCAGTGAATTTAGCACTCGGGTGTTAAAATGAAAATCTACCTGTGGACATTATTCTTTATTTTTTAATTAATAAGTGTGTCGTCAAATAAATTAATAAATAAAAAATAGCAACAACAAAAAATATATAGGTTAGACGTTTCCATGAAGCACGTGCTGGAAAAAAATCAATGACTCTTTTAAATTTTACAGGAAATCAAATCATTTTTCTTCACAATCTTTAAATCAAACCAAATTCGAATTTGGCGTTATATAATCAACATAGATGAGAACATTTAGAAACTCGTTCAAAAAGCCGATTGTAAACAAACAATAAACTAAGAAAACTACTCCATTTGTTTTGAGCTCAGAAAAAAAATAATAACTACCTGATAAGAATGCTCAGTTTATCTGCAGGTTGAGATAAAAATAAAATCGTAGCAGAGGTAGAAATGGAGAGGAAAAGTAGAAAAAGAAAAACCGTAAACAAAATTCTTTAAAGTAAACTCAAGAGAGAGGATATCGTCAACGTTGGCGGTGTTTTAAAAACAGTCACGTGATGCAAAATATTACCGAAGACTTCCGGTTTGTAAGATCGCTTCCTTGTGTTGTAGTTTGACTTATGGAAATGTTCCGATCCGAGTTCGAATTCCGAAGCCGGGTTTACATTTTTTTTTTTTCAATTGTCTTTCATAGTCAATTCCTGCTTAATCGTTTCCTAAGCGAAAAGTGGGTTACAGTCCGACGTAAATTTGGACAATAATCATATTTTCCATTGGCATAAAAAACTGAAAGTAAAAACTAAAAAGTAAAACGTAAAAAAAGACTTAAAATTTCAGTTATTTTTTTACTGTCAGTGTCATAGACTTCCAAAAACAACGAAAAACGCATTTTAAATTTATCTCATTTTGAGTTATATTTTGTTTATTAGTTTTTTAAAGTAAAACTAGCGAAGAAGACTAATGAAAAATGAATTCACGTATTTTTTAATTTATTTAAAAAAGGATTTCATTTTTAAAAAAACATTTTTCAGCACGATCACTCATCGAACCTCCATTATAGACGAAAAATGAAAAGAAAACAACAAATTTAAAAATCTTTTTAAAATTCAATATTTGTCCTATTTGTGTCAAAGTAAATTTAAGAATTTATTATCTGGATTTAGTAAAAAAACACTACTAATGCTTACTTTTTTGCTTTAAACAAAGCGAGAGTACTGTTTATTTTAACGCCCATGTGCTGTCACACAAGGTCATATGTCAACAACAGTAGTCTCCTACTGTTACCACCAAAGTGCGCATAAAATTTTAGAAAGTACGATAGATAAAAAAATCCTACACTAGCTAGAAATTGGTATTGAAAAATAAATTACTTTAATGATTAATCTGATATAACCAATAATTTAAGAACATCATTTTTTTAAAATTCTATACACTTTTAGTTTTATGAAACTTATAGAATCAATTTTATTATTTTTCATAGCAGTATAAAAAAATAATTATACATTATGATGCTTTTTTTAGGGAACAAACTTTTCTTAGTTAAA
>OZ038489.1:13580348-13940348 GCA_964036315.1 Acanthosepion esculentum | reverse complement strand
CACATGATATGCAAAATATCAAAATAAACTTTCCAATACAGATTGGGACCAACAGGTTTCCATAAAAAGGAAAAATAGACACTTGCTTACTGTGATATTCTTTATGGCTACGCAGTAAAGTATGCCAGATCAAATGGTGGTTTCCCCTAATAAGGGGGATGCAGTTTTGGTCTCTGCTGGAGAACACATTTTTTTTACTAAGATTTTTGAACGTGCAGACTGATAGGCGTAATACACACTGCTTAACCCTTTGAGCCCTGACCACCGCTTTAATGGTGATAGAGAAAAAAGACATAATGCCCAGCCACCAGTTGAACGGTGGGTAAACACTTGTAACTATTTTTATATCTGCCATGAAATATTACATACCAATTATTTGTAAATTTTTACTCAGGAGCTCAGGCAGAAGTGTTAAAATTGTTCATGAACGAGGGCTCAAAGGTTTGATATAAAATATATATTTAATATATAGGGATTCTATTTCAAATATGAAGTGTCCACTATAATATTGTTTAAAGTGATAAAAATACTGGATTAAAAATAAATCCATTAATTCTTTAAAAATTGCATTGTTTACATTTTGGATACAAAACTGAGCAGATATGACTTGAGAAAAAATAATCTGGGCAAAGGGGACGTGTTTTCATTAAAAAGGAAAATAGAGGCTTGCTTACAGTCTACATGGCTGAGAAATAAAGGATGCCAGATAAAATGGTGGTTTCCCCTAATAAGGGGTGGGGGGGGCACGAGTTTGGTCATTTGAGAACACACTTCCTTTACTAAGATTAAAAATAATCTGGGCAAAGAGGACGTGTTTTCATTAAAAAGGAAAATAGAGGCTTGCTTACAGTCTTCATGGCTGAGAAATAAAGGATGCCAGATCAAATGGTGGTTTCCCCTAATAAGGGGTGAGGGGCACAAGTTTGGTCATTTGAGAACACACTTCCTTTACTAAGATTAAAAATAATCTGGGCAAAGAGGACGTGTTTTCATTAAAAAGGAAAATAGAGGCTTGCTTACAGTCTACATGGCTGAGAAATAAAGGATGCCAGATCAAATGGTGGTTTCCCCTAATAAGGGGTGAGGGGCACAAGTTTGGTCATTTGAGAACACACTTCCTTTACTAAGATTAAAAATAATCTGGGCAAAGAGGACGTGTTTTCATTAAAAAGGAAAATAGAGGCTTGCTTACAGTCTTCATGGCTGAGAAATAAAGGATGCCAGATCAAATGGTGGTTTCCCCTAATAAGGGGGATGCAGGTTTGGTCATTGTTGGAGAAGGCACTTTCTTTACTAAGATAGGCATGATGCACACTGTTTAATAAATAAAAATGGGGTGTCTATTTTAAATACAAAGTGTCCACTATAATAATATTAATAATTATAATTAATAATAATAATTATACTAATATAATAATCTTTAAAGTAATAAAAATGTCAGATTAAAAATAACTCAATTCTTTAAAAATAAATGAAAATTTGATCTGTGTCCACATAAATTTTATATGTATAAAACTTTTCACAAAAGGCACAGATTCTACATTCTGATCCTTGACAGAAGTTCAGGTCCATACATTAATGATTTCATTATTTTAATGACTACGTTGATAGTTATACATATAATTGTCTTATTCTGTCAGTAATGTAGGCATTTATTCCTGACCATTGGAAATACCTTTCTGCCTGATTTAGAATGAAATGTTGTAATGTACGGAAAGATTGTATTGAGGTAGGGGGGTGAAGAACTAACCGATTATTCTCCCAAAAACTATGGGGTTAATAGGCAGAGACGGAAAAGAGATGGGAGGTAACAAAATAACATTGCCATAGAAACCACAGTAACTTTAGGAACAAAAAGCCCATGGAACTGACTTCACAAGACACCAAGTTTTGCCCAGTGCTGACTGCTGGTGTTCTGTTCCTTTTATTGGCAAGAGGCATCTTACAAAGACCTGGATCTTGACCATTTGCAGAGAGGCCCGTATCTAGATACACCAAGTTGTCCTGCTGCTAACAGGAAAAACCCAGATGTAACTGGAACTGACAGACATGTCTGCACATGATCCAGGGCCTCTTTTGCATTTGTAATTTATATGGATACGTGTTTGACACATTCTACTGTAAAATAATTTGCAATGCATTTACATTCTACATATAATAGCCCTATCCTGCCAACAATATTTGAAATTTCCTTTTCTGTTGATTTGAAATGTATTTGTATAGTAAAAATTACAATACATTTACATTAAACAAATAATACCCCTATTGTCTCAGTAAAATCATCATCTTCTTCCATCGCATGATTGGGTGTAGTTGTAAACTCACTGCACAGCTAAACACCTGACCAGCTCCCTCAACATGACTCAGTAGATATTCATTAGTGTAGTGTGTCTTGGGTAAAGTAGACCTGACAAAGCCCATCCCCCTCTAAGTCAGACCACAGCTGAGATGTCTTCTGACTTGAAGGCTCTCTTGATTCATGGACGCATAGTTGTTGATTTCTTAGGGGCAAGCCCTCTAGCCCTGGGCATTGACTTCTCTCTAGCCGTCTCATCACTGCCCTGAAATTGATATCAATAACACTTGTAGGAATTCCTTACCATTTACAGTCCCTTTCTATCCAATTCTTGATGATCAATTATTTTATCATGTATGCACAACAGTTTTCAGCACACCCTTTTGCGAAAACTACAGACTAAATTAACATTTTGAGAACTATTTGCTTTGAACTGGTATGAATATTTTTTTAATTGGTATCACCACCTGCAAGACACTAAAGCCACGAAGACATGGGGTTACAGGGTGTGGAAGAATTAGGAACAGAAACAATAATGATGAGCAGAAAGAGAAGAGAGTAATCAGGAGAACAGTAGATAGCAATTGACATTGCATTTAAATTTTTTGCAGATTAAAGTTGGCTGGAAAGCATGGAGCCAGAAGGGAGTTCCACAAGTGAGAAGTGCAAAAGAAGAAACTGTTAACATAGAATTTACGGTTATATCTAGCCAGCTTAATTGTAAACTGATGAGATCTCGATGCCAGTCGAGTTAAATTCAAAAAGTCTACATACCATAGCAAAGAGCTCATCCAAACAATTACCATGAAAGTATTTATAGAAAAGTCATAGAGAGGCAACCGTATGGCATTGGGAAAATAGCAAAATAAAAAATTAAATAGCAGGGGCACCCTAATATTGAAAGAAATTTCTAAGAAAAAAAAGTCATTCTCCTACAACAACACATTCACCTTGCGTCCCTCACATACTGGTGCCAAGTATTGTTTACATTAATCACTCATTCAATTTTGTTATGGCAATGATATATTAGTCAAGAGCAGAAAGGCTCCCACCACAGCATGTTTAAGCATGTGGCTTGGCTCCAGGAAGGATTATAGTCTTGGAAATACTTGTAACAGCTAAGTATTGAGTTTACATCATATAAAAGGCTGAATTAGATAGCTAACATCATAGCGTAATGACTCAACATACAAATCCATGTCCCTATTAGTCAAGCCAATTAGGTGACCATCCAAGCTTACTTGAGCCTGGGTGTTGCCTTACATTTGTCTTGGAAGATGCACACATATTTTTCAGGGTATTTTTGAGGACAAAAAGTGCATCTGGAAAATATGGTACTTAAAACTGGTAGTTAATATAGTGGTTTTATAACTCAAAAATAACCGCTTCCTATCTACAGACAATCGGCTTTAATGGACTGCCCATCCTTCCTATTAGTCCGCCGATGAGAGGTTTGTCTTTATGTCCCTATATATATATATATATATATATTAAAATTATTTTGATTTATAATTGTTTTGATTTATTCTAAAGGCACAAAGCAGAGAATCACTCAACTTAAGTATACTTTTAGTTTAATATTTAGGGAGTACTTAATGTAATTTATATTATTTAGGGAGTACTTAATGTAATTTATATTATTTAGAGAGTACTTAATGTAATTTATATTATTTAGGGAGTACTTAATGTAATTTATATTATTTAGAGAGTACTTAATGTAATTTATATTATTTAGGGAGTACTTAATGTAATTTATATTATTTAGGGAGTACTTAATGTAATTTATATTATTTAGAGAGTACTTAATGTAATTTATATTATTTAGGGAGTACTTAATGTAATTTATATTATTTAGAGAGTACTTAATGTAATTTATATTATTTAGGGAGTACCTAATGTAATTTATATTATTTAGAGAGTACTTAATGTAATTTATATTATTTAGGGAGTACTTAATGTAATTTATATTATTTAGAGAGTACTTAATGTAATTTATATTATTTAGGGAGTACTTAATGCAATTTATATTATTTAGAGAGTACTTAATGCAATTTATATTATTTAGGGAGTACTTAATGTAATTTATATTATTTAGAGAGTACTTAATGTAATTTATATTATTTAGAGAGTACTTAATGTAATTTATATTATTTATGTCCAGACTAATGTCCTCATCTTTGTTGTTATTATCATAACATTTCAACCATTGGAATAATAACCATTGGACTGAACAAAAATGAAGTTAACTCCTCATTCCAGAAATTCAGACAAATTACTGAACATAAATTCTACAGAAGGATGCTGAGACAACCAAGCTTATATAAATGGATGGCAGAACAGAGACGAGGAGAGATAGTAAGGAGGCAAATATTGTATGGAGGTACAAAGGATAGGAAATTGTGGAGATCCATGATTACTCATGTCCCAAAGGAACACAGCACTTTAAAGAAGAAAGCTGAACATAAGAAAATGGTGAGTGATATGTTTTTGATGTTATCAGTTTTCTCTTTTTGATAAATATCTAAACCCCATGAGAGAAATGAAAAAGTTGTGGTATGTCAAGGACAACAGTTGTGCTTATCATTGTTGGAGCACTTGGAATGATTGAAAAGAGCCCAGTAAAAACCTTGGACGGTTTGAAAATGCAAAGGAAAATTAAAACCATCCATATAACAACAGCGAGGCTACAAAAGGAAGAGCAGGAATACTAGAAAGACTTGCTGTCACTTGATCTCTATTGTCCTGAGTTGGTATTGGTGAGAACAGTCAATAAGTGATAAATATGAAGGAATAACAATGCATTGGTTACAAAGTATTAACTATACTGTATACCAATACGATTGTTGTAGAGTGAAGGTTAACAAGCTAGTCTAGCAGACTGTTAAGAGTGATCATACTTCAAGTATTAGTCTTGTGACATTATTTGTTATTAGACTAGCGAATATGATCCTCACTGAGTGCACTACTCTTGTGGCTTTCTACCAGACTAAGGTGACACTAATAAATATCTACATTTCAACAGTACTAATAATCATTAGCAATAACTTAGTATCACCATGATTACTATAATTATCACCATGATTATTATTATCATTATTATTTTCACCCAGATTATTATTATTACCATCATTATTATGATCATTATTATTATTCCTGTGATTATTACCATTATTATTATTGTTATTGTGATTACCATTATTATTACTGTGATGATTCTTATTATTATAATGGTGATGATTTAATTATTGTTGTGATTATTATTATTATAACTGTGATAATGATTATTATTATTATTATTACCATCATTTTTATGGTTATTATTTTTATTCCTGTGATTATTACCATTATTATTATAATAGTGATGATTATTATTTTATTACCATTATTATTATTATTATTATTATTATTATTATTATTACTGTGATGATGTTTATTTTTATTGCTGGGATTATTATTATTACTCTGATGATGATCATTATTATTGTGATTATTATAATAATTACTGTGATGATGATGATGATAATTATTATTATTGCATGAAAGTATTTTGTAGTAAAGGCAGATGAATGAAAAGAATAAAAAGATGATATTGTCAAATATTCTTACGTGTCCTCTCTCAGCTTACCACTTGAGATGATTGATTGCTAAAACTATTCCAGGAATGTTCCTGATTCGATCCATGCCACAGTGCTACACTCACCCCCCCCCCCGTCCCAGCTTATCATCCCATCCTTTTCATAAACATTGTGTCCTTCTGCTACTCCTGGTGATGTTGATAGTGTTGTTTGAATGGGAACTGAGGCATGGTGCTGGGGGGGGGGGTCGTCTGTGAGTGCTGGGCGATTGCTGCAAATAAATCATCAGGAGAAATTAACAAGAACAACACAAGTCCCCTCACTCCCCCCGTAATATTATAATTGTAATAAGGATTGTAAATAAGCCAAGTGTCATTATGGAACGGATACATCTGTTGGTAAATAGTCTGGGATTATAAGTGCAACAATAGATTTGAATATAAGGAAGATAATGGCAATAATAATAATAATAATAAATCCACTGATGCTTCACCAGGCATAGCACTACTCATGGCTTCTGATCTTAATTGATTGGAGGTGTTAACACATACAGTATTTATTGGTGCATAAGATGCACTTTTTTACCCCAAAATTTGATGTCAAAATCTGCTTGCATCTTATACACTGAAGGTATGAATAATGACTGCAGCAGAAATATTTTACTCTGACCCCTAATAGACAGGGGAAAAGGTATGCATGTGGGCGAAGAATTTGTGGGGGAAAATGAGAAGTGATATTGTGATTAAGTCATTAAAGAAATGTGGTATCAGTAACACAATGGATGGGGCCGACGATGACATTCTCTTTGATCAAAATATAGCATCCAATGATGAAATGTCAGATTCCTTTCCCAGCAATAGTGAAAGCAGTGAAGATTTTGTAGGTTTTGAACCAAACAAAACAGCAGTAAACATTTTTTTTTATTTACTATATTTTTTATTCAATAAAAATCTTTCAAATATAACTAGCTTTTTTTTTTATAAAACTTTGTCTTCAAAATAAAGGTTCATCTTACACATCAGATGTCTTATATTACATTTCTTATATATATATATATATATATATATATATATATATATATATATATATATATATATATATTTTTAGACATTTTTTATGTTTATACATTCTTTTTATAGATACAAATATTTAAGTAAATGCTCTGTTTATAATAAACAGTATTAACAACATTTACTGGCTTGAATGTCCGAGAAATTTTCATAGAAAATATGCATCCTCCGACAGGAATCAAACCTGTATCCTATACGGAACTGTCATATAGCCTTATATGCTTTTACTGATTGAGCCACAGAGGAGCGTTTTGGCTAGCAAGGTCGATTTTACTGTTTTTAAACTGCAATTCTCCATGATTTTCTCTCATACATTAATATCTGCTCGATGTGTATCCAAATGTAAACAAATCACACATTTTTATGTTTATATATATATATATATATATATATTTTATGTATTATGTATATATATATATATATATATATATATATATATATATATATATATATATATTATGTATATATATATATATATTTTATGTATTATGTATATATATATATATATACAGTGTAACCCGGATATAAGAGAGTTGTCGGGACCGGAGAAGAAGTATCTTATATCCAGGTTTCTCTTATATCCGGGTTTGGTCTATTTTGTTTTATTAACACAGGCTCTAATTTGGGACCAGAGAAAATCTCGCTTATACCCGGGTTTCTCTTATATCCGGGTCTCTTATATCCAGGTTACACTGTATATATATTTTATGTATTATGTATATATATATATATATATATATATATATATAATGTCACCTTCATATACCACAAATTTTCAGTACACTGAAATTTCACTCTTTTTTTTCACTTTGTCATCTTCTGTAATAGCAACATTGATATCTTTTGTTGTTTTTGATTGATTTGATTGACCATCATGTCCAGGGAAATTCATTTTTGAATGTGAAACTCCTTATAGAAATGAGCTTGACCTTCACAACCCCTGATCTTGCAGATTTAAGTCCAGCAGCATGCGAGAAACTGTATGACTGGCCCAATATGGTTGAGTCCAAAACCGTACCTCATGAGCATCAGATTAGGCAGTACTTCCCAAACATTGAACAACATGAGGAGTAATTTTATATCTACGGTTTTCTACTACCTCTAGCCAGGGAGTACTTGAACAAATTGTTCTACATATTATTAGCCCCTTTTTTCGTCCAAATCTAAGCTGCTCGGACTGAAGGCACAGATGCAGATCACTCGCTTGGCTGGCCTTCTGGCTGAGAGCTTCACTCGATACTTGCCTAGTGTAGGGATTCGTCCCTGTGCTGGTGGTATCATGGCTACGACTAGCTTGGACCGGCTCTAGGCCTGGACCAGCTTGGACAAGCTATGACCAGCGGCCTGGTTGAAAACACTTGGGTCCCCACATTAAAAACCGACCTTGTCACAACCTGACTCAGTGGGGGGGGGGGGGTCAAGTAAATACCTGGATCAAAGTGTAGTATGCTACCTTTGTGAGCTTCCGGTGCTTTGTCAAGAGAATACTCTTTGGCATGATCCCGTTTCCGTGGTTGATCCACCCTGGAAGACATGTCGCCTCTCTGACTCCAGCTTCCTCAAGTGTTACACTTCAATGCGATCCCGCCTACATGGTTGATCCGCCCTGGAAGTCGTATCACTATACTGACTTGGCCCTTTTTAGGGACTCATCCTAACTGATCTAACAAATTTTTGTGTGTCATCGATCAACCTGCTGCTGTTGACGACAATTCTCCCATTCGGCAGTCGACCAGCTACTGCTGCCGACCAACTCTACACTCGTTTTGCCAATACAACTGAATCAACTTCCCCTGAAAGAAACCAGCCATACCGGACTCGACACCGATACAAACATATTTCTCCAGAGTACACTCTTGTACATTTTGGATAAATAAAATCAACGTTTATTGTTTCTTAAACCTCTGCCTTTGTTCCCTCATTGTCTTCTAAAAAGCTTGCAGGGGTGACATCCTTATCAGCCCCGCAACAAGTCTATTACGAGACAGTTTCATGGATATTGACAACTAAGATATCATTACGGAGGCATAGTTCTACAGTTACTGAGAGAATGTGTAAATTTACATGTATAATGTTGGTGAAGAGAATTAATAAGTTTGCCAGAGAAAGGATAAAAATTATAGTTGACAGATAGTGTTCATCATTACTGGAGTACTTGGAACAGTCATGAAGGTCCTTGTAAGTAGGTTAGAAGAACTGGATATCTGAGGAAGAAATACAAACATTCAAGCAATATAATTTTTGAAATCAACAAGAGTGATGAAGCTTTAAAGAGACTTGTTTTCACTTGATCTCCAGGGAAAGTCATCAAGTATGATGGATGTGAAATGGCATTAAAAAAAAATGGTTGCCATCATGAAACAATATTGTCATTGTTGTAGACTGTAGTTTAATATGAGTTTTGTTATTTTTATTATTTCTCTACTCATTCTGTTTTTATGAAAATAACAACTGTTTGTTTTTGTTTTAACCATTTTTGTATAAGGAAACTGATTTTCTTTTGTTGGTAATGGTAGTTGTTTCTTTATAAGGAAACATTTGGTAGTCATTGACTGAGTAGCCAGTGCTACTGTCAACTGAAATTTATAAATTGTTCTAGTAAAGCAATTTTTTAGGAAAGAAACCTATTGTTTCGTGAGTCCAGTAATTGTTACTTATTTTTAACCTTTAATGCCTTGTAAAAATTGAAAATCTGGGAAAGAACTGAAACTGTTATTAAAGCTGGCAAAAATACTGAGAAGACTTGCTGTCACTTAGTCTCTAGTAATGGCCTAAGTAACCCCAACTACAAAGATTCAAATAATAATAATAATAAAGTTTAGAATAATAAAGAGGTTTCGAGTTCGGAGAAGAAACTGTTTGTACAAAATATCAGACTATGTAAAATAATAGTAGAAATAATAGTAAATAATAGAAATAAAATTAAAATAATAGGAAATAATAGAAATAATAGTAGAATAATAGTAAATAATAGAAATAATAGGAAATAATAGAAGTAATAGTAAATAATTGAAATAATAGGAAATAATACTAAATAATAGAAGTAATAGGAAATAATAGGAAATAATAGAAATAACAGGAAATAATAGTAAATAATAGAAATAATAGTAAAATAATAGAAATAATAGTAAAATAATAATAGATAATAGAAATAATAGTAAATAATAGTAAAATAATAGTAAATAATAGAAATATTAGGAAATAATAAAAGTAATAGTAAATAATAGAAATAATAGGTATTAATAGTTAATAATAGAAATAATAGTAAAATAATAGTAAATAATAGAAATAATAGGAAATAATAGAAGTAATAGAAATAATAGTAAATAATAGAAATAATAGTAAATAATAGTAAAATAATAGGAAATAATAGAAATAATAGGAAATAATAGTAAATAATATAAATAATAGTAAAATAATAGTAAATAATAGAAATAATAGGAAATAATAGGAAATAATTGAAATAATAATAAAATAATAGTAAATAATGGAAATAATAGTAAAATAATAGTAAATAATAGAAATAATAGTAAATAATAGAAATAATAGGAAATAATTGGTAATAAAAAGACATAATATTAAAATAGTAGTAAATAATAGAAAAATAATAGTATTTATTAGTAAATAATAGAGATAATAGTAAAATAATAGTATTTATTAGTAAATAATAGAAATAATAGTAAAATAAAATATATTTGTAAATAATATTAAAATAATAGTAAGTAATAGTAAATCATAGAAATATTAGTAAAATAATAGTAATAGTAGAAATAGAAATGGGCAAAATGACATTCATAGTCAGAATAATAATAGTGTGTGTGTGTCTAAAAATTTGAACAGAAGACAGATACTACACTCTAATTACAGACAAAAATACCATGTAACAAAACTTTGATTCTAAGCAGATTATAAAGATTCATTGATCTGAGGAAGAATTGCTATTTGATATATAAATAATCAGCCATTTTTTTATAAATACCTGGTTTTCTTTTCTACTATCATCAGAAACCATTCTTTACACTTTTTCTCTGACTAATGTTCTATCTGCCATTTTCTATATTTTTTTATTTTTTATTTTTGGTACCAATTATTCCATATTTTGAATACTTCAAATAAAACATCAATTAAATATCAAATTCTTTTTATTTACACTTCTTCTTTATGCTAACCTCATTTAATTAACTTTGAAGTGACAATCAGACCTATCAATGAAATAGGTAAACATTTTAAATAGGGATTGTATATATATATATATATATATATATATATATATATATATATATATATATATATATATATATATATATATAATTAAGTAATTCATTGAGTCTGAAAGAAACCTCAACAGAATGCAGAAAGCACTGGGATGGCCTGTCACCTCTGAGTGTTGACTTCAATGTTCACTTTTATATTTATATATATATATATATATATATATATATATATATATATATATATATATATATATATGTATTAAGTAATTCCTTGAGTCTAGAAGAAACCTCAATAGAATGAAGAAAGCACTGCATGGCCATTTCATACTATATTTGGGACTCATCAGCAATACACATCCACTACCGAGAATTGAACCCAGACTGTTATGATATGATGTAAGCGTCATACCAACTGTACCAACAGGTCTCGGTTACAAAGAGGTAACGAATTGGACTCATTATTGTGTCACTCTTCATAAATTCCATTGTGTAACTCATCCAAGTTTCTCTTACTCATAGGACTGTGCCCCCCACGAGCCATGACTACCATCCACAAGCTGCTCCATCCAGAGTATTAGAAGCCAGTACAAGCAAGGATATACAAGTGATAGAAATTATTATTATTTGTCTATTTATGCCAGTTATATATATATATATATATATATATATATATATATATATATTGGGTGTATTTGGCCAGCAATTTTTCATTTATACATATTTCATTAAAACTCAATGATTCCTGGTCAGTACTGGTAAATAAATCTATGTCTAAGTACTTTCAGCTGACACTAGTCATTTTCAAAGATGTTTGTTTTTGTTATGATTTAGTTACCAATACTAATAGGGAATCCAAAAATTTGTTAGAAATACTGGGAAAGTAAATAAAAATGAATAATCAACAAGGAACTTTTGTTGCTTTTTACTCAAGTGTGCACATGTTGCACTGTCCCGATATCTTATGTGGTTCAAAGTTGTGTTTGGTGAACTACGGCCGTTTCTTCACAGTGGGTTGCGTTGGCTTTCTTCAGGCCAATACCCCAAAGTTGCACCATTTCGATTTGTCACTGAAAACTCAAAACCATCTTTTCACCAGGTAAGAGGTTTTCTTGTAGTAATAAATAGCACAACACATGCCCAAATTGGTTGCTATCACAACCAATTTTTTGTGTCCAGCGAGGTAATGCTGCCGACTGCTTGTCAGTGACAGAAAGGGTACAGTAAGTGAGAGAACTTCCATACCCCCATCTGTTTACTGCCAAACCAGAACTCACGGAAGAATCTTTAAGGGAGGGACTCCTTTTTTTCTTTTTTCTTTTTTTCTTTTTTTTTTTTTTGTAACCAGGAAATAACGCCTTCTGATTAGTTGGTGATTTGTCAATTCAGGGACCAATGAAAAGACCTCACCACCTTCCTGCTTCTTTACCTTTTTTCTTGCAGGTATTGTGACCATCAACTAACCCATATTTCAGAAATACATTTTCAACAACCTGAATGACTTTATTAGTTTGGAGATTTTTTCTTATTAATCATTAAACTTAAATTATTATTTTCCTTTATTCTACAAAAACAATGTTATACAAAATGCACATATACATATACATATGGAGGGACAAGTGAATTATGAGATGTTTCATTCCAAGAAGGAACATTTTCAAACACAATAGTTTTATTGCTGGAACCAATCTGTATAAAAATGGATGGGAAAAATTTAAATTTTGAACATCACTGTATCGTTAATGTTTTCATATAAACTGTAACTGGCATTTGTCATAAACTAGCACACATTTTTTATGAGGAAAGTGTTTAATTAAAATTCTATTAATAACTACAGTTACTTTTAATAAACAAGGTGTATATACATTATTCAGAAACATTTACAATTCAGAAACTTACAAAGATTTATTCAATTTAGTATAATATTACTTCAAATATATATATATATATATATATATATATATGTTTGTCTTAATTAGGATACATAAATCCTGACAAAGTTTTTAAATTTTGATAATTGGAAATGTTTCATGAAAATAGATTTGTGGAAAAATAGATTTGATAACGCATTTCACCATTTCTGATCTGAAAGCCTTAAATAGCAAAATGCATTATCAAATCTATTTTTACACAATTCTATTTTCATGAAACATTTAAAATTATCAATATATATATATATATATATATATATATATATATATATATATAACACTAAATGCTTTTATTTTATATATTTATGAAATAAAAGCATTTGGTGTTTTATATATAAAAACAACAAATGGTGTTTTTATATATTTGGTGTTTTATATATAAAACACCAAAAGCTTTTATTTCATAAATATATAAAAGCATTTGATGTTTTATATATATATATATATATATATATATATATATATATATATATATAAATAGGGATATAGATATTGATATATATAAAATACCAAATGCTTTTATTTCATAAATATATAATAGATGGCACATCTAACATTGTTATCATTACCGATGTTGTTGAATAGTGCCAGTCCTTTCCTCTCTTCTCTTAAATGATTATAAGAAAAAGCATGTTTAACAACACATTTTACTTTCATCTTGCTGTAAATTTTACCCACCCCGACCAAGCCCATATACAAACACACGTACATTATTATTGACAATAGTATGTTGATAGACACACAATACATATAGTTTTGTATACAAGAGTCAGACGTAATGTAAAACCTGGAAAAATATATTTCAATTTACAATTCACAAACTCCTCTATAGTGGTCATAGAGTATGACACAATTTTATATCTACAGGGTGTTTTCTCTGAAAAATAGTAAGTATATATTTAGGGGATACCATGTATACATACACACACTAAAACACAACCCCAAATGTTTATGCAGCCAAATAAGTATTTAAAATCTGTAAAAAAAAATATCCCTCTTTGAATAATATGACTACATTCTTTGCAAGGCTGTTGCCAAATATGAAAGAATTCCATTCTTAAGAGAAATGTCGAAAACTTTTGTTTTTTTATATTTTTTACACAGGTTTTACCAAACTTAAGCAATCTATATATACGAGTCCATTATTGTCGTACTTCATTTACAAATTGAGCTTCAAAAGAAGTCTATTTTTTTAAAAATGCATGTTAAATAAAAGTTTATTAAATTTATGCTTTGAGTTATTTAAAATTATATAAAGCCAAGCAAACACTTCAATATGAATGCACACAGACACACAAAGCACGCATATGAACACACACAGACACAAGCATCATTCATGAAGGCAAAGATAAACACACGCCCACACCTCTCCCACGCACAAAGGCACATTCACACATAAGCCCCCTCTGCACCCCATGTTGTGACTCATAGTCTAAAGAGTGTAACATGCACGACTTAAAAGTTGGTGACACACACCATATGCAATCTCCCGTACAAATGCACTGACACAATGAAATTGAATACCTCTACAGGCCATAGAAATCTCTCGTAGGATTAAAACATTCTTCATGCAGATGCACACACACACACGCACACAGGATAAAGGCAGACACAGAGATGGGTGTGCATGCAAAACTGTGTATGTCATTCGAACGATGATAACATATTTGAATGCATTGTCTTAGGTTTGTCTTGTGGCTCATCTGATTAAAGGAAAAAACATCCTGACTTTGTTGATGGGAATGGTTATTGCTGTAGTTGTCTTTAGCCGAATCTGGGTTGAGATATTTAGACCTCCAAAAGGTGGTGTATGGCGTTTGGCTAAATGAATGTAAATGACACCTACAATGAATATAAAATGCAATAGATTTATATGAAAATGCACAAAAATATAAAAAATAAACTGAGATAGATAGATAGATAGATAGATAGAAACAACATGAAATAGGTATGAAGATATAAATAACATGAAATAAATATGAAGATAGATATGAACAACATGAGATAGGTATGAAGATGGATATGAACATGAGATAGGTATATAGATAGATATGTTCAAATGTCAACACCATCACTTGATATGACACCTGAAGTGTTGGAACAAAATGGCTATTTTTGGAGTGATTTTATAACATATTTATGTTATAATTTTTGAATAAATTATATTTGCTCTACTCTGTATTGAGCACTTTTAAGAATAATATTTTTTGGTTATTGGAATTTATTCTGTATACACCAATCCTATACTTGTGTGTACATATATATATATATATATATATATATATATATATATATATATATATATATATATATATATACAGATATGAAAACACTTGTAAATATACTAGGAAACCATAATAAAAAACTAAACAAAAGTACCTCAATGTACTGCCTATTTATAAACTAAGACTATATCTGCTTTCAGTAACTAATATAGTGTCTATAATAGCACTTACACCCCATAGTCTAGCTGAAAGCACTCAGAACTAACAAATGTTTGGACAACCTTTGCCCTCATTAAAAGCAGATATGAAAACACTTGTAAATATACTAGGAAACCATAATAAACCTGACAAGGTACTTTTGTTTAGTTTTTTATTATGGTTTCCTAGTATATTTACAAGTGTTTTCATATCTGCTTTTAATAAGGGCAAAGGTTGTCCAAACATTTGTTAGTTCTGAGTGCTTTCAGCGAGACTATGGGGTGTAAGTGCTATTATAGACACTATATTAGTTGCTGAAAGCAGATATAGTCTTAGTTTATAAATAGGCAGTACATTGAGAGACCACGTTCATAATTGATGCTATTAAGGGTTGTCTTTTAATTTTTATAATAAGGGCTTCCATCATTTTTAAATGTTTTTTACTATGTTCCCAACAAGTATGGTGCATACTGACATTGGTACAATTCCAGGCTGGTTTAAATGTGTCCATACTGAGCTCTGGTCAGAGAACTGTAGAGTAAGCTGTCTTGATAGGTGGGTGATGATGTGTCTAATATAATTATTTATGGGTTTCATTTTGTCAGAATCACATTTGCCCATGGGGCATCTAAATTCATATATAATGTTGGTTTGGTATACTTTTCATTTTTCCAGCAAGATGCTATTTCTGACAATCAGTTTAGATGTTTTTTTGTGTTTTTAATTTTAGCATACAAGAAAAACATAATAAAAACTAAACAAAAATACCCTGTCAGTTTTCTTCAACAAAATAACATTTTATCTATCTATCTCTCTCTCTCTCTCTCTCTCTCTCTCTATATATATATATATATATATATATATAGAGAGATATCTCTATATATATATATATATATATATATATATAGAGAGAGAGAGAGAGAGAGAGAGAGAGAAAGAGAGAGAGAGATTGTAATCAACATAAGTGCAAATATAAAAAATGTACCAATTACATTTGTATCAGAAAGTGATTCAATGCTGATTTCTCAAAAAGAAGAGTTTTTTCTACTTTAAAAATATTATTTCACAGCTCTTACCAAGGTTTGAACACCAACTTCTAGTTCCTTGACTATTACAGTTGTATAACAGCATTGCTGATCCTAACCAAGACATAACCCCAAGGATCAGAATCTCTAAAGACTAAAATCTCCCAAAACCGCAATCACAAATGAACAAAACCTTATAAGTCTGAAATGCTGAAAGGCAAAATAAAAAAAAACACAAAATGTATAAAAAAGTTTTAAATAAGATGAGTTAAAAGATGAATTAGTAATTAGTAGATACTCTAATAGGCAGCAGAAATGTTATTCTACAGGAGGATAGTGGGAATACCATGGATGAAGTGCATGAGCAACAAAGACGTCTTAAGAAAATGGAAATAAAAATGACACTTATAATCAGAAAGAGGCAACTGAAACTTCTTGAACAGGAGGGCTTGGAGAATTTGACATTAACAGGACATATGAAAGACAGATGGGTCAAAGGAAGGCAGCTGACGGAACGGGGGGGAAGCAGGAGACTTGGCAAAGAGACAAATATTGTTAACGGCTTTCAAGAGAGTCATGATTACCCACATCCTAACGGGACACAGCATATTGAAGAAGAAGAAGAAGAGGAGGAGGAGGTGATCTGGTGGTTTATACAGTTAGGTTTAGGATTAAGGTTTAAACTATAGCTAATGATCATGAAAGTCAGCCAAATTCTGTAGGTGTAATACACTTTTCATATGGTGAATTTTATTTTAAATATTTTTGTTCTTTAAGTAAATGCGTTTTTACATGTTTCTAAAAAAAAAACATTTTTAAAACTGCAAATAAATGTCTTTTAAGAATTTTTGAGGGGATTTTGACCTTTTGAGATTGTGATTTTAAAAATTTCAATCTTTTGGGGTTTTGATCTTTCAGAAATTGTGGATTTGGAAATATCAGAAATCTTTGGATTATTTTTCAGAATTATGACCGAACCCCATAAACAATTTCTTATAATTGATTGCTTCGACACAAAAATAATTTTATAACTGTTGACTTATAAATTCAGTTGTTGTTATAATCTTTAACTTTCTCAATTTTTTGTTACTTTTTCAGTTTTTCATCAGTTCATTATCTGACCATCTTCAGGCAATATATCTGTCTGGTATATTAATCAATATAAAAAGACTTCTTCTATTTGCCGTTTTCCTTCAAGACATTTGCAATCATAGCTCTCCACAATTTTCTGTCCTTTATGTCTTAATAAATTTTGTCTTTTGGCTATCTCTCCTAAATCCTGTCAGCCATCCATTTACACAAGCTTACTAGGTATGTTATGCATTGTTTTCATCTATCCCTCTTGCTTTCAATCTGTCCTGTGAGTATCTAATTTTCCAAGCCCTTTTTCCACATTATGTGCACTAACCAAAGGAGCTTCTCAAGTGATAAAGCTTTATTTTGAGATGATATAATTGCAAGTTTTTGCATGGAGGTAACAAAATCTGAATCACTATTTTAGTTAGGAGGTAACCACTACCAAGAAAAGGTGGCCACCTGTTTATTGTACTTATGTCTATTGTTTTGTCTACTTAGCAATTTTTTTTATCAAAATGGCATAATCCAGAATGAAATCTTACCAGAATATAAACCTGCACCCCAGATTTTTTCAAATATTCATCTATTCAATGAAGTATTTGAAAAAAAGACTGCATTTACAATATCCAATGCAAATTTGGATTAGAATATAAGGGAGAGACAAAGCACCCCTTTAAAGTAAGATTCAGGGAATGCAGAAAAACTACATCCAATGAGGAAGTGGAAAAAATCTAGGATGGCAAATCATATCTGAAAAGTGAAGGGAATACATTATTTTCTCTCAGATGGAGTCCAAATAATAGAAAACACTGCTTGAGAGTGAGAAAATTGAAGACACTGGCAGATATCAACATAAGTCAGACCAATGTGTATTTCAATATAGAGGGATTTTCATTGCTCTACAAGAATTTAGTATAAATTTTTATGTTTGTAAAAGAAAGGATTTGAAAACATTTCCAGATATAAATTATAAAGCAAGACATATTTTCAATTTTTCCTGAAAAGTAAATTTATCAAAGCATTACTGCAAATATTTTTAATTCTCTGTCACTGCTTTCTGCTACTGCTCTCTTTTCCCTACAAATAGTACACCTGAGTAGAACAAATCATCCAAAACTTGATGAGATTAATATAAACATGACAAAGGAGAGATACAGGTGTCTGAACAACTCTTGCAACATGTCCCCTTTTCCAAATCATTACTCAACAAGAAGCTCCAGTGATTTTTTTTTTTTAAATCACTATAAAAAAAGTCAACTTCCAGGAGTACAATAATCTATTTTTTATTTCTTTTTTTTTAATCATTCCCCCCTCAAGCATGGCGATAAAGCCACAAAGACAGTATATTGCATTTAAATTTTTGAAAATCCAGAAGAGTGTTCCACAGGCTAGAAGTGCAATAAGAAGAAAATATTAGCATAGAATTTACGGTTACAACTATCAATTTCAAGAATAAAATGATAAAACCTAGCTGCCAATCTAGTTCTGCACTTAAATTCATGAAGTCAAGGTATTTAAAGAAGATAGCTCATCAGAACAATTGCCATGAAAATATTTACAGAAAAAGCACAAGAAAGCAATGTTATGGTGTTGGAAAAGTGATTGAAGCTGAGATGCCAGATCATGACCGATAATATTGCAAACAATTATAGAGTAATATCATCCCTTTCCTACAAACACAACATTACAAGTCTATCAATACAATCTATTGCTATTTTCATATCAAATATTCAGATGAGTTCCATTGTTTAGTTCTACCAGTTCGGACGTTTACAGCTTGGACCTGCCATGCTACCTCATTCCCTCCATATTCCAAATGCATAAAGATAGTTCCACTCAACCAGATTTTTCACAAAAATTGGTATTTTATGAAACAGATTCATGCATGGATGCTTCCCTAAACACCACAATCAAGTCAAGGATAAATTGTTATCTATCCTCCTTATGCTCACAATCTTCACTACCTACCATCTCCTCTCATTCATATCATACACCTTATTCATCATAATCATTTTAACAATAATCCTCTACCTTGAATGACTCTCGAGACTTGTATTTGATTAACTTTAGTATAAAAAACATGCTCCTTTTACAAATCATCTTGTTAAAAATTTGACTATGTCCACATGAGGTGCTTACCATAGTACAATGGTTAGCAAACTCATCTTATTGACCTAGTGTTAAGAGTTTGATCTTCACAGACATTTCATTATTGTTGCTTGTACTGACTTAGCATTCTTAGGAGATTACCAGCTGCCTTTTGGAATTTTTTGCTGTTTCAATTTTTGGGGAGTTTTTGCAGTTTTAATTTTTTAAGTTTTAAAAATGGTTTTTAGAAATATAAAAAAAATGTTCGAAAGCAAATAAAGATAAAATATGAATAATTTTAATAAAAATGGAATTATTTGTTTAAATTTAATAATATATAGAAAGAAAACAATCTTTAGAGGTCAAGGGTCAGATTTGTCGTTGCTCGCGGCGGCTGCTGTACATCTTGGCGTTGTTCGTTAAAACTCGTTATTACTCGGCAATTTCCGTTGCTGTTGTGTCACTAGAGCAAATATGGCCAACTCAGAGGCTGGTTGTTCACATTACGGTAGAAATTGTTCTTTGGTGGTAAGTGAAACAGTTTTATTTTGACTGTTAATGGGTCCGGTGTTTTATAACGGTCTTTTGATGCTTTACTGTAACTTTACAAGAATAATATGATCGATTTAATAGAGTTTTTTACGGCAAGAATATTTGTTCTGTTCGCCCCTGACCCAATCTGGGAACGGGGGGAAAAATAACCCAAGCGACACCTTTTCTAGTTTTCTTTTGTAGATCTTTTTTTTGCTTATCTTCTTTAGGATTACTTCTTTCGTTTTATATATGTATATATATATACATACACACATTTATATATATATATTTTTTAAATAGTTAATGAAGTTTTTTTTTCTTTTGATTATTATATTTAGAACCTTTAATTATCAGAGAATCAATCCATTTTCGTCCTTAGAAACCGGTAAATGATTTAAATATTTTCTTGGCCAGTTTGTGTTTATGCCACATTCTTTTAGTCTGCATAAAAATGTCGAAAAAGAAATTCAATTCAAATCAATGAATCGTTTCTTCTTCTTTTTACCTTTCTTACCTGAATTCTCCTTCATCTTAAATCATTTTTATTTATAATTCCAGGGGAAAAAAAAAGGTTTTAATAACCTAAAAAAAAAAAACCTGTGTCCATTTCTATTTTTAGTTAATTTTTTAAAATTTCTTTAAAAAAATTTACTTTTTTGAACGAAATAGTCGATAAAATTTAACTATTTTTATACTTTTATTTTAATTAATATTTAATAATTATTGATTTTTTTTTCTTAAATTTAAACATTTTAAAAACGTTTTTCTCGTCTTTTTTTAATGTCCCAAATTAATTTTTTTTTAAATCCATTTTTAAATATTGAATTTGCATCTCGATGTCTTTCTTTATCTTATTTATTTATAAAATTTTAAAATTTATACTAAAAATTGTTATTAAAAAATTACAGCCAACTTTTTTCTACCAACCCACATTTTTATTAGATTTTTATTTTTTAAATAAAAATTCTTTTTTATTTTCCTATTATTCGACTATTTTTTAAATATCTACAATATTTTTCTTTTTTCTTTGTGCATAATAAAAAAAACTATTGTGATGAATAAATAAGGCTTATAAGCCATCTGTCTGTTTATGATCAAAGCAAAGCAACTAAAATAGAAATTTAAAAAAAAAAGCGATCATTTCGTAAGAGTAGTAGTAATATTCTTTAAGCTAGTAACTGATTTAGTACATTATTGCTACTACTTAATGTTAAATATTTATTTTTAATTTAACCAAAAATGTTACACTCATTTCCTTTTCTTTCTTTCTTTTTTTTTTTTTTTTTTTAAACACAAGGTTTCGGATAATAGATGATTTTTGGCCTTCTTCAGGTGCCCAAGTCTAGTAAAAACAACAATGAAGATAATAGTGCAAAAAATGTCTTTTTAAATAATGAAAAATAAAGTGTCAGAATTTGTCAACAAAACTATTTTGTTTAATGTCTCCAGTCGTATTCTTCTTGCTTTGGTCCCTTTTTAAAGGGACAGTGATTAGTAGTGAGTACTCTTAAAAATACTTACCACGTGCAGTATTTTATAATATATTTTCCATTTATTTATTAGTTGGAAGATCTTGGTTATAGAAAATAAAATATTCAGTTTAAATAAAATTATAAACTGAATCTTGACCCACGGAAGGTGTCCATTGCGAAAAATGCGGTTTATTAAAAAAAAGAAAAATAAAGGATATTATTGCATTTTCTTTTTCTTTAAAATAAATATTTTAGGGCCGCTTTAAAATGCTTTAAATATTTTTATATGAGTTTTATTTAATTTTAAAACTCGAAAGTAGGTTTTAACTTTTATTTGATGCGAGAGTAAAATGATTTTAATATCCCACACTAATACTAAAAAAAAATCACTATGTAAACATTAAATAGGGCATTTGCTTACTTCATCCTGGTTAAGAATCAATCTGCTTGATTGGTTGAGGCAATCTTTTTATTTATTTATTTTTAAATACTCTTCCGATAACAAATGTAAGCAAACTGGTTGAGAAGCACTCATATATATATAATATAATATATATATATACGCAAAAGATGATGGATTCTCTTCCACCTTCTTACACTCAACCAGTTAGGACGAAAAAAAATGATTGTGTTCTCGACTGACCTAAAAAAAACTCTATTGAAGTCGTAGACAGAAATAAAGACGGTGTTTTTTATTTTTTTTAAAAAAGTCTACAGAACGGACATCTGTACACCAAGTCAAGTTTAATTAGAAAAAGTCTACTACCAATTTAATTGAAGACATTTTGAGACAAGTAATTTAAAGTCCTTGCACGATTTGCTAAACAAAAAAAATCTAACGTAAAAAAAACAAATTTGTGAACGATAATCTGAAGAAAACTTGGATTGAATATGTTTTAATTAAAAAGAAAAAATGGATAAAAAAGGTTCTTGATATTCTTTTCTGTCCACTCCACATCATTTCTTTTTTATTTTATTTTTTCTTCTCACAATCATTGTATTTAATGTGTCCCCACCCCCGCAACTGAATAGTAATAATAATAATAAAAATGTAGTTTGGCTTTATTGGAATGAGGCAAGTGTGGTTCAAGGCTATCTGCCACTTCGTATGAGAGGATGAGTGACCTCGCTTTATAAGATGACATTCTCTCTTTCTCTCTCTCTTCCCCCTCCACCCTCCCCGCCTGTACTCCCTTACTTGCATCGGCTGGGTGCACCCACACAGCAAGTATGTCTTTTTACAGTGAAAACAGGTCATGGCTTAAGAATGATAACAATTTTGCCCAATGCTACTATATTCTTTGGAAAGTGCAATTTTAGCAGATTTCTTCTTTTTCCTTTTTCACTTAACATTGTTTTACTTGAATGTTTGCGAGATAATATTTCTTTGGTTATGACAAGGTTCCTTTTTTTTCTCTGTAATTAAAAAAGAAATTAGAAATATCTACTCAACATAGCCCTATATAGTGGAGGGGATGCAAAGTTCTCAGCCCAACCCACTTCCCCTTCTCAAATCTGACCAAACATCAGAATTTTTTTTAGAATCCCTTTTTGGTTGGGCTGAGAACTTTTCAGTTCCCTTTGTATAATCTGCATTGATGGACACATCTGCATTGTCACTGGGAGAAAAAAATATTCACAAGGAATTCAAAAAATATTTCATTTTCTCTGACTTTATATTGTGTTTGTGGCCACTTTAATAATAAACATTGTTACTTCTTCTTATTTGAACTTTGACCTCAGTATTCTCTCAGATTATTTTTAGGTGATGACTTATTCAGGGACTGACAAATACTCAAAATGTAACTCTGTAAATGTTTATCTAAAATGTAGTTTTGCACAAATCATTCAAATCCCGAAAATGATGCTAAACTATTTTTATACAAAAATGTCTCCATTATTATGAATGACCTATGGAATTATCACATTTCAATCTTTTGCATATTTAAAAAATGGCAGATTTGAATGTGAAAACTGTAATAGATATTTGTGTGTGCCTATTTTATTCTTTGACAGTTTCTGAATAACTGTCTTTTCATTGAAATGGATTCTCTCTCATATTCAGCTGTCCTTTCAAAAACTAAAATTAAGATAGTGATGCTATTATCTAATAGCAGAAGCTGATTGATGACTGTATAAATTGGTATAATTCATCAAGGGCACCTATTCAGGGGGACCTAAAGTATTGAATGTCTCTATACAATCTGCATAATTCCTGGTAAATGTGTGTATGAAAAGTCTTTAAATATTTTGCACTTTTAGTCAGTTGATCTCTTATAGCTACCTAAACCTTGAGCAAATTCCTTGGACTATGTAGTTACTATAAAATCCTTCACCATCCAAAAATTTTCTTAGTCTGAATGAATAATGAAGTAAACCTGATGAACATTTATAAAGATGACTTTTTGTCCAAAATCATTTTGTAATGTCATTGGCATCCTTGATAATGTCATTGTTTTTCTAACTCTTTCAAGGATATAGTCACTACTTACTTTTTATCATTGATTCTTGATTTTTCTTAATTGGTATAATTATTATAGAAAATCAGGTTGATATAAAATTCTGCTGTGGAAGAAAATTGAGAGTTCAATCAGACTTGGGCGTTACTGTCTATGACCAAATATTTTTGATGCTTAAAGATTTCTTTGATATTCACTGGCATTCTTCTATATGTACTGTGTCAGGTAGGTTATGTGCTGCTTTCCTCTGTCCCTCAATATATCCTGTGAATATCAAATTTGTCAAGCCTGTTCTCATATGCCCTAGAAATTTCAGTTCTCTCTTTCTTATTCTAAATATAAACGTCTTTATCATTTCCATTTTCCTTAAAACTTTAACATGTTCAGTCCATGGTATTCTCAACATCCTTCAGTAGAACCACATTTCTGTTGCCTCGAGTCTCCTCTTCATCTGTTCAGATATTGTACAGCATTCACTGCCATATAAGAGGACCAAAATATTACATAAGAGTTGGGCACTCTTCTTTGTTTTTAACAAAATTTCTCTGTTTCTTAATATTTTGCTTAGCTTTTGGAAGGCATGTTTTGCTATACCAATGCACATTTGAATATTGGTGTTGCATTACCTGTCCAGTTAAAAACTACCTAAATATCTAAAGTTTGTACTTGCTTGATTTTCATATCTCCAATCTGTAGTTCACATCTTGGGCTGCTCCTTTTGATGACAACGATAAATTCTGTCTTCTTACAATTGATATTTAGTCCTTTCTTCTTGCTTCTCTTTGCTACCTTTTGCAGGAGTTCCTGTATTTTTCTTTACGTGTCTGTTATCAACACTGTCATCTGCATATCTAAGGTTTTTAAGAGCAGAGAAAGGAAGGTGCTTTGATAATGGCTATTTTCTAAGCATAGCTTAGATGTGGCGCAAGGCCAAAAGTATGGGGCACCTAGTTTGAATCAAACTCACTTTTCAGTTGTAACAAACACAAAATCCATCTGAGCAAGCGTCTGCAATAGGTATTAGCTAGCCACCCTAGTAGACGGTTATCGTCAAATATGAGTGTCAGTGACGTGTTGAAAGACAACTGACTTTCAATATACTAAAGTGTTGAATATGGAGTCTTCCATTGAAAGTAGTCATAAGCAAGAAGGGAGTCACACAGTCGTCACACTAATTATGATATTTCCTGGTATTGTAATATTAATCCACGTGATTAAACAGTTCTTTTCACTAATCTTGTGTTCCAGTATTCTCTTTTTGGATTATTATTAACCTGGACTACGAGTTGATACAAGCATTATAACAGTTTAAAAAAAGAAAAACTTCCTTGATATTCAAATTCTTTTACTTGTTTGATTTTAGCGTCTCCAATCTGTAGTTGCCATCAGGGGCTGCTCCTTTTGATGAAAACAATAAATTCTATCTCCTTACAATTGATGTTTGCTCCTTTCTTCTTGCTTCTCTTTGCTACCTTCTGTAAGAATTTCTGTACTTTCCTTTCTGTGTCTTTTATCAACACTTGTCATCTGGATATCTTAGGTTAAGACTGTAGTTGCCAATAATGAATCCTTGTAAGATTTCTAATTCACTCATGGTTGCCTCACTGTAAAGGTTGAATAAGTCCAATAAAAAGATGAATTCTTGTCTCATGCCTCTTTTCTATTTTGTGTATTTACTGAATTTATTTTCTATCTATATGCAGGCAGTTCTCAACGTGTTCTGAATGATTCGAATATCTTTCCTAAATAGTTTACCTAGCAACTTATTCGGGTCTTTGTGTTGTACTTTATCAAACATTGTTGCATAATTTATAAAACATTGGTATCCATCCGTCTGCATTTATATTACTCCTTCTGATCCCATGCAAGCATAAATATCGCCTGCCTTGTTCCAGTATCTTTAAAAAATGGGATATTTATCGCTGATAATAACAAAGTTCATAGCCATGAATGATGTCAAGAAATCATGGTGGAGTCTTTTCCTGTTGCCTTCTCCAGTTATTTTGAGATGCCAACTCTAATTAACTAGCTGTTATCTCAAGAGTTCTTTTGCCCTTTGGTAGGACCTATTTTTCATAGATTGGAATAAAGTGGACTTGTTTAATTGCCAACTGTTTGCTAAAAGATTTCATGTATATTTAAATTTCAACTTAAAGTTCTAAACATTTTCTTTTCTTTTTCTTTTTTTAATTGAAAGTAACCTCATGCTTTGACTTTTTCAAGTTAATTGCAGGAAAAAATAAAATAAATACTAATCAGATTTGAAGAGTCAAAATGTTGGCAGTGGGTTTTGGAAACTTTTTCTTTAAAATATAAAGAAAACTATATTTTTAACTCCACTTTTTATTTCTCCTCTTCCCCCTTTGGCATTACTTTGCAAAATCTGAGGCTATTCTTTTTACTAATATCACTTAACCTGCTCGTTTATTAGAATGTCTATTAATAATTATTAGGTTGGTGCAAAAATAGTCGTTTTTCTCACATAAGTTGAACGTCAAAAAACGACATTATTTTTGCACCAACCTATTACATATAAATAAAAAAAAAAAATCACTATTTATTTTTTTATTTTTATTTTTTTTACAAAACATTTTTTAATATATAGAAGTATTTCTTTTAACCCAATAAATGTGAAGTAGAATAATAATAAAAAAACTTCAATGGTGAGACAAGCTATATATATTTGTTGCACTGCACTTTTTTGTTGTTATAGTTTGAGTTTGTATTAAATCAGAAACAATTTGAGTTGATTTTCAACTTTGTGTCTAAAAAATTCTTTTTTCACACTTCCTTCATTGTTTTTAATTGTGCAAATCTAATGGCTGGCACATTAACCATTTAGCATTCAGCATGCTCAAACCCACCCTGTAAAATATTGGCTCTCAAAGTCTCACTGTTTACATGACTTCCTGCATTATTTGATGTCGTCATATATTATGGCAGAATGTGTACGTGGAGCGGGTTGAATATTGAGATCTGGTATTTGTGGGGTGGATTGAATGTTAAAGGGTTAAATTAACACAAGCAGTTGAAAAGTCAGTGCTGTTTAGAAATTACTGTCTTTTCATTTTCACTGAAAATGCTTAGTGTTTTATGTCTCCTTGATAGAATAGCTGTTTGCTGCCACCTGCAAATATTTGGAGTAAGTCAAAAATTGGATGTCTATAGATTTTTAAAACTCTATTGCAACACTCATTTGCTAGATAATTATGGATTTTTTTAAATTTTTTTTTTTTAAGTTGAGACCCTTAAATCTCTTGTGCAATTCATTTTCCAAGACAAATGTTACAATCTCCTATGAATTCTAAATTTGTTCAGTGCATTGCAAATCATGCAGCGAAAATTTGGGGCAATTTTGAGAGTTGAAGGAATTTTTGTTCTTTTCATGAAAGTTTCTATTAAATTGGTATAATTATAGCAATTACTTTTGTTGTTAATGACTACAGACTAATTCAATGACAAGCACTTTTTTTTTCTTTTTTTTAATGGTGCCTCAAATACATTAATGTGTAATTGGTCATCAATGGTTTTTCTTGTGTCAGAATTTGAGCAAAGCCTTGAAATTAAAGTTGGATAATTTCTAGTCAGACAAATGTTTTGATGAGATTTTTTTTAATAGCACAAACACCATCAAGAGAGCAAAAATCTTTATAGAGAGAGACTGAATTTCTATTTGCTCTTTGTGATGTTATGTTTTGTCATTTCTTAATTTAAATGTAAATTTTATTTTTTCTTTAACAGACATCAGATCTCTTTCAGTTCTTGGTGACTTAAATTCAATCTCCTCCTTTAAATTTCATCACAGTCACTTGCATATTTTGCATTATTTGTGATGAAGACATCAAGACTAGAAATTTTGTAACTACTCAAATGTAGGGCCTCAATCCTTATTAGACATTTAAAAAAAAAATCAATCTGAGATTGAAATGACTTCAAATGCATTGCCTACATTTGTCACTTGTTTAACAATATTTTTCTTTTTGTGGGAAAGCAGACTTGATATGCTTTTTTATGAAAAAGTGCTGTGAAAATATAATTATCATTGTTGTCTTTCAGGTCTAAAGATGATTTTGTCTTGCAATTCATCAGTGAATCTGGGTTAATTTTCAAAACAGACCTGCACAGGAATTTATAGTAGGGGAAATTCTTACCCTGGTGTAATTCCACTCTCTCAGCCTGGGGAGTCTTCTTATCCAGTGACATGAGGAATTGTTGCAGTAGATGACCAAGACTTTTACATGTCAAATCCATTCTCTGATGCACTCTTTGGTACTTGTTGACACTACCTTCATGGCCGTTAGATCTGTAGATATCATATGCCCACTCCACCTCCACTCAGAATCAGTTTTAACATGCAATAGTGCTGACAGGCCCCCAAATTAACAATGGTTTGGACCTGTCGACTTTCCTCACCTGGTTTGCCCACTAGTCAAAGTGGTTTACCGGGGTTTGGCTACTGCTTGCATGTAAACAGCTACTTGGAGTCACAGGTGATAGTTAGTGGTGGGAGGGGGGGTGCAACATGGTCAAATTGCTCTCAAAGTAATATGACTCTTCTACTGTTGGGGGTGCTATCCCTCCCCAACACTATTCAAACTTCTTTTTTTTTTTTTTTTTCACATGAAACATTGGGGGCAAACAGATTATCAAATACAAGCTCTCAAAAGTATCTGGTCTGTTGCTATGGTGACGGAACTAAAGTATGCAGAGTGAAGCCAACTTAGCACAGATTGAATTTGAACCCTGTCACATATGTACACTAATTTATTACGTTGTTTGTAACATTGATTGGAAGGAAAGTGTGTAGAGTGTGATTGTCTCACCGCACCACAGAAAATGTTTTGGAAATGGTCATAAAAGGTGACAGATCATGCATCTATGCCTATGATCCCAAATTCAAGGTTGTCTTCACAGTGGGAGACCCCCCCCTCCAAATCTCTCCAAGACTGAAGGAAGCACAAATGAGCCACAGCTATATGAAGACACTCTTGACAGTTTTCTTCAACTTCAAAGGCATTGTTCATCATGAGTGTGCTCCACCTGGTTAGACAGTAAACAAAGAGTTCTGCCATGATGCGTTGTGAGATTATGTTCATCAGAAAAGGACAGGATTGCAGGCGTCTGGTGAGTGGCAATTCCACCATGACAGCACACCTGCCAATTCAGCACAGCTTCTGCATCAGTTTTTGGCCAAGAATAACATTTCCAATGTCTGACAACCACCATATCCCCCCCCCCATCTTGCCCCTTGCAACTTTTTCCTCTTTCCAAAAATCAAATCCCACTTGAAATGAAAAAGATTTTGAGATGTTGACAATGCAACAAGGCAGCTGCTTGCTATCCCCAAAAAAAGGAGTTCCAGGAATTCTTTCATTAATGGAAACGAACACTGAATGAAGTGTACGATTTCAGAAGCGGACTACTTCAGAGGAGATTAAATATTGAATTTATGTGTTGCAGTTTTCTTTTTATTGCACCAGTCCTGATACTTTTGATACCAATTACTATTATAATATATTTAATAAATAATAGAAAGTAATTAATAAATAAAAAAAATAATATATAAAATAATTACCATTGTTTGACCAACACAAGGTCTGACCAAAATTCATGTTAAAAAAATAAAAAACAAATGAAAACTACAGATAAAGATCATTTTCTCTAAGTCATTCATTTCTGTAATTCACTGCTACTAACAAGCAGAAAATCTTTTTCTCCTGATGATGGCCATGTTGGATGAAACTAGTCGAGGAATCTAACTGAAATAATAAAAACGAAAAAATATTAATATACTATCCAGTGTCTGAAGATTTTAATTTTTTAATATTTTTTATTGTTCAAAACAAATATATATATATATATACTTTTTTTTTTTTTTTAAACTGTTTAAATGTTAAGCAATAGAAAACAGTAAAAATACACAAACAAAATAAATGTTGGAACTCAAAGATACTTTTTCTTAAAAACATTACATTAAAGCATAAATAAATAAAACTCAGTCATTTGTACTGATATATAAATAAATTAGCAACTATAATAAAAGTAATATTCAAAAATATAATTCATAATAACATAAAATATTTATAATAAAATTCTCACTGGGTGATTATACATTTTAAATAACAATCGATGTATGATCATTTAACGAATGAAATGTGCGTTTTAATAAATAGAAAATAATTAAGATTAAATAGATAAACATCACTTCTCTTATTTTTCTTTAAAGATGCTTTGCTTTCTTGGAACAATGTAAAAGACGTCTGTTCATGTAGATCTGATATGACTTAATCATCATTAAATAACTAGGCAAGTAGACCATGAAATCCTAGCAAGTTGAGGAAGCACTCTCTCTTTCTCCATACAGAATTTATGTAAATAATGAGGTTATCAGAAATAGGTCATGTTCTCTTCAGAATTTAAACTTAATTTCAATGTCAATGTGTGTTTTTTTTTTTTGTTTTTTTTTTTTCTTTTTCTCTTAAAAGTTCATACTTATTGTGACATTGATGCTTAAATATTTCAATATCCTACTGCCTCATCGCTGTCATATTGCATCTTTTGATAATAAGTTGTGAATAAGAGTAGAACCTGGGGGGGGGTTTCGTTTTCATTTTGTTTGTTTAATGTGCAAATGGAAATTGGAAACAGGCATTTTTAAAAAGGTTTGAATTTTTTTTATATTTGTAGGTGAAAGAAATTTACACAAAATACCCGGCCAATTGCTTCCTCATTCTGTTTCAATGCTATTTCATGTGACCTAAGCCTTTCTTTTGAGCATTCTGCTAATTCAGGACCATTTATGAAACTACATTTTTAAACCTTTTAAATACAGTGTTTTCCTCATTAGACAGATGGGGGGGGGGCGCCCTTCAGTAAATTAAAGAGATTTTGGTGTAAAACAAGTCTCAAATCATCTAACAACATGAGTTATAGGTGTTGAATTATAACTTTTAAGTAAGACCATATTTTTGTAAAGATGGTCAAAGTTTGTCAGTATCTTTAACTAAATATTGCTACTATTGCTTTTGACCATTTTTTTCCCATTGCAAATGTCAATTATTGAAAAGCTGAGTCAGGTGGGAATTTTTCATAGAAATTATAAATCTTGATTTGAATATGATAAACCATTTTTAAGAACCAGAAGAATATAGAATTTATCTTTTATTTACAAGTTTTTGGGGGTTTTTTTTTACATAATCCATTAATTTTTCAGTTTCAAATCTTCTCTCCCTACTCATGTTAAGCTTCTAAGTTATAGGAAAATTGTCAAAAATATTTCTAATATGTATATACCTGTGCACACATCGATTAGATGTTGAATAATGCTTATGCTTCTGGTCAACTCTCTTCCAGGCCCCGTGCTGTGATAAAGTGTATGTATGTCGGGTATGCCATGATGAAGCCGAAGAACATAGTTTGGTGCGATCTGATGTCTCTGAGGTGGTTTGTGAACAATGCCAAACAAGGCAACCTGTAAGTATCTCTCTTTTCCCTTTAATGTAATTCTAGTTTCACTTTTTAATATCAGATGATCATTGAGACCTGCAAAACAAACACCTCCTTTAGTTGTTTACTCTTGCTGTCTCTGTTAACAACAGGTTTCAAGATATGACACTTCTATAAATCCATTAAACTGTTGAACCTCAATATCTGACTGCACTTGTCACTATATTAGATCCCTCAGCATTTTGGATAAATTTCAGAATCAAAACTTTCTCTATTGCAGAAATAAGCAATGAAGAGCAGCAAAGTTGCTCATCAGCCAGAATAAAGTTGTTCTTTTTCTTGTATGTGCCATGCCCCCCTTCAGGACATTGATGATCAACGCTGTCCACAATTTCATATCTTTTTTAGCTCTTAATAAGTTTTGTCAAAAAGACAATCTACTCTAAACTCTGTTCTGCCACCCAATTACATAAGTGAGTTAGGTGAAATTTTCCTTTGTCACTCTTTCTTTGTCTGCCTTAGAAATATCAACTTTCTCTTTCTGTTGTTAAGTATAAGTGCTTTTCATTTCCATTTTCCCTAACACTTGGTCATTGCTCACATGTTCAGTTCATGGCAGTCTCAGCATATTTCTGTTGCCTCAATTCTTTTCTTTATCTATCAGAAGATTGTTCAGCATTCACTGCCTATGGCTAGTACAACTTTTCTAACATGAACAGCCTTACCCTGCTTCCGCATCCGGCCGCCCAGCCTTACCCTGCTTCCGTGTTAAGCCCCCTAATTCTAAAACTTCTAAACAGAATAGAATATTTATCAACATACACTGATATCATCTTCTGCTGGATACCTAGCCATGTTAGCATCAAGGCAATGATAGGGTCAATTCGGCAACAAAAAAAAGCATCACCCTCCACTTTGAGTACAAACACCAACACCTCCTAAACTGACCCCAGATACACTATTAAGAAGAGTGGCAGATACTATGAACTGGCTACCCAAATAACAGATTATACACCATCAAACCTACCTTTAGAAGAATGGCATCACAAACTAAAAACAATGAAAGATAAAGTAATAATGTCCATACTTCATATCGAATCCTCCACAATAACACTCTTATATTCTTTAAAAAAAAAAAAAAAATAAGAACCACCTCCAATCTGTATGGCATGCCAAAAACTATACACAATAAAATACATAACAAATTATAGTGACTTCACCCAAATCCACTTAAAATACTATCAAACAACCAACATGAAAGAATTTTTATGACATTAATCCATATAATATCCTACAATTTCTTAAATCAAAGTGTATTTTAAAATATAACTTCAACAAAACCACAACATAAACACACATATCACCACCTCTAGTAATCATGTCCACACAAATATGCATATGCAAAAAAGCCGAGTATCATCTACCATGTATTTAATTGTGAAAGCAGAATAACATATATCATATTTTTATAATTTCAAAGCTTCCAAGAAAATTAAATTTCAGCATTAAATGACCCATAAGAAGTTGATATACCATTAAAATAAAATCAATCCTACTGCCATTCTTTTTGGTCTGTCAGTCCTCTGGCTATTCTTAGATCATTGCAAAAGTTTATGCCTAATTTGAGAATTAAAAACAAATTTTACATAGACATAAAAAACATTTCTTTGTCAAGTACATAGTCTCCATTGTTTTTGATAACTCCCATTTTTCTACAAGCATGATGATAACATTTTCCTATAAATTTTGTGTTTTTTATTGGAAAAAGGTTGTGAGGTAGTTTTCCATTGACTGTACAAAGTCAAATTTTTTTGTCGTTTAAATTGTTCTGTAGAGACCAAATCAAATAAGAATCTGAAGGCACCAAGTCAGAAGAATATGGTTGGCACTGGAGGGTTTCTCATTTCAACTTTTTAAGCTTCTGCAAGGTCTGTTTTCCAACATGCGGTATTGTTGAGTTGGAAAATGACATCTTTTCAATTTGCCAAAATTGATTTTCTTGGATAGCAGCATTGATATTGGGAAGTTGATCACAATACTTTTTTGCAGTTATTCTTTCACTTGCTGGAAGAAACTCAAACTGAAATATCCCACCAAATGGACAGCAACACCTTTATTGGACGCAAGCCTGCTTTAGGCACAGGTTTTTCACATTCACAAGCTTGTTTCCAGCTCCATTTGCATTGAACATTATAAACAATCCATTTTTCATCACTTGTAACAATTCTATAGAAGAACACGACTCTTTTTCATGGAGTAACAGCAAAGAAATTGCTACAGAAACACGATCGAGCTTGTTCTGTTCACTTGCAAAAAGATTTGTTCTTACAATCCACAAAAATCTCGCTTTTTAAATTACTCACAAGGGTTTGATAAGGCGTAAAAAATGTCTTGATCTCTATCCCTCTCAATATGTAAGCCAATGATGCCGCCATTTGTTCCATTGTCAATAGTAGAGAGCTGCTCTGCATTGAATGCTGTAGTTTAATCTATTTTACCACCTCTAAAATTGAGGACTAGACTCTTATTTGGTTAGCCGGTTTTATAGTGATTATAGACACTGGTGCATTCAAACAGTAAATTATGAGTTTCACACCGTAATTCTTGAAAATGGAATTATTACTAAGCAGAAGTGTTTGTATATTTTCTTTAAATAATCTCATTTGTTAGTGTATGGGTTTATCAATAAGTTTACAGCTTAATAGTTGCTGAGGAATAAACATTTTCCTTATTGAATTGAAAATGCGCTTAATCCAGCACTTCTATATTAGATAATATACTACAAATTTTATGCAGTGAAAAGTTTTAAAGCTGCAGCTTTCATAGAAATTGTATTCTTAAAGTTTGTCACCATTTCTTCTTGATTTATCATGAATTTGTCTTTTGCAAAGGCTATTTATATTTAAGAAATTACGAAAAGAGTTCCAGTAATTAATTATTTCAAAGACTATGATACAAAATGTCTTCTGCTAAAATTTTAATGACAATTTAAATCTCAGTGCTTTTTGCATGAACAGCTTATTTATGTCAGAAATACATCATTGTTTTCATAGTATCTGTGATTGTCATTATTCAGTTGGTATAAAAAAAATATTATTTGTAATTTGGTTTACTGCAAATCATGTGACCAAAACAATCTTACCTGATCTTCACAAAAGGACTTTTCTTTTTTCCAAGTTTATCATTTTCATCAGTTTCCGTAGATTGCTTAGGTGTGGAAAAATTTCTCTTCAACTAGAAGTAAATTCTACTCCTGATTACCTTACATTACTCATGTGCATTTTTTTTTTTGCGCTATTACCTACCACTCAAAGTAAAAAAAAAGAAAAAAATTCAACTTAAATCTAATGATTAACTACAATAAGTATTTCTTTGACTTTTCATCCTTAAACCTGAGGGTTTCTTTATAAATGAGTGCAGTTTGCTATTTCTGAGAAAATTGTGACAACTCTAAAAGCTATTAAGCCTATCAAGTTTCACATAATCAGAACTAGTTGAATACAGATTTTAGCTTTTTGTTTTTCCTCCCAGACGTAGCATTTTTTTTTTTTTTTTTTTTTTTTTTTTTAACATTTTATTTAAGAATATTTAGACAAATTTTTGTATATCATGATGATGATTAACATCATTTAATATTCATGGTCTGACCGTTTCTCTTTTGATAACGTTGATTCCTGTAAGGTTAGGTACCTCCACGCGATCGCTAAAAAAAGAGTATAGCATGATGAAAAAGACGCCAAACTTAACGAAAACAAAATTTTATCATCTAAATATTTATGTTATTATTAAGAGGAAAGATCAAAGTTTATTTTAATTATTTAAAAAAAAAAAATTTCCTTCTTTTTAGAACAATCTGAATTTTTATTTCAAAATCCTTGTTTCTCTTTGTATCGCCGGAACTAGTAAAATAACATATACAATTTTTAGCACGTTTTTTTTTTTTTGTATGATGCACATTAATTTAGAAAGTCTTGCATAAATGCAAATAATTGTCGGATGTTAATGAAACTTCCAGAAAGTATTCACAGATGATCGAAATTATTATAAATATGTTTTCTTTTATTAAAGTCATGGCAGAAATATTTTTTTTAATATTTATTACCCCCCCCCCCCCCCAACTAATTTTATGAAAACGCAAGAAATTCAATTGCATTGGGTTTAGTGATTACAATAGTTAAAAGCACAAGGCTTTGGGGAATACAAATCATGTTTTTTGGTGGGGGTTTTTTAATTGGACCCCACGTACCTGAAAATCAGCTCTGAATTGTAACATACAAAACGCAATTAAACAAATAAATTATTTAATTTCAAATGCTTTTATTTGCTTTTAGTTTTTTTAAATATGGGCAATATTTTCTGAAAGCAACAATTTTTTGATGAAAAATGAATTTTTAATACAATTATTTGTTATTTTTTAATTATAATAGATTTTTACATTTAAGTTGTTAAAATATTATAAAATTAGTTAAAAGCCGCATCGGGTTTTGTAAGTGTCCTGATGAGATAGATCTTAGTTTAGTGCGTTGTAAATTGTATCGTTTTGACTAATCAGAAGACCCGCAGTAATTAAGAATGTAATTTTGTATTTATAATCAGACTCTAATTACGGAAGACCAACCAGAATACAATTAAGTTGCATTATTTGAGTTAAGCATTGTTCTCCGCTGTTAAGGCCATTAATTTTGCGAAACACTTGTTTCAAAGTTTATTTGATTTTTCAATTTCAACTGAGAAGGGTACCTAAAAGTATCAGTATCATCTTATGAAATTTATATGATCTTATTTTTATATTAATCTCAGTTATGGCATTTTTTCCATAAATGAAATATCAAAATTAATAATAAAATGAATGGAAATACAAATAACACAGTAAAATGTAGTAAATGTACATAAAATTATAGTATTTTATGTACACTTTTGATAAAATTTCATAAGAAAGGTACCTATAAATTAATTAGATACCTTTCTTATGAAATTTAATCTCATTCATAACAGTCTTATTTTAATTTCTTTATAATATATTTTCCATAAAGCATCGTAAACGTAAAGGGGAAAGCTAAGTACAAAAAACAAAAAAATTAGAGTGCTGAAAGTTTTCCTTAAAAATAACGAGGTAAATAATTTGTTCACTTAAATGTAAAATATTTCACTTTTCTCCTTCCGTAGAACAAATTATCCTCACAGAATCCGTCAATGTCATTAAACACCTATCAAATGACACAAAAGTTTATGACCTGCTTTGTTTTATTTTCAAATTACATCTTATCGGTGCAGAAGCTAAGTTAAGCTTGGTTCAAAAAATTTTTAAATAAACATTATAATTTCTGATTATTTTAAAATAAATTTTGAAAAAAGGATAATTGATATTTAAAAGAATTTCAAACTGAGATTTTCATTGATTCTATAAAATGGAAAAAAATGGTCAATTTTGCTGACTCAAAAAAAAAACAAGATTTTTAAAAAAAATACCACAAAAATACTTTGATCTTTCCTCTTAATAATAACATAAACATTTAGACGATAAAATTTTGTTTTCGTCAAGTTTGGCGTCTTTTTCATCATGCTATGTATGCTCTTTTTGTTTACATTTCGTGGAGGTACCTATGTATGGTTGACATTGTCAGTTCACTGAATTTACCAAAATGCGCAAAGTAAAATTCAAAGGATATTTGCATCATAAAAACAGGCTGAATTATTCATACCTAATGGGATGTGGCATAGAAATGTTTCTGACAAAATCTTGCTAAAATTGTTTCACTGGTGAAGACGTGTTCATCTTCCACTTAACACTGACAAATATCAAAAGGAAAGAAAAAAAAGTCATGCCTAAGATTTTAAAAGAAAATCAATACTGCTCACCTACCTACCTAGTCTGGTTTATCAAGTTTATTATGACTATTTTGAATTTTTCTATTTTGTAGGTCAACAGCCACTGTATAAATTGCAAAATAGAATTTGCCAAATATTTCTGCAGCAAATGTCGCCTCTATGATAATGTTGACAAGCAGCAGTTTCATTGTGATGCATGTGGATTGTGTCGGTGAGTTGCAAATCTTCTTTTCATCTTATGCTCAATAAAATTCTCCTCGTTGCTAATATTAGGTTAATTGTTTACTGTCGATTAATGATCTATTGCTATATACACGCCTTTCCTAGCATTAGAAAAATATCTACTCGCTGTTGTTGTCTCCCTTGAACTTTCTACCAAAATGCTCCAAGTTACAAAAAGCTTGCAAAATTAAAGTTCTATCAAAAATCAAATTGAAGTGAATGGTTGTAATAAAGTGCAGGCTGGAAAGATAATTTTTTATTGAATTCCATGTCTTGTGGAAGTTTAATTTCATCTCCTGCTCCTTTCTTTACTCGCTATTGTGGTGGCTTTTAATCTGTCACATTTTCAGATGTCAGTGTTTATATGTATTTGTGAACAAACATGTTCTAAAACAAGAAAGAAACAGTCTCAGAATTCCCTGTTACATAACAATTTACTGTTACCATACATGACTGAAGGTTGACTCCCCTAAAACCACTGTTATTAAAAATTAATCTAGGTGACGATAATCTAGAGCAGGTCTGCACAATTAGTGAAATATGAAGGGCCACATTAACCGCAGAATATTAACCAAGAGCCCCAGGTGAAATGTTTAGAGCAAATTATTAAGTGAGAGAGAGAGATTATTAGGGGGATTTGAATAATCATAATTAAGTAATTCATCAAGCCTAGAAGAATCCTCAACAGAATGCAGAAAGCACTGGATGCCAGTTTTGTCCTATTTGGGAACTCATCAGCAGTGCACATCCACTACTGGGAATTGAACTCAAACCGTCCCGATATGACAAGCATCATACCCACTAGAACAAGAGGTAACAAATTACTCAATATAGCGCCTGCTGTTCACAAATTCCGTTGTGTAACTCATCCAAGTCTACTTATAAGAGTCATGTGTTCTATCTCCAAGCCTCTTCATCCAAAGCATTAAAAGTCAGTTCAAGCAAGGATATATATATATGGGAGAGAGAATATTTCTATGGAGAATTAAAAGGATTAATTGTATATAAAAAACCGAAATATTTCTTGAATAATAAAATCGTGCTTCCACAAAAATGAATTTTTCTATGTGATACATTGTGGAATTAAATTTTAGCGCAAAAAATAATTGACTTTTTTTGCAACCCAGGCCACATTTTGTGAAGGCCTGATCTCAAGGCAACCAATGCATATCCTATAGACAAATATTTTTCAGCTTTTTTATCTCGTGGCATGCTTGAACCTATAGCTAAACTTCTGCAGCACACCTAAATTATGATTTATTCGTTAACACAAACAAAATTATTATAATTTGTAATGAAAAAGATAAACAAAATACTTAAAAAAAAATACTTTATATATTTATTTGGCATTTAATGAGATGTCTTTATATTTAATGTATACATTTATTTATTCTAACATGATATACTCGTAATCAATTTAATTTTGATATGTACACATTTTGTGCTTCTTTCAAAAATAATTAATGACCTTTTAAAAATTTGAAAATCTCTGCTATAGACAGATAGAACTAAACAATCATAACAGCTTTTATAATGTTATTCAGCAAGGATGAGTGACTTAAATGTTCTTGAATATTTAATGTTCAAAATCAGATCTGTGACCTTTTGAAAAGAAAAATAAATTTATTTTGTATATAACAAAGAAAAAACACTATCCACAATTGAATGAGTAGAAAAAAAATTAACTAGCATAAACCAAAATTGTACTTTGTACTACTCCAAAATTTCTTTCTCGATTTTTAAAATGACCCAAACTAAACTCTATTTATATATTGGGGAAATATGCCATTTAAAAATCTACCTCTGCTTTGAAAGGATGAAGCTGAAATAGATTAATTTTGTTGTAGTTTTTTTTTTTTTCTTTTCTTTTCTTTTCAATTTTTATTTTTATTTTTTATTTTTTTCTCAACCTTTCTCTACAGAATTGGTGGCCGGGAAAATTTCTTCCATTGTGAAAAATGTGATGTGTGCCTTTCAATAACCATGAAAGATTCTCACGAGGTTAGATTGCTTCATCCTCATTTCTCTTTCTCCTTCATTGCGGCTTTCATCTTGTCACAAGAACAAAACTGATTTGCTTTATAATGAGAACAATGGTAGCCTTTTAAGGTCCAAGAGACACTCAAAGTAGAGGGTTACTCTGTTGAGTTGTATTAGCATAGGAAAGGACCAGCGTTAGGCGTATGGAGCTGAAGCACACTTTAGAAAGGACCGGAAACCTAATCTGAAACACAGAATAACCCTCTACTCCTGTTTAAAATATATATCTATATATAAATCATTTTAATCATATTTGCTACAGCACATATAGAATCACACAGGTTACCTAAGTTAATTATCATTTTTTCTCTGGCAACCATGGCAAAACAATTTGTTTTAATTTTCCAGGTATGTGTGAACTAAAGAAATTTTAGCATACATCTAACTTCTTCATACGCTCAGTGAGGGACGTGCATTCAATAATTGCTTGCAAGACTATCGGGTTTTTCACTGTGTTCAGGTGTTCAGTAAAAGAATTAAAAATTTATAAATAAAAGCATACATACATACATTCTTGGTGTCTAACATTTTCAAGTTGTGCTATGGCCACAAAAGAAGCTCCCCCACTGCTGAGAAGCTTCTTTTAAAGAAAGGAATTGAAACTTTCTGCTATATAATTTTGCATGAATGATGTTTCTCTAAGAAGTTCTACTTGATCCTCTGCTTTCATTGGCCTGGCTTGTTTACTGCTTCAGGCAAGTGCTTTTTTCAGGTATTTTCTCCTTTTCCCTATCCCCTTAATAGGTAACCCATATTTTTTCTTGCAAATGTCAAAATCACTCTAGTCTTTGAACTCATCCTTTCTGTTACATAACATTGAAAATTATGACAATTCACAGATGTAAACTACAATGTGTACTCATGGGGTAAGCAACTCCACCCAGTAAAACTGACTCACTACTGAAACTGTAGTAGCACCACTTTGCATGGTGGTGTTACCAAAAGAGTTTATTGGCTATCGCTTGAGCAAGCTTCTCCCCACTATGACTCTTTAACAAAATTGAGATATCAATTCTGACAAGAAATGGTTTTATGTCTCCAGTGCTGTAAGACATAGTATTAAATACTATCAAGAGATCAATTCTAAGAATCTGTTTTAATAATGGTACCAAAAGAATGCTCTGAAATTGAGATTTCTTATTTGGTTACTGTAAATATTAAAACAGAACAGTGTTTAGTTGAGACAGGAGATATTGTGTGTTACTGAAAAAAAGAGTCACTCAAGATAATGTTACTGAAAAAACATTTTATGAGGATTAAGAGGTAAGAAATACAGTTTATTTATATGTGGGGAAGGTAACAGTTATCCCTACACTTGGAGAGGCTAAGATTTTATTGGCCAGGAAAGCATCCTCTTGAGACTTGTTTGCACAAAGTACCATTTCATAGGAAGAAGCTGAAGCTTTCTGACTAATGTAATCCGAAGGGAATGGAGGTGGTTTGATTCTGTGTTCATGGCATGATGCTTCTTGGCTGTGAGGATTAGAACTGAGGAAACTAAGGAATGTAGCTGATCAGAACCTTTTTTGATTAACATAGCAATAGAATAGCAATGTTCATTTGTGGGGGGGAAGGAGGTATAGGGTAGGAGATAATTCATCACTAACAAGGCTGTGTCGACACTTTTGAACTCTATCAAGACTTGGGAAGTGAAGGCTGGGTAGCTCCAGTCTAAATATGGCAGAGATATTTCACTCTGATCTGACTCTCTTGTTAAGCCAGAACATTGCATAGCAGGATGGCATGTGTGCAAGTCCCCGGGCATGGGGTCTGTAAAAGAGAACCCCCTGCCCATTGCAATGAGTGAATATTCAGAGTATGCTCAGTGATGATGGTACGTTACTAATTTGGGTGTGTTTGGTTTTTCTTTTTCTTTTTCTTTTCCTTTTCCTTTCTTTTCTTTTTTCTTTTTTTTCTTTTTTTTCTTTCTTTTCTTTTTTCTTTCTTTTCTTTTTTCTTTCTTTTCTTTTTTCTTTCTTTTCTTTTTTCTTTCTTTTCTTTTTTTTTTCTTTTTTTTTCTTTTTTTTCCTTTCTTTTTTTCCTTTTCTTTTTTTTCCTTTTCTTTTTTTTCCTTTTCTTTTTTTTCCTTTTCTTTTTTTTCCTTTTCTTTTTTTTCCTTTTCTTTTTTTTCCTTTTCTTTTTTTTCCTTTTCTTTTTTTTCCTTTTCTTTTTTTTCCTTTTCTTTTTTTTCCTTTTCTTTTTTTTCCTTTCCTTTTTTCCTTTTCTTTTTTTCCCTTTTCTTTTTTTTCCCTTTTCTTTTTTTCCCTTTTCTTTTTTTCCCTTTTCTTTTTTTTCCCTTTTCTTTTTTTCCTTTTCTTTTTTTCCCTTTTCTTTTTTTCCCTTTTCTTTTTTCCCTTTTCTTTTTCCCTTTTCTTTTTCCCTTTTCTTTTTTCCCTTTCTTTTTTCCCTTTTCTTTTTTCCTTTTCTTTTTTCCTTTTCTTTTTTCCTTTTCTTTTTTCCTTTTCTTTTTTCCCTTTTCTTTTTCCCTTTTCTTTTTTCCCTTTTCTTTTTTTCCCCTTTTCTTTTTTTCCCTTTTCTTTTTTTCCCTTTTCTTTTTTTTCCCTTTTTTTCCCTTTTCTTTTTTTTCCCTTTTCTTTTTTTTCCCTTTTCTTTTTTTTCCCTTTTCTTTTTTTTCCCTTTTCTTTTTTTTCCCTTTCTTTTTTTTCCTTTTCTTTTTTTTCCCTTTTCTTTTTTTTCCCTTTTCTTTTTTTTCCCTTTTCTTTTTTTTCCCTTTTCTTTTTTTTCCCTTTTCTTTTTTTTCCCTTTTCTTTTTTTCCCCTTTTCTTTTTTTTCCCTTTTCTTTTTTTTCCCTTTTCTTTTTTTTCCCTTTTCTTTTTTTTCCCTTTTCTTTTTTTTCCCTTTTCTTTTTTTTCCCTTTTCTTTTTTTTCCCTTTTCTTTTTTTTCCCTTTTCTTTTTTTTCCCTTTTCTTTTTTTTCCCTTTTCTTTTTTTTAAGGTATTGAATGTGAGGGGACAACAGAGTAAGAGTCCTAATGCTTCAGTCACACTGAACTTGCATGTTCAAAAGGATTTATGTTTGTATATCACCACACTTTAGCAGTGCACATATACTGCACTCTGAAGAAGCCCCAATCGATGTCTACATATTCTCATTATGTTGGCTGTTGCTCATAGAAAATAAAATCTTTGTCAGGCACAGTTTACAAAATATTCTCACTATTTAAACAATGATTTTTAGAGTTTGTTTTTTTTTTGTTTTTTTTTCATATCATATACCCCTTTACTTTCTATGTTTTTATTTCTTAACACATGTCCTGAGGATGAATAAGCAATGAACTAATTATTTCACTCTTGTTAAAAGAATTGATTTTTCTTTCTTCCTTTCTCTCCATACAGTGTTTGGAAAAGATTTCGCACAAACGATGTCCTGTTTGTCTCCTCAATTTGCACACTTCGCGTCAACCATCGCAGATTCCAAAATGCAGGCACATGATACATGTGTAAGTGGATCAATATCTTTCACTCTCTCTCTTTAAATCCCCCTCCCCGAGATCTACTGATCAAAATGATGCATTGTGGTTAAAAGATTTAATTTTGAATTGTAACTTTTTCGTGACTTTGCCATAAGCAAAGGTATTTTTGCTATAAAAAAAAAATCACTTTTCCAACTTCCATTCAAAAATTGTTCAATCAGATTCAGTATTTATGGAGTTGTCTTTGATTTTAACAAAGAAGTTGCTTGCCATATTAGTTCACTCTCTTCACTTTCTCACCACAGTATAAGCAACTGAATAACAGTCTTGTTCTCTTCAAATTGTATCTCAATCCAGCAACTTAAAAAACTTGAAGGATTTCTATTATGAAAACATAACCACCTCAGCTAGGTTGGTTCTTCTTTTTTTTTTTTTTTTTTTTGTAGCTTCATCAGTTTTATTGAAGCAGTTAAGGTTCTGGCAAAAATATCTTAATGTTGGTTAGGTGATTTCTTACATTTTTTTTTTTTTTTTTTTTTGTTCTCTCTTTCTCTCTCTCTCTCTTTCTCTCTCTCTCTCTCTCTTTCTCTCTCTCTCTCTCTCTCTCCCTCATTACAAACTCTTTACATGGTTCAGGAATTGGTTTTACTCCATGTGAGCCCTTTCCTCACTTTGATAACTCTTTAAGTGTTTGGCCTGAAACAAGATGATAAAGTTTCTTTTGTTTAACCCACAAATGCTTTTGTAATAATTTTATTTCTATTTTTCTTGTTTTCAGTGACTGTTTTGAAAATCTCCTTCATGCAGGGTAAGTTTTTTTTTTTTTTTTTTTTTTTTCCCTTAATTTATTTGCAATTTGAGACCAAGGTTATCAAATTACCAATGGCAACAGGTGGCACTCTCAGAAAAATCTGGGAAAATTCACAGGTGTCTGTTAATCAAAATAAATCCCAAATAGATCTGCATCTTTTAAAATCGGAACACCTTGGAATTTTGCTGCATTTTTTGCGTTTTTTGGTTAAATAAGGTTTACAACAAAATTCTGACATTCATAACTCCAGGTATACTTGGTGACAATAGTTAATGTTTACTGTAGATTACAAAAAATAAACAGATTCAGTGTATTTTGTGTATTTTTATTTTTATAAGAACCTGAAAATGTTCGAAATGTAAAAAGACACTGTCCAATTTGTGAGTTTCTCATTTACAAAGTATGTCAGATAAAGCATCCAAATTCGTTTTCCTGTCATTTAGGATCAAACAGATTATTTCTATGCAGTAACCATATTCCTCACTGTTATAGGCGTATCAGTATTACTGTTTGATAATTGTTTAATTTAAAAAAAATAAACAAACTTTTAAACATTCTTAAAATTGTCTATTTTAATAACATCAGCAGACCAGTTAGGCAGTTTAAGAAAATGTTTTTTTGTATTTTTACCTTGTATTCTTTCAGTTCTGAAGCCCATGTAGCAGAAGTTTCATTTTGTTGACAAACTTCTGCCTAGGGTTAAAACATTTTTCTAGAACAACTTACGTCAAAATCATGGTTTTTGTCAATTTTGACACCTTATAACTTTGATACCTTATAACTTTGATACTTAAGAGAATATGAAGCTGGTACTCCTACAATTTTTTATGCAAATAAACTAGTTTTTGCTTCATTTTACCTTTGTTCTAAATGCTGTGGGAACTCGAAAATGTTTCTGGATTGTTTAAAAATAAAATTCTTTAGTTTCTTTGTTCATTTAAACAAAGAAACTAAAGCCAAGGGCATTAAGGATTTCACTAAATTATTTTAATTTTAAATACCAAGTCATAATAATGAAAATGCAGCCCAATTTGTTGAGATTAACGCAATTGTATTGATACTCAAAAGCATACACAAATTAGGATCGTTAGTAAGTCAAAAAATCACTTTTTTTAAAAAAATATTTTTTTCCAAATCTGGTACCGATATACTTGATAGTGAAAGTGTAGGTGAAAGCTTTCTGATTGCTTTGTCTGCTTTGACATTGATAATTTGCCTCTTCAACTTTGCAGGCATTATGCTTGTCCTATTTGTGGTAAGTCGATGGTAAACATGAACAACATTTGGAAGATGAGAGATGAGGAGGTTATGCAGACAGAAATGCCAGACGAATACAAAAACGTTACTACAAAGATCCTGTGTCGAGATTGTCGCAAGGTAAGCGGCCATATTGTTACTTTCCCTCTCTAAATTAAATGCATGTTAAATACAAATACACCATTTAACAATTTCACACTCATTTTGGTCTGTAATAAAATGCATTTAATTTGAAAAATTCATGCATTAGTTTATCACCTTGCTACAGATTCTTCCACTTATTTTTGTACACATTATGGCACTGCTTAGATTGGTCCACTTGTTAAAAAAAAATTAGGGGGAAATATTTTGAGGAATAATTTTTATAAATTACCATTCTTTAGACTTTCTTTAGGTCACTTTTTTTTTTTTTTGTAAGGAGGTTTCTGTTTACAGTATTAATTTGACTTTTACATAGTTACTGGACTTGTCTATTTTGTGTACAAAAGCACAAAAATGTACATAAATTAATAAAATTATGTATTTATTTAAAGATAAATTATTTATTAATTTTAAATATTAAGTTAAAAAAAATTCACAAAATGTAAAGAAAATATGCAAATAGGAATGATGTTAGCCCACTTTTAAATTTGACATTCATAATTAACAACAAATGACTTAGTCTAAGCCCAGTAACTCTGTAGAAGTTAGGGATGAATTTGACATTATTAGTATTATAAACAGGGTCCACCTTCTAAATCGTGTGTGTGTAAATTATTTTCAGATAGTGTATCTGTAAAGGAACAAAATTAATAAAAAGATGAAGAAAAACTATTCTTAGCTGACATTTTGTCCTCTCAGAGGATGAACATGCTGACTAAGAATAGTTTTTCCACTTGTCTTTTTATTCATACATATATATTTTCGATTCTAACGAGTCTTGCTGCCTAAAGAAGACATAAAGAATGCTAACCAACAAAAATTACTTCCTAAAATATTTTTTTTTTTACATATTTTTCTATTTTTGGCCATGAGTTATGCCTGACAATGAAATACTGGAATTAGTTGACCAGCCTAAATATTTAGCCCTACCAGTTTAGAGAGAGAGAGCTAGCTGTGGTGTTTGTTGTTTATCTAGCTTGGACTATGTGGATTTTTTTTATCAATTGTTTCATGTTGAATATTCAACAGGGCTGCATCCTGTGAAACAAGGAATCCAACTAGAGTTTAGTAGTTTTATGCTTGAATCAAGCCATGAAAATCATTTCCATAAAACCAACAGTATGTTTTTATTTACCCTTTCACATATCCAAATTGTTTTGCAATTCAATGCAAATTTTACACATGAATCACCCCTTTTGGTAGTTTTTCATATTTTTTTAATATAGATTCTTGTGGTGCTAGTCAAAGGTCTGTTATATCTGTTATGGAGTTTGTCAGTTATGGAGATAATTTTTAATCTTATAAATATAAATTTTCTAAGTTCTGAAAGTATAGGGTGAGAGTTTTTTGAAGAAACAAAACTAAAAACAAAAAAAAAACACACACACACACACACACACACACACACGAATGTTTTCCAATGCTGTTTTGTCCCTGTCTTTATGATGTTTATTTCTTTTTGTTTGCAGGAGAATGTGGTGCCTCTGCATTTTCTAGGAATGAAATGTCCCGATTGTGGCTCGTATAACACATGTCGGTAACACAGGCCGAAGCCCCCACTCATCGTGCTGATTGATACTTGTACAAAATACATGCGCGTATCTATAAATATAAATATATAAATATGCATATAATATACTTTTAAATATGAAGCAACAGCGTTCAATTTTTGATACACACACATTTTCTTGTCCTGCCTTCGCTCCATGCTTTGCCTTTTTGCAGTTCAACCCCAAAAGTAGAATTTGTGAGAAATTCTGTCATTCGAGTAAAGCTAACGAATTCCTCTCTGCAAATATACACCCTCCTCCTCCCAACATTCATACTTTTGATTTTTTCAATTGTTTCATTATTTAATTGTCACTTATATTCTGTCAGGTGTCACTTTTGGAGATCTGTGCTGTTTTGAGGAGGATGTTTAATGATTGTCCTTCATTGAATGAGGACTGAGGAGGGAGTGTTACACCTTATCACCTGTGTAGGGCTCTAATCATGGAGCAAGTCTTCTATATGAACCCATAAGGAGTAAATCTCTCTTAGAAAATTCTTTCATCTTTCTTGAAAACAAAGATTTTCAAACATTTTAAAACACTTCTTTTTCAATTACCTTTAGCATTACAAAAAAAAAATTTTTTTTCTTTTCAAAGTTTGCGCTTAAATTCTTCAGTTTTGTGTAAAAAAACATTTACGGGATTCCTTTCTCCCCTTCTTCCTTTCTCCCCTTCTTCCTTTCTCCCCTTCTTCCTTTCTCCCCTTCTTCCTTTCTCCCCTTCTTCCTTTCTCCCCTTCTTCCTTTCTCCCCTTCTTCCTTTCTCCCCTTCTTCCTTTCTCCCCTTCTTCCTTTCTCCCCTTCTTCCTTTCTCCCCTTCTTCCTTTCTCCCCTTCTTCCTTTCTCCCCTTCTTCCTTTCTCCCCTTCTTCCTTTCTCCCCTTCTTCCTTTCTCCCCTTCTTCCTTTCTCCCCTTCTTCCTTTCTCCCCTTCTTCCTTTCTCCCCTTCTTCCTTTCTCCCCTTCTTCCTTTCTCCCCTTCTTCCTTTCTCCCCTTCTTCCTTTCTCCCCTTCTTCCTTTCTCCCCTTCTTCCTTTCTCCCCTTCTTCCTTTCTCCCCTTCTTCCTTTCTCCCCTTCTTCCTTTCTCCCCTTCTTCCTTTCTCCCCTTCTTCCTTTCTCCCCTTCTTCCTTTCTCCCCTTCTTCCTTTCTCCCCTTCTTCCTTTCTCCCCTTCTTCCTTTCTCCCCTTCTTCCTTTCTCCCCTTCTTCCTTTCTCCCCTTCTTCCTTTCTCCCCTTCTTCCTTTCTCCCCTTCTTCCTTTCTCCCCTTCTTCCTTTCTCCCCTTCTTCCTTTCTCCCCTTCTTCCTTTCTCCCCTTCTTCCTTTCTCCCCTTCTTCCTTTCTCCCCTTCTTCCTTTCTCCCCTTCTTCCTTTCTCCCCTTCTTCCTTTCTCCCCTTGACTTGACAAGGATTTAAGCCAAAATGGTTCTTTTCCTATCTTCACACTTGTAGATAACCTGACCAGATATGAAATGTGGCACATCAATTACTGTGAAATCTGATGTTTCACATATGAACATGTCAGTTACTTTACTTGACTGCAAAACACACACAACTTCATCTTAACCAAAAGAATTTTCATTCACATGAATTTCAAACAACAAACTGCCTGATCTGATGGAATGCTAATCGCATGCACTAAAATCACCTGTAATTAAAAAGAAAACTGGGAAAAAAAATCTATTTTCATGCAAAATGATTGACATGAAAGATCTATAGCAGATTAAACCTGGCTTTTGTTAATTGATCAAATCAAATTCCAGGCAAATTTAATTTGACTATTTTGCAGTTGCTTTTATTGGTTACGGTTTCTTAGTCCTACACAGCACGTTTTTGGTAGATTCAATTTAGTCTGATTGGGTTTCCTAATGTTTAGTTTAGGAAGCGAATTAAAGCTGTCCTCTGAGATAGAAAATAGTAAAACCTGGCTTCCTTTTTGTGTTGTTGCTGTTAGGGAAAGATGTGGTTGCAGTCTTTCTGCCAGTCATCACAACAATATTGTCACTGGTGTGACGTAAAAGCAGTCCCCATTTAAAAGGAGGATTGACAATCTTTTTGGATCTCTGCTTCTCTCTACTTAAAATTACATTGAAAAAGAAAACAACTTTATCCATATTTAATCACTTATTTGAAAATCCATTGATTTGCAAGTGTTAATATTTTAATTCTAACAACTGCTTCATCACTTTTAACATGCTTCATCACATGGTAAATTGATAATAAAACTCACTTACCCAGCATCAAGTATTGGAATCATAGATTTCTGATCGATACCCTAGTTACTGATATGTCATCCAAAATGAATTTCTCTTTTGCATGATTGGCGTTTCATGCCTTTTAAATTTTTAAAACGTCTATTCAAGGCTATTGAATTATTCATACTTGGTCTTTCTTAATAAGATTGATTTTTATAAACCATCTGTAAGTTAGCACCTAATTGTCACTTGAATTAAAAGAGAAATTATTTTTTTTAATTAATACTTTTTTTTTTAAGTTAGGTAATTGAAAATATCTTTTTTGACAAAAAAGATGCTTCACAGAACAACAAGAAAATCTGGTCATGTTACAAAAGCTGTCATATTTAAAAAGTTTTATTCAACTTTGACTAGAAATATGTACAGAATTGCTTACATAGATGCACATGACTGCTTCCTGGTACATGGATACAAGGAATGCTGGCACCCCCACAGCAGTAGTACAAGCACACTCCTTTCAGGTGTTGAGATTCCTGAGACCCCTTCCTCTGTTTGATAAGGGTCATATCACTTGGCTGGATCATGTTTGCTATTACTGACTGCCTCCAAATTGCTAGCAAATTTCTGTTCACAATCGCTGCTCAGAGCCTGGCACTTTTCTTCATTTTTTTTTCTTTTTCCTGCATACCACTCTCTCAATTGCACTTGCTCATTTCACTGTATGGAGATGGTCTTTCATATGCGACCAGCTCCTAAAGTCTATGCTTCCTACTCTACCTTAAAACCCATAGTTCATGATGCAACTGCCTTATACCTTGAATTTCCAACTTGCTATGAAAATGCTTCTCTTGCAATTCTGTTCAGAGAAATTAATTCAAGTGTGTTATCCATATAGATGGATGGGTTCTCCCATTGAGAATGACAGATAAGGGTTCAGTAAATTCAAAGTTTTTACTGAACAACTGTCACAAGTGAATTGTTTAAAGTGGTCAATTGCCTGTGGCCCTCAATGCAGCCACTCTCCATCATAGTCCCATGTCCTTTATTGTGCACTGTGCAGGTTATTTTGAATAGGAGATTTCCATCTATATGCATTTTGGCCATTGGCCCCTATAAGCTCATCTGCCCTTTGCCTAACCTGTCCAGGCTGGTTTGAATTCAGTTTTCCTGGGTTTACAGTGGAATAATGAATAGCAGCTCAGAATGAGAACACTTTGAGAGCAGAGTTTGTTACATTGACTTATGTGCAAATACTGGGGTGGGGGGTATGAATTCATCTTTTCTCTCCCCCCCCCTCCTGCTATGAGTAAATAGCCAGATGGACTGGGCCCTATAGCCTTGGTTAGCAATCAGGGTAGTAGAAGGAAATATATGCTAATTGTTCATCACGGTCAGTTGATTTTAATGACATATGTTCTATATATCTACCATTTAGTCTTTTTATTTTCATCAAATTCAATTGCAGCTTAACATTAACTAAAGCTAAATGAACCTGATCCCTAGCTAAGGAATCCTATTTACTCCAATTCAGATGTCATTGATTTTCTTCTTGGTGATTTATGATGGAAACAAACCATCCAATGCTCTTGGTACTGAACTGTGTACAACTGTAACTATATGATGATATCTAATTGATGTCAGGATGGTTGTTTTGGCTCAGCATCTCTCTGCCTTTAACACTTAATATTGCAAAGAGTTGAATTTGTTTCAGTCTTTAAGTATTTGGGTTAGGGAAAGGAAGAGTGTTTGGCATGTCATATGATGTTCCAACTTAATGAAAATGCTGACTTTCTTTACACACCATACGTTTTCCCAGATCCTGTCATAGATCTATAGTTGGCAAGAATTTTTGTAATTGTCAGTATTTTTGTAGAAGGCATTTTAAACGTATGATCTCTTTAAATTGACAGCTTCATTCTCTTGATTTGAATGCAGAAATTTTGCTTGACCATTTGAACTCCAATTTTTTAATCAAGTTTTATTATTAAAATTGCATCCAAGTGAAATTCTTAAACATCCCGATCATCCAGTAACTGGAATACATTTTTATTCCTTCGTTGATAACCTTAATAGTTGAAAAATCTGAACTTGGGCTTTGTTCAAATCCTCGGTTCAGCAAAAAAAGTCTTTGATATTAGGGTATCTGAATTTAAATTTAAAAGGGAAAAAAAAGTGCTTTTCTGACAGCCAGGTTTAAAGTTAATGCCAAGAAGCATTCTCGCAAGATAACTGACTTTTAGAATTATTGACAACATTTGATGACTCATTGTATGACTTTCTCCCAAGACGATGTTGATGATGATGATGATATCAACCCAATTTGAACCCTTGAACTCTTCTCGGCAAAATAGCAAAGTACATAGATTTATAAATACTATGTACACTTATTTGTATATCTTGAACTGTTATTAAGTGTATATAAATACTTGTGCATGTTTTTATGTGAGTCTACTTATATGATGTGGGTCTGTACATTTAGACGTTAACCACACATACAATGTATATTGATATGTCTACGCAAGCATGCACTCACTTGTGTGTGCATATATACACACACTATTTAATTTAGTAACTTCTAAATATTTTATTTTCGGCTTTGTTCATTTTAAGTAACTTTTTCCTTTTATTTAAATGATACTGCATTTGGCATTCGCATGCGTATATGTAAGAGAATTTTTTTTTTTTTTTTTTTTCAAATCCTTCAACTCCTTAGTTCATTTTATTTTTTATTTTTCTGTCAGCATTTGAAGTGATGACGAACTGCTAACACCTGAAGCAGAACTGCTCTCTATAATGTCAACTCTCCTCACTCTTTGCAAGTGATGCCTTCCAATGACATGAAGCAATTGCTTGTAGACAGAGATTCTAATGCTGTCTCAGCTGGTAAAAATTTACATACACAAATTTAGTATGTATTCATGCATATATATATATATATATATATATATATATATATATATATATATATATAAAGACATTTATATTATGTTTAACGTTCTTTTTATAGATACATGTATTTAAGCAAATGCTCTGTTTTATAATAAACAGTATTAAATAACATTTACCGGCCTGAATGTCCGAGAAATTTTCATAGAAAATTTCTCGGACATTCAGGCCGGTAAATGTTATTTAATACTGTTTATTATAAAACAGAGCATTTGCTTAAATACATGTATCTATAAAAAGAACGTTAAACATAATATAAATGTCTTTAAATAAATTGTCGGGCTATGTCCAATTCTAAAATATATATATATATATATATATATATATATACACACACACAACGTTGGTTTGATATTGGATCACAGCTGTGACTACCAGATAACAATTATTACAACTATTTTTGTCGTCCCAATTTTTTTTTTTTTTTTTTTTCTGTTGTTGTGGCCTGTCTAATAAGGCAGGACTTGGGGGTGGGGATTGGTTTTTCTGTGTAACAAAGGAACTGACTGAAACATTTTTTGACTGCCAGCATTATTGTTTTTGTTTTTATTTTGTTCTGTTTTTTTGTTGAAATGTCATGGCAACTTCCATACAATAAAACCCTAACCGCCCTCTTCCCTGCGGGGTTTAACAGTGTTTGGCTGACTTCTGTTGTCCATAATTAATTTTTTTTTTTTTTTTTTTTTTTTAACCCATGCTTTTGGGATTATGTGTACCTTGTCAAATTTGCAAGTTTCTCTGTTCACACATGCACGGGTGATTTATGGTCAATTATTTTTAAACACTAAAATATTGCAGCTATCTCTGACACTAATTATTAGTGAAATTAATCAGATGACTTTTACTAAATCGACTTACCAAGTAGAAATTTCAATTGAAGCAACTGATATTTTGGCTTCTGTTGAAACGCTCACAACCATGATTATTTTTCATTAGAAAAATAATTTGATATTTTCAATATGGCTAGAACCTAATCTTTCTAGTGTCCCCACCACCTTTTTTTTTATTTTTTTTTTTTTTTAATCAATATAAAATTTATTGTTCAAAAATATATGCTGTGAATCAAATCTGTTTTCATGTTTAATGCTCTTTTAGATCAACAAAATGATTTTGTTAGAAGACCTGTTTGAATCCTGTCGGGATTTGTTTTGTTCATTCTAAAGAACTAATATTGTTCTTAATTTGCCATGTAAAGCAAAATTACGTAACAGAAAGAGGGATCTAATTTTGTTGATGACAAAATTTGAACAAAAGGATTTGAGAAAATAACACCATGTTCTTTTTGTTCTGCTTAAGTTTAAAACTAGGAATTATGCACTTATTGTCTGGCTGGACTATATAGAACCAACTTCTTCTTTCTGTTGTCTTTTATATGGGGTGGGAAATACCCAGCATCTTTCTAGAATCAAATTCTAGGAAATTTCATGAGCACTTTTCCAGAAGAGATATTGTTTTGTCCAAATTGCAAGAAAAGGTTTTATTCTTAGAAATGAGGATTTCACCAATGGAAAGTTTGAATCTTGGATATTCCTTTTCAATGAGGAAATTGGTGGATCAATATTTTTTATCTGAACACTTCAAAGGAAAGATGTCTGAAAATCTGCCTTCATAACAAAAACACACGCACACACACAAAAAAAAAAAAAACTTGGAAAATTGTTCCTGTTAAAAACTGTCAAATGTTTTACAAATGGAAACCATAAAGATGGCACTTTTTTTTTTTTTTTTTTTTCTGTGTCTGGGGTGGGGTCTGAAAATAGAAATCGATAAAATGTTTTGAAAAAGTACAGCTTTACAAAATAAAGTTGGGAATTATTGCCAAGTGGGGGGGGATCTTCCCCCACCCCATCTCATCTGTTGTCTCCCACCACCACTACATACACACTTGATCTGTAATGGCTTGAATTGTATTAATGCCAGAAAAGTTTGCACTAAATTAATTTCTGTCATGTTCACTTCAAGGAATTTCTTTTTGCCCATTGCTGAGGCTATTTTGTGTTTTTTTTTTTTTGTTTTTTTAAATGGTAATGCTAAAAATGCTTTGTCTTTCATTATGAAAGAGCCACTCTCAAAGCCTTCAGCAGTCATCCCTGTCTGCACCCACACTTTCCTTTTCTTGGTTTTACCTCATTATGGTCAAGAGTTAGTCTGGGAAAAACATCTGGCTTATGCAGACATTAATTTTAGCAATTATTTCAGTAACTAATTGAAGCAAAAATTAAGCTTTGAAAGAATTTTAACTTCATTGACAAGCCACACTACTTATATCTGTTATTTTAAAATGGGCTTAAACAGATTTGTCAGAATTCATAGGATCCATCATTGATTTGTATTTAAACATAATTAGCTGAAATGAATGGTCATGTTCATTTTCTTTTCTTTAAAGTTTCTTGAATAACATAACTTCCTTTTTAGAAGGCTTGAGTCATGGCAGAGAGGTTAAGCTTTTCCTCAATTTAAGGAAAATCTAGGAAAGAAAAGACTGTCCAACCTACAACAAAACCCCAATTGGAGCATGAAAATAAACTGTCTTTTTGTACTGGTGTGAGATTGGTAACTTGGTACATACAGATATTTGTCCAACTGAGTCCAATGCCTGTAGAAGTCAGCCATTTTCACAGATGGCATATTAATATAAGTTAAAGTTAATGAACCACTGCTGGGAACATTTATTAAAATTGATAAATCAAAGGGAAGTATGAGCTATTGATATTGTTATTTTAATTTATGTTGTTTTGTTTTTTTGTTTTTCTTTCTTTTTTTTTTCTCCCCCACTCCTCCTGTATCTGATTTCAAACCCACTGATGCTGGAATATAAAAAAAATACTTACTTGTGAGAAAAATTGTTTTTGTGAAATAAAGGTTGCTATTTGTGTGAAACTGCTTTTTTTTATTTTTAGTTTCAGTTGGAACCAAACATTTATATTTTTCACTTAGGTTAGTCTAGTAAAAGGGCACAGATATAAAGTACTCCAAGAAGAATCAGTACTGTAATTGGCCAGTAGGACGTGCTGGCTAAGCTATTACCATAGAGCTGATTTTGAAGTGAAACCTAAATTAAGCTTTTTACAGTCTCCCTCACTTCACACAACTCAATTCTTTTATTATTATTATTCCTCCAACAAATAAGGGCCAGTACTAACATAAAATAATTATCTTAAGTTTTTTAATTATTTCTTTTTTATATAAAGTAGAACAGCTACTTGGGGACAGCTGTTAGAATTGGATATGGACATTTAAACTCCAAAGATCTGTCATCCCTACATGCAAGATGTTAGTGGTCCACTGGCAGCCAACAGGGGGCCAGTAATAACATTGCTCGCTTGCATGTTGCGATGGTCCAGGCCACTATGTTCACATGCATTGATGCACACACACATATAACAATAAAAGAAACAAGTGAAAACTGCAAAGTTCATTTTCTTCTTCATACCTGTAGTTCGCTTGCTTGCTTTCTTTTCTCATCACTCTTCTTTTTCTTCTTCCTCCTCCTTATCCCCTCCTTTCAATTACACACAATATTGTGTGTTTGACTGTCGTGCATTTGTTTGTTTGTTTGTTTATTTTTGGAAAAAATAATGTAGCGCTCTTTGGTTTTTAATAAAGCAGTGGATGGTCAATTGATAGTACTAACCTGATGAGGCAGTGAGGTCGAAACGAAGGGTGCTTATTCTATTTGACCTAATTTTTAGTTATATATATATATATATATATCATATTATGGATTGGCTTTGTAAAATGAAGATCATGGAGGAGTCTGTACACGTCCCTTGCAGGCATGTTTGTGACTGATAAGTCAAATGTGGGACAGGCTTACACAGTTGCAGCTAAAAGTCTAGCCTGTGCTCGATAGCATATTGTAGTACATCCTGCTCTGTCTCTTGGCCCTGCTGGTATTTTCCAAGAAGACAACATTGTTCATGGTGAGGCGCCAGGCATCACAGTTCTCAGTCAGGGCTGACCATTGGCAATGGTTAATGTGACAGGCAACAAAGGAATTTTTCAGGCAATCGCTTCTTTGGTGCCACAATAGCCAGTGGAGAGCTCACCATACAATAAAATTTTAAGCAGGTGATGATTCTCCATCCTGCAAAAATGTCCAGCCCAATGCAGCTAGGGTTTCAGCAGCATGGCCTCAATGCTGGTGATCTTTTGCCTTTTCAGGAACTTCAATATTGGAGACGAGGTCACTCCAGTGTATGTTAAGGATTGGGCGGAGTCAACGCTGGTGGAAGCATTCAAGGAGTCGCAGGTGGTGTTGGTAAGTGACTATGACTCTGAGCCATAGAGGAGAGTGGTGGGGGACGATAGATATATACACTCTAATCTTAGTGGCCTTCTTCAGGTGTACAGTCTGCCAAATGCAAGGCTCGCCCTTGCCAGTCTGTTGTTAACCTCCTTGTCGATCCCAGCATCCATTGTAAACCAATCGACTGCTTTCAGCTCAGTTAATGATGGTTAACTTTAACGCCTCTAAAACAAAACTGCTCTCTATTAACCACCACAAGGATCCATCCCTGCATCCCATTAGAATGTCTGAAGACCAACTTCTCGAGAGCTCCTCTCTGCGGCTGCTCGGTCTCACGCTGTCCGCTGATCTGAGATGGAACAAATACATCGAGTCAGTTGCATCATCCACCGCAAGAAAAGTTGGTTCCCTATTTTCTATTTTTCTCCCCGGAATCGATCCTCCAAGTCTATAAATCGACCATTTGCCCTTGCATGGAGTATTGCTGCCATATATGGTCTGGGGCCCCTGCTGTTTGCCTCAGGGTTCTTGATAAGATCCAGAGACGGATATGCAATGTGATTGGCCCTGATCTGTCATCTCGTCTGCAGTCGCTCTCTCATAGACGCAATGTTGCCTCGCTCTGGCTTTTTTACAAGTACTTTCACGGTAATTGCTCCGAGGAACTGCTTTCGCTTGTCCCTAGGCCTCGTGAATTTAAACGTCCTACGAGGCTGGCATCCCGTTCCCACCCCTTCGCCGTTGAAACTGTTAGATGTAGACGTCTCTTTTACTCCAATAGCTTCATGTCTCGCACATCTCGCCTATGGAACTCCCTTCCCTATTACTGTTTCCCTGACAAATACAATCTCCAACGGTTTAAGTGTAGCATCAATCGACATCTCTAGTTGCCTTGATCTATCCACTTCCCTTCTCCACATCCTTTCATCTTTCATTCCTATCTGCTCTCGCTCCAAATCTTCTGTAACCCCCTTGCCTTGATCGACCCACTGTCTTTCTCTTTCTCCACATCCTCTCCTTTAACACTCCTATCTGCTCTTCCTCCAACCCTTCTATAACCCCATGCGTGATAGTGGCCTCCAGCCTTGCTTGGGGTGATACGCTTAAAAAAAAAAAAGAAAAGTTGCACCAATGATGATGTGGCCATGGCGATACTCATCCCAAGGCGTAGGCTGGTAGAGTACCTATGTCCTGGAAATGCTCCAACAAACGTTTTAGGATGGACACCTTGTTTGTAAGGAGCATCTGACCGTGTGCACTGCGCATGTACTCTGGACCTGATACATAGGACCGTGTACTGCCTTTAAAGCTTCATAGAAGCCCCTGATGTCTCTAGTGTTTGCATACAGCTGAATTTTTTTCAACAAGTTTGGTCCACCACTTGTTCTTAATCTCTCGAAGCCTGTGATGGAGGTCATGGCATGCAAAACAGAATGCAGCTTTCTGGCTGAGCTAAGTGAGTTGATCTCTTCCTCACCAGCAGTTCTTGGATTTCCATTTCGCTCTCATTAAACCAGTCTTTGTTCTTCCTTGAGGGGAACCCAAGGACTTCTACAGATGTCTGCAGAATGAACAAAGGCAGATTAATAATGAAAAATTTTTCAGCAAGTTCAACCCCATACTTAATTCATTGCACAGATTCTACCAAATTCCCCTTAGCATGTCCTTACCATTAAACGACATATATAGCCAGTTACACCCATTAATTTTCATTTTTTTTCATAGGCACAAAACATAAGCATCAACACGTGGAGAGAGAAATAGTTAAAAAAAAATTTTGAAAAGCTAACTGAAACTGGTTAAAGTAAAAAAGTTTAAAAAAAAAAAAAAAGGAAAACAAATTATTTTTCTAAGAAAAAAAAAACACTGAAAATCCAATTGTAAGTAACAAAGTTTTAATTCTTCCCTGTAAAAATTCATATATTACAAATAAATGTCACTATATTAAATATTAAGTGCCTTTTTTTTTTCCAAGCCTCATTTTACTGTATATATAATATATAATATATATATATATAATATATATATATATATATATATATATATATATCATAAAAAGGATCCTTACTCTGTCCTGGACATTGAGTTCTACCTGGATTCTATCCTCTTGGAATTATTTTTTTACATATATATGTATTTATATATTTTAGATATATGATTGCATATGTATGTGTATATTTACCACTAATATATATATATAGCATAATGAGAAACAAACTTCTGAAAACAGCCATTTCTGAAGAAAGATCGGGGCCGAAATATCAAATATATATATATATATAAATACTTTCACAAAAAAACATTAAATTTTTTTTAATTTGCAACTTTTCAGTTGTTTTTTCTATATTATATATATAATCACATAGAATAGAAATCCAAATTTACCTAATTTGGATAGCTATTATTGCCCACAATACTTATCTGTCTTGTCAACTCACAGGTATGAAGAAATAAAATAGGAGCTTAAAATTTAAACATTCACAGAATAGAAGAGAAAAGACTAAAATGGAAGCTGCAATGAAAATCTAGACTTAAATAAACTCCCAATATTATGCTAGGAGAAGTGGGAGTATCTTGTTCAAGAAGACAGTTAAAATCACATATTTAAAATAGTAACATCTCAACTTAGGTTGAAACAGGGTCACAAAATTAAAGATACAAGTGCAAACAATTTTAAAAATTAAAATAGTAAATATTAGTTCTAAATCAAAGAACAGAAATTATACTTGCTCTTTTTTTATTTTTATTTTTTTTAAACTCCCAAAACTATGCTAGCAAAAAATAGGGAAAAAATACTTTACAAAGAAAATTATTTAAGGTATTTAAAAATTAAAGATTTAAAAAAAAATATTTTAAGAAAGAGTAAAAAGGTAACATCTAAAATTAAAATAAAAACAAAATATAATATACAAATAATAATACCTATAATAAGTAAAATAATTATAGAAAAAAAATTTAAATATTAATTAATAAGTATTAAATATAAATTAATAAATAAAATATAAATTATATAAAAATATTAAATAAAATAATTATTTTAATAAAATAATACATAAAATGAAGTAGTAATAAAATAAAAGAGCCAGATGAAATTACACAAATAAGAAAATGAAGGTGAAAAAAACCATAATGATAAAAAAAATATATTGAAGATAAAATATAATAAGGAAAAAAACCCTAAGTTGGAAAAAGCTTATTAGGATAGAAATGGAGTAGTAATAATGATATGTGTTCGATGATAACAGATTAAGCAAGACCGATAATCTAGATCAGTTTAAACCTATTTCTTTGACGAAATTTGGAACTAACTCATTCCTTTGGTTTAGTAGTAAACTTTCATTATCGAATTTAATTATTCTAATCTTCTCCTCTAAACACAGGTTACATCTACCCTTAAAATTATTAAGAGTGTTAGCAAAAGCTATGATTTTCCAGTCACTCTAAGGGTTCAGATCTTTCTCCCTCAATTCCGAAAATTTTTTAGAAAGAGCAGTTTGGTATTTTAATTTTGAGTTGGAAAAAGTGTGCCTATGGGTGTAAATTCCCCCGCCCCCGCGGAAATGTAAATATTGTGGTTTAATTTTATCTTTTGGGTAAATGGTTGCTTGGTAAATAACATTCGAAGCTCTACATTTTCCTTCGACTAAACAATGCTCGCTATTTCTACAATTACGGGGGAGGGGGATCCATAACAGGTCTACTGTTGATATCAGACTTAGAACGTTATTATTATGGGAGTCGATAATCTTGTACATGTTATTTGTGCAGGAATAGCTTATTTTAATGGTTTTCCTATTGAAGATCTTACTTAGAGGGTTGATTTTTGTAAATGTTTATTTATTAACTTCAGAAAAACTTGTCCGATATTAGTGTTAGATAACTTACAGGAAGGAGGGTTGAACCATATTATTTTTATTTTTTATTTTTGTGCTTACAACCCATGTTATCCTCGTCAGGGGGTCTAAGTATGATAGTTTATTTTTAAAGTTACTTTTCTGGGAGAGCATTGTCGTACAGTTTTTAATTTTGATTGAAAATATTCCTAATGGACGAAAGCTTACTAATTCTAGAGCCGAGAGTAATGGGTATCTGCTTCACGATGGCATAGGGGTGGTTAGAATCAACATTAATGTAGTTTGGAGTTTCATGTTCTTTATGGTAAGGTTTAAAAGTATTACTATTCAGGTTAAGAGTGATATCCAGATAATCTACAATTATGGGGTTAGAAGTAATCTCAATCTGTTTTAGGTTAGAAGTAATATCAATCTTTTTAGCTAAAACGAAAATATTATCTATGTATCTTACATATATAGGCGGTTTATTAGTGTCATTAAGTATTTTATTTTCTAAATGTACCATATAATAATTATTAAAAAGGGGGACCTAAAGGAGATCCCATCACAATACCGTCTGTTTGAGTATATTACCTAGGGGGTTATGAAAAGGTACATGTTAATAATATATTTTTTTAAATAGTGGGTTTGATATTGATGGGTGGGAGAGATGTATGATTGTATACATCACATGACGTTGTTGCAGACTGGCGAATGTATTTTCAGATATCAGAAGAGTGAGTGATGTTGGTGTTCTTAGACATTCATCCACAACAAATTAAGAAACAGGAATATTGAAGGCAAATCATGCAAGAGAAATCAACATAATTAAAAGTTTAACAATAACATTGATTTATATGAAATTAACATACACAATTAAGTCAGATATTGTTGGACAAGTGTGAATAGTTTAATTGAATTATGTAGTTTGTTTATGCCAGGTTTCAGTGTGTGTGTGAAACTGTTACTAAGGTTTGTGTGTGAAATTAAACAAAGTGTTTGGTCGTGTACAAAAATGTCTTTTGTGAGAGTTCAGTCAATAGTGTGTATGCGTATGTTTGTTTAAATTATTGTCCAAAGTTGGTAAGAGTTGTGTACCTTTAGTTGTTTTGGTGTTTGATTGAATGTTTACGAATACTTATTTAGTCGTGTTATTTCACTTTCTTTAGTATTGTAAGCAATTGTTCCTGGGAGAGCGAAATGCTGTTTGTTGAGTCAGAGAAGTTTGCGCGTGAAAAGTGTAGTTGGTCAAAGTTTTGGTTAGCGTCGATTAGTTTAGCATCTATCCAGGGTGAAATTCTGACAATATTTGTTACTGTTAAATTACAGCAAATGTGACACAAGGCCGAAAAGGGGGATGGGGGAAAAGAGACGGTCATCATCTGTCTTGATTAATAACTTAGCTAGCCACAACCACAGACCCAATCGTACAAAACAATAATCTTAGCACCAAAACAACACATTCATACTTACCTTTCTTACTACATCCACCAAAATACCTAATTGTCTCAATGAAAATCCTAATTAGTCGCCATATGTACAAATAATGTCTGTGGGGGGAGGGGAATAAAAATAAGTTAAAAGAACCCCAATGATTATATACAATATGGCTTGAAATTATTTACAAGAAAATAAACAAAATCATGTTAGTAATAAAAAAAAAAACCACAAACCTTAAATGTGGCAGAAAAATCAGTTAACTAGACGAAATCGATGCGGGACTTTAAGAAAATAGAAAAAAACATTCATCCATCCCAAGCACTCACACAAACATGCACTCATTCTGACACAACAACACATACGAAAAACACGCACGCGAAACGAAAGGCGCCCCGCATCTACCAGAGAACTGAAATCACTGACCACCTAACGAGGGAGGGGATGGGGAGTTAAACACAAGGAAAAAAGGGGGGGAGAGAAATAAAAGAGGCCAATGAGCAAACACACCCTAGCTAAATTTACTCGAAAAGAAAAACTAAACAATCAAAAACCTACTTCTAGCCTAAATCCATTGATGGGTTACCTAAGTTCAAACCAGGAAAACAATATCCTGATGCCTAAACGGCATCAAAATGCCACTCCAGGTCAGCCCCTTCTACTCGACACATACGCGCAAGATTCACCCACCTTTTGCCAAATTCTGATGAGGTGAGCCGCCGCCTTTCCATCCTAATCTTGACTTTGAGCTGATGCTTAAAGAACAAGATCAGTTGGGAAGAAGTGAACTTCTCGCCCTCATAGAATTCCTTCTGACGTGTCGTCCAAATCACAACTCTCATAACACCTAGTAAGCAACAGAACAGCCTTCGTCATCTGCGGCACCACATTGCTACAAACAGAACTCCTCAAGGAAAAGAATTTTCCCTGTAGCATGCGAACCATGAGGCCTTCAACAAACGTGCACAACGGCACTACCGCCTTGCAATGAAAGAAGGCGTAACCAATGGTCTCGACTTCTCCATTACAGCTACGACAGTTTGGATATTTCTCCAAGCCTGCTGAATAAAGTCTCTTGGCTACCCAGAGGGCCCCACGAATCACCAGCCAGGTGAGTGATGCCTCATCATTATTGAGGCATTTCAACCCAGGCGCCCAAGGCCATATAGAGCGAGCCTTGTTTCGTATGACCGAGCTCGTCAATCAGATCATCCTAAACGCCCCCCCCCCTGACTAACACTTGATACAATGCCCTACGAGACAACGCCTGAACGTTGGAGAGGCCATCCGACGCCCGTGAGAGGTGTTTCAGAGCACGGCGACATTCGCGATAGAAGGAGCATTCGGCTCGAGGTGTACGGCCGGCCTCCTCCCGGCACGAGTGCACACTTCTCAGGGATGGGAAATGTTTACAGACGTCTTCCTTCCAGAAGGCGCCATCCTCATCCGATCCGCGACACATTCGGTCTAGAAAGTTGATGCGAAGCATATATTGACGAATCTCAATGCTAGGCATACCCAGACCGCCCTCAGAGGGATGAAGGCAACAGATCTCGCGAGATACCATAGCGGCTTTGTCTCTCCACAAGAAAGAGAACAAGAGCCTTACTAATAATATTAGTCTGGTATACGGGAGTGGAAGTACAGAGAGTCAGTAAATGAGAATCGGGTAGATGTGTGAAACATATACTTCCGCCCTCCCCTTCAAAGAAAGCCTCCTCCGAGACCACAGTTTAACCGCGATCTCGGCCTTCTCTTGTACCTCTGACTAATTCATTTCCAACTGGAGATCAGGACCGAACCAGACGCCGAGTATCTTGATCGGCCCATCCGTCCAGAGGAAAGGTCCAGGAAGAGAACCGCAAGCCAACAGACTTATCGCGGTTGATCTTGGCCCCTGTCACCATCTCATACACACTGATCTCTTTGCTGACTTCGTCAATCTCGGCTCTGCTCGACACAAGAACCGAAACGTCGTCAGCATAGGCAGAATACCTGGCTGGGGTGGTAGCCCCAGGCAAGGAAATTCCGCGCAGGACCGGATTCGCCTTTAACTTGCGAAGGAAAGGTTCCAACGCAAGAACGTAAACCAAAGGCAAAAGCGGACAACCTTGACGAATGGAGCGAGACAATACGAAAGTCTTCGATCTTACCCTATTCATCTCCACCAGCGCACCGGGGGTCGCATACAAAAGTCGGATCCAGGAGCGAAAGTCGGCTCCGAAACCGGCCGCCAAAAGGACAGCCTCCAGAAACCGATGGTCAACCCTATCGAATGCCTTTGACTGATCTAAATTGATCAGCGCGGCTTCACTGTCGACTTGTTATAAGATCAAGCGTACCATATGCAGGTTATCCTGAATGCTCCTTCCCTTCACAGCACAAGTCTGTTCGGAGCCAATCAGACTAGACAGGGCAAGCTGCAATCTTCGCTAAAATCTTTAACTCTGTATTTAACATAGTCAAAGGGCGAAAGTTATTTAACACATCCCTACCGTTCTTGTCCTTACGCAGCAACTTGATCACACCCCTGGTGAAGCGTTGGGGTATAGACCCCTGCTTCATTCAGTTGTTGAAGATCAGTTCCAGCAAAGGAACAAAAACGGGCGACTGCCTCAAGTAAACTTCGTAGGGAAGACCATCTAGCCCCGGAGATTTATCCAGGTCAACCTGTTTCAGCGCTTCCCAGATTTCCGACTCTGTGATGGGCCCTCGCACCCAGCCGCTTCGGCTGCCTCGAGGCAGGGAAAGTCGGCCAAATAGGCGTCGAACCGAGCAGGGCTCAGACCGGGCTCCCTGGTGAAAAGATCCTGAAAGTAATCCCGAAAGGCCTCACATATGCCCGCGTTTGTAGTCACGGTCCGATTATCCGGCAATGTGACGCACGCGATATGTCGCCGAGCAGCGCTCCGATTTTCCTCTGCACGCAATTCAGCTACCATATTCGTCGCCTCAGAGGACATTCTTTTTAACCTAGCCCTAACTACCAGAGCTTGATCCTTCTTGATAAGCAAGGAGGACAACTCTGCCTTAGCTAAGGCTATTTCCCCACTATTACGGGATTTCACTGCCCGATCAACTTTTTCTTCTAAAGCCGTTTGCGCCGCTAATCTATCTAGATTAAGTCGACGACTAAAATCGGCAGCAAACGTTCTAATTTTGGATTTTAATTTATCCCACCAGGCGTTCCCTAAAACCGCCCCCTTCAATTCCCTCTGTATCATTAGTAGCAGCTGGTCCCGGAAATCATGCTCACCAAATAGTGAGCAGTTTAATTTCCAGTACCCAGCCAACCTAACCTTAGGCTTATCTAAGTTTACACGGACTCGGACAAGCCTATGATCCGTATAAACTATATAATGGAAGCTTGGACACCCTAAGAGCCCTACATCGCCTCTCCTAACTAAAACTCGGTCGAGGTAGCTCGCAAGCGTCCCAGGAGCTGAGTTGCCACTATTTGTCCAAGTCCATACTACCTCCCGAGGGTGCTCATTCCGGTACTTATCGACAAGATTAAACTCGCCACTAAAGTCCCGAAATGGTTTTACGTGCCGGATGTTAGTACCCAAATTTTGCCCTATACGATCTATATCGGGGTCAAGGACGGCATTCCAATCCCCCGCTAAAACTACCCGACGAGATGTCGTCAAATACGGCCCGATCTGCCGAAACAAAGCAGGCCGCTCGGAATGTTTATTGGGCGCATAAACCCCAATAAGTCGTAGAGCCTTATCCTTTATGATAACATTCAGCACGCAAAGCCTGCCCCCCGGATCCGCGAAGACAAGAGTACATGCAGCCTTCAAAGACCTGCTCACTAGCCAAGAGACACCCCTCAAACGACCACCAAAACATGCTGAAAAAAGGGAGAACCCCTTAGACAGCATGTCCTCACGGTCATGAGAAGAAAACCGGGTCTCTTGCACACAACATTGACCCCGAGGCGCTGAAGGTCACGAGAGAGCCTCGCCCTGCGAGACTCGGACCTCAGGCCCCGCACATTTAAACTTGCTAACCAGAGAGCCATAGTGAACACCAATTAGGGTTGCTTTCCTGAATTGAACTTAGCCGGGGTAAGGATACCGACAGCCTCTCCCATAGACCCATGGCCCATCTCAGTCTTGATGGTACCGTCTTTGGAGATTCCGCCGATATCCCAGGGGAAAGTCAATTTTAGTGCTCTATAAAGGGAGGGGGGAACAAAAACCGAGACCCTTCCACCACAAAATTGTTTCATTTTCCTTAATTTCTCGTTCTGAACGATAGCAATTGGCGGGGTCATTTTAAACGAAGTAATTGCTTCGTCTATCATTGACCAAATTTGTTTAGCCCCAGTTTCTGATCTAATAACAGATAATACTCTTTGGGCGTTTGGGAAATTATGGGGCTCTTCTATGTCCTCGTCCCCAAATTGTTTTATAGACAACAAGTATTTAAGGTTTTTAATCCTGTTACCGTAGTCTCTTGCTTTTTCAGCTTACAATAGGGATATTTTACAAACGTCTATTCCAGGATTATAAATATGTTTGGGCTTTTTCTTTTTTTCAGTGGAATCCTGTGTGGGGCTTCTGTGCCTTTTGTTAATTGGAGGGGGCATTTCAGAGGATTTAATGGGAGAAGGACTGGGGGTATGGCGGGGTGTATTTGATTGTCTAAAAGGGCTGGGGTCTATACTGAGAGGGATTTGGGACTGGGCAGAAGAAGTGGAAGGAGAGGCAGGTGGAGACTTCTCTCTACAAAGAGGGGTTGAGGGACAGGGAGAAGGTGGTGCAGGGTGAAATTCTGACTGGTTCGAATCGATTCGGACGCTTCTATTTATTGAGTTTTGGGTCTAAAAATCGGCTCAAAAATGTTAGGCGCGAAAAAATATTTTCGCTTAAACTTGCTACAGTTTTAGAGGTCTGAGCCAATGAAAAGTCTAGTTTGCTGAAACTAAGATGCTGATTGGTTAATATGTGATTATTGGTGTAAAGTGCATTATCCCGGAGAGGTGAAAGGTAGGTATGGACTATTCCATCAACGTCAATCGTTTCATGGACGGGGACATTAGTAAATAAATTTTGTACGTCCAAAGATGCTATTATTTGTTTGTTTGGTTTTACAGAAGGAAGAATAACACTAATAAACACCCTATATATGTAAGATACATAGATGACATTTTCGTTTTAACTAAAAATATTAATCAAATTACACAACTTAAAAACAAATTTGGAAGTCACTTCGTCCTCAAATTTACATTAGAACTTAATATTCATAATAAAATTCCATTCTTTGATGTATTTATTGATTCCAGTACACATAAATTTTCTACTTCTCTATAGATGAAACCCACAAGCATTAATTCGTGTCTTCTTAATTATAATAGTGAATGTCCCCAACGATATAAGTTTGCCGTTATAAAAAAAACTTAATCCAACGCACACAAATGATATCTTCTTCCAAAACCATATTTTATAAAGAATTACATAACATTAAATAAACACTTGTTAATAATGGATTCCCTAATTCCGTCATTGATCACCAAATTAAAATGTATCTCAATAAACTTAATAATACATCTAACAAAAGTGATAATAATAATAATAATTATGTACGTCAAAATAAGCATAACATTATTTATTTATAAATTGTAACCAAATGCATAATAATTACAAACATGATGAAACAACACTCAAAAACATAATAGGTAGAAATGTTAAACCCATTAATAATAATAAACAAGTTAAACTCATCATATATTATAAAATATTTAAAACAATTGACCTCATAGTCTCTAATAACCTTGCAACCACACAACTAAATCCTCTACAAAAAAAAAAAAATATGTAGTGTATCAATTTACATGCCCGTTCAAAAATTGTATCTCTGATTCTAATAATAAACCCGCTACATATATTGGTTTTACTACAACCACGCTCTCCCGTAGACTTACCTGTCACCTTCCTGATCTTACCCTATTAAACAACATTTCTTAGAAAAATATAGTCATGTACATAATATTAGACAGATATTAGTTGATAACACAATAATATTCACACATACACACAGTAAAAAGAACCTTCAGATATTGGAGGCCATCTACATTAAAACAAAGCAGCCCACACTCAACAAAATTACATTTCAAACTAGTCACAACACATTACATTGCATCTATACGTATGGTTCTGTTGTTAATATTTTGGCCTCTCGCGTGGTATGACGTCATAGAACCGCATCTTGAACTTACGACCTGCGTCTGCTATTCCGCTACCGTTATTGTCGCATAGCAATCTTCTATGTCAACATGACAAAATATTATCTTCGATGGTGAATATCTTTGTTAAAATATCCTTATGAGCACTTTGAAGATGGCTCATGTGAGCCGAAAGCATAGATCAAGAACCAATTTAAAAAAATTATCCAAATGTTGGACAAATTTTGTCATCATTTTCACCTGAAATTAAAGCAAATATACGAAGTTTAGAATGGCTCCTGATCAGACATAATAGACATTCATTGTCTGTTATATTTAACAATATATGTTTAAATAATGATATGCTGCGCCAATACACTAAATGTATATATATGTATATATGGTGGATTCACCTGTCGAATTCGATAAGGGTCAAGAAGCTCAGTTCCTAGGAACCGACACCAGCACATATGATTTGATTATAGTGGGGAAGGCTTTGTGCAGAACCATCCACACTTTTTGAAGGCCCGAATTCAGAGATCTGGTGCACTTTGTGCCACAAGGTCCCCAAACGCCCCTCCGCAGTTGTCCTTCTCCTAGGCCAGTTGCTATCCAAGGTTACAAAACCCAGTTTGTCCTGCAATTTACCCCTAGCTGGAGTGAGAACAAGAGGATTACGTAAGTGAAGGTAACGGATTCGACTGGAATTCGAGCTCGGCTCTTTGATTCCTCAATCCGAGCCGCTATCCACCATGGTGTGTATATATATATATATATATGTGTGTGTGTTTTTGTTTGGGCAGACTCTATTCAGAGCTGCTCATTTATATATATGTATATATATTAAGACAGGTTTCGTTAAATAATTTAAACATGTTCTGTTTACTTATTCTCTATAGGTTCCTTTCATATTCGCGGATAAGCTTTTTTCTGCGATTATTAAAAGACGAGAGAAAATCACTGTGTTGGCTCATATTGTATTTATTTCCGAGTACTTTCGATATAGCATAATGTCATCATCAGGGTGCTGTTAATATATATATATATATATATATATATATATATATATATATATATATATATATAGGAAAGGAAGTGACGTCAGAGATTGAAAGGAAACGTCTGTTAACATTTGTTGTTGATACAAGTACGAAAAAGCGAATTACTTCCTCCAACAGCTAAGACTACTACTGTTACTATTAATACTAACACTGAGAACGGAAACGTCGAATAAGCTACAGTCATCAAAAAGGGTTAAAACGAAGCCACCTCTCTCCTTTAACGAAATTACACGAATTTCTTTTTGTTTTGTTGATTATCGTTCATATACAAGAGACATTCAACTTTTTGCCACGAGAATTATATTATTATATGTATTGTTGATGTTATATATATATATATATATATATATATATATATATATATATATATATATATATATATATATATATATATATATATAAAACTTGTGTCCCTCTAAAATCGGATCGACTTGGCCATATTTATTTGCTGTTAACCCGATTCTCACCCAACAAGCTTGCAGGTAGACCAACGGAGAGCTTTCGGAATTCTACGTCCCGATAACGACTCGCCAGGATCAAATAATCACAACGTGGAATCGAATCGATATTTGAAACCAGAGACTTAGGTCTAACCTGTAATACTGGACCATACAGGACCAACAGCCGGTCTTTTGGATGGCGTCGGCCCAGTGGGGTTAGGATACGGTGTCGCATGGACGTCTTGACCAGAGATCGCGTTACAACTGACACCGTGCATTCGGCGTTGCATTAAAAAATATTGTTTACCATGAAGTCTTATAAAATTAAAGAAATTATTAAACCGTGAAGTAGGGTATTTTTCAAACAAATCAGCTTATTCCAATTTCGATTAGTTTGTGAAATTGAACGAAACCTCGAGTTTGTAAATATAGGGTGACCCCAAAAAACGGGAACTTTTTAACAATCCAATAAAACCAAGAGTGATGGAAGAAAAATATTTAATTCATAGTAATTGAAACCTTAAAACATGCCGTTTAAGATACAATGATAGAATTTTCATTTTTTTTTAAAATTACATCCTGCAGATGGCGTCCTCCCGTACGAATGCATTCTTGAAATCTGCTGTTGAGATTCCTCATTGACTGCTGCAACATCTCAGCTGGGATACTGTGAATTTCATTCTCGTTACTAAAATGGCGAAATGTTTACTTGCTCAAGGTCACTGTCTCGCAGTGTTGCCACTTGCTCATGTCTGGCAATACGCACTTCAAAAATTCCCGTTTTTTTGGGTCACCCTGTATTAGCGATAATTTCAACAATACTAAATTCTATGGGAATTTCAAAAAATTCTAGTTTAAAGGAAAGCATATTAGGAGGAGTTTGTACTTTCTGGAGTAGTCGAATGAACTGACCATTGGTGCTTTTGAGAGTTGACCAGCAACATTCATTTGCATTGCCTGTTTACTCGGGATGCAATTTCAGTTTGCTGGTTATTTAATAAGTTTAAAAAAACTTAATCCAACGCACACAAATGATATCTTCTTCCAAGCGAAGCACACTAAGGTATTGATTTGTAAAACATGCTTGCTAGTTGTCGTGTTGCTCTACAAATAATGTCAGTATTGACTTTTACAACTGTTTCTTCCTTATTAACGTTCGCAGCTCTCCATAAACACACATGTAATCGCACTTTTTTTGAATCGATATCTGAGAAGGTGCGCGCATCTGTTTCTCTCTGAATGTCCGAACAGCAGATTGGATTTTCCACCACACTGCCTTCAGCTCATGTAAAGGTCGAGTCCAATAACAGCCAAACCCTAAATGCTGATAACAATAGCCGGGTTAACATACGTAATCCTGTTTTTTTTCTTCCTATAGTGAACAAAATTAATTTCTTACTAATACTACGTCTGTTAGAAACACAACCCCTTCTGGGTAAAAACGCGTGAAGATATAACATCACAAAAAAAAAAAATGAAAAAGTGCGAATTTGATTAATGTAACAGTTCTTTACATTATCCTCCTTATATCGCAATGGATGCTCGGCAGTTTCCTTGCACATGAAGGGTAGACTTGAGGCAACAGATGTGCTTCTACAGAAGGATGCTGATAATGCCATGGACGGAGCACTTGACCAACAAGAAAGTATTAAGGAAAATGAAAATAAAAAGCACACTTCGTCTTAGAACCAGACAGTTGAAATTTCTGGGAGACAATGAGAAAGGAGGGCTTGAAGAATTTGACACTCACCTGGCACAAGGGGTGGGGGAAACTGCGAGTAGCCTACTTAACGAGCAAATGAATGACAGAACAGGAACTGAGAGGAATAGTAAAGAAACAAACATATGAAGGTTAGGAAACTGTGGAGAGCCATGATTGCCCACGTTCTAAAGAAAACTATTGATCGTAAATTACCATCTGCCTTTCTTTTTGTGCGCCTCGTAGACATCCGCTGTCTTCCTTCATAATGCTTGCGGTTATCTTAAACTTGCATTTTAAAATTTTATAAAAAAATATCTATTACTGCATAGCATGCACATATGGAACGTAGGTTAAAATCGGTATTGTCCTTCATGGTGTTGCAATTTCATTTTTCATTATTCGTTATACTTAATAGGGGACATATCTGGCGAGAAAAGCTGTCAGAGCATATAGAGTGGCATGGCGCCTACATGGGCAGGTAACATCATGTTGAACTAACAGTCTTCCTGCTACAGGAAATTGCAGCAGAATGGCTCGAAAAATGTTCTGAACTTACAGAGCGCTGTTCTATAGGTATGGTCAGTTACCTTAATTTATCATTGGATACGATATACTTGTGAGTGTAGATAACCGTAGAAGGTGGGGGCAGATACCTTAATTTAAAAATCAGTTTTCTGTCTTTCTACTGTGAAAATTCACGATTCTTAAACGATGATCTTCTCCGAAATGACCTTCAAAAATCTTGCTTAACTTTAGGAAGAAAAGATCAACAATTGTTTTTATCAACTTGGCTAGTAATTCGGGTTAACATTACAAATTGTAACATAAGATCAGTCCTTTTATTTCGTTCTTCTGGGCCAGATGTAACTCGTACGTGACTTGCATAGATAAAAATGAAATTTTGGTCATGCACTCTCTTGGGGAATGTTATCATGAAGAATATTTAATTATCCGCCCCACATTTAATAAGAGGAAATAATAAGTAAAACAGTCTTATAAAAACTGAATTTCTTTGAAGTCATTAAGCCAACGAAATTAAAATCTTAACAGATTTTTCACCTGAGAGAATAGTAATTTTATTTTCATTTTTAATGAGATCAACCAGCAGGCCTTTTTGAAAAATTCTCGAAATTTTTCCTCTTTTCCGAGGATTCTTTGTTTAAAAAATGCATATTCTGATTAAATCAATTCTGTGTCTGCGCCTTGATTAAAAAAATCCTGATACAAGTTTTTCACTTTGATGTCTTGTAACATACTGGAAATAAAAACCAATAAATGCCTGTTAGAGAAATCATTTCCGCCTGTAAACACGATATTCAAGATCAGATCCACATTAAATTAAAAGAAAATATGTTTCTCGGCCAATGAAAAGCTTGAATAAGAAATTAAGTAAACACATATATCTGGGCCACTTTATGAAAGCCGATCTTATAAGAAAGACACTTACTGTTAGCCAGTTCGTTCAGCCAATAAGCTATTTTGTTTTAGCTTACGCTCTCCTGTTACAAGGACACTGAGAAATCTGACATCAAAAGAAACCACTTTAAACCATAGCTGATTACAGTAAAAAAGGGGGTCTTCTTCAATTCTACTTTTATTGCACTCTCCTTTTTTTACTTTAAAATCAACTCAGCCTACTTTGAAATGTATCTCATTTCAGGAACTTTAAGATTACAATCAAATCAATGCAAAAACATTTGTCTTCCTTACACACAAAATAAAGGAACATTGATAAACAAATTTTAATACATTTCTATTTATTCCGACTGTTTAAAAATCTAAATGAAGATAAATCATTTTCTTGTTTATGCGTAACCCTCATCCGTATCAATCTCTTCTCAAGCTTTGTTGAGTAAGACCAACCTTACGGGCCATCCGGTCCTCCTTGGTTGGGATTGGTGTTTCATCTCGATAGGGTTGATTCGGGTTTCCCAAAATCTTACGATATTGGGATTGATGGTGATGTCTAGTATGGACCCATATTTACGTTGTGTACCTCAGACAAGATTGACTCATTCTCATCTGTGGCCGTTGTAATTTTGGTTTCGTTGCGTCTAGGGTCAACGTCGGGAATCAGGACTGAGATAAGAACTCCCCCAATAAAATGACAAACTCTGTTGATAATCTCTAACAACAAGTTTATTGAATATAACGATTGGTGAATATAATGTCGCTATTATCAACAGTAGAACTACATTTGCTCCTTGCTAGATGATGATTGAAAAGTCTAACAGTAATTGTAATAAACTGGTGGAAGTAAGACTGCCTGTCATGCGTATTCAGTCTGGCCTCGAAAATGCGGATTTGTTCTTGTGAGGTGACGGCTGTTCCCGCAACCCAAGTAAGTCCGATTCGACTCTCCTTGTATCTATGGCCTTGTGGGCCTTCGTTTATATAGATGAAAAATAAAATTTAACATTGATAATTTCTTCATTTCCGACCGTCCTAATCTCAGGGCATCTAATAAATACATAGCTCTCTTTCTTTAAGAAATTTGGGTCACTCTTTTCTGTAAGAATATACACATTTTAGACGGATAGTATTAATATAAATAAACCACGAATTCAATTTCTCAGGACCAAAATGTTCGGACAACATATTAATCATATCTTCTTCTTATCCGCAGGAAGTGGATAAGTTGAAGAACTTTGGTTTTGCTTAATTCTACTGAATCCTGGCTAGTTCTTTCTGAATTCGGTGCTATATGGAACTGTTCTTGCATTCATTTTATTGCTTAAAGCATAATTCATTCATTCATTATGCCCCTTAATTTCTTAGGGAACAACAACACCTCTTCAACAGCCGCAATAACACTTCTTCAACAGACGCGGTTCCGGGCGATCTTCTTCAGCTCGGGCTATGTTGTGCCGGCTTCCTTCCCAGGGGAATTTTCACCAACACGCGTCACACGCTCCACTTTGGCGGACTCTTCCTCGGCCATGCCGATGTTTGAAGTTATCGTCAAGCCTTCTGTAACAAGCTAGTTTTTAAGTGATTAGGTTGTTAGCCTACTGCACAATCCCCAACCTGGAGGACCAGGGTGTGTCTTTCGTTTGGCTCCTACCCCACAGACCTGTTGAGCTTGGTTGGACCTTCTAAGGGCCGAAGTCCCCGCCCAAATAACTCTGGGGGTCGTTGAAGCACTCAAGCCGTCCTACCACGTCATGGCAACACATCATCAGGACGGAAAGCATAATTATTAACTCGTTTCCACCACCTCAGTTTTTTTCTCAAATATTCAATCTATTCTGAGAAATTTAGTAATTATTATCCGATTAGTAGTCCATCGAGATGTCCATCCCATAATTTCATTTAGTTACATGTTTGAATAAGGCCAGTACCGTGACATGTTTTTATTTTTTTGTTTTTTGCTATCCAGCTACAAATATCTGAAAGTCTTAACTCAAGAAGGTTTACTTCTCAAACTTAGCAAACGTATGCCAAACACTTAAAATCTAGTGACATTTCTCCACATAAAACCCTTGTAGGAATCCTTCTACTCGGTTTTCGTTGAATGTTAAAGAGTGGAGTGTCGGGATTCGATACATTAACAAAATATCGTTACTGGGTCGCTCGTAATTTGGCCGTCTAGAATAATCACACACTTTTCATTGAAGGAATAAAATTCAGTAGAAAAGACAACGTAGTTTCAACAAATAAGCATTAATTTAATATAACGACAAGAATACAAGCAATTGGTGATAGATTGGAAAGTAATGTCTTTTTGTTTGGGTTAATAAAGTTCTGAAATAAAATATAAACTGTCTTTGTGTACGTATGTGAGAAACAATAAAATGTTGTGATATGTGTGTTTGTATGAAAAAGTCAACACGTGTGCGTGATTCATAGTAAAGCGGATACAAGAGATAGTTAGAAATTGTTTCTTACTATTGGCGGTGTTGCCGTAGTCTGAAGTTTGTCAACGCTGTTGCTTTTAGCATGAGGTCATGAAGATCATAAGCGAGAGTTGTGTAGAGTTTGGTGACAGTTCGTATGTATCCAGGTTGGGAACGGATTTTGTATGTTTTTATACACCTTTTCGTAACAAAATCAGCTCCAGAATTAAATTATTTATTTATTCCTAATTGGCCCTAAAAGGGCACGTGGTATGTCTTCTACTACGTCCGCACGATATTTGGTCGGTGTCTACCTAAAAATAATGATGACTAATACAATAAACATTCTGATTTGTAATCTATGATTTTATTGGGGTGTTTTAAGATGTAAGTGTTTTCTTGAGAAATAGACTATGTTCATGGACAATTATTTAAATATAGCGAATAAAACCAATCCAGTTAAAGTTAACCTGTAACAAATTTTAAGAATCGGGCTAAACGATAAATGTAATAGTAGGGTTGAGTTTAACCCCCCCCCCAAACAAAAAACAAATAAAATACAAACGGTAATATTTAAACGATGCAACACTTAGGGAAGGGATTAAACTTAGGAATATTAAGATTACCTCCTCGGTTATCCATTGAAGCTGCTATCCACCAAAGAAAAAAAAAAGCCAGTCCCCACTGCGGGCCATTTAAAAATAGTTCGCGCAGCTGATTGGTTGTACAAACAGCCAATCGGATGTGTGGAATACGTGGTCTTTCTTCGTAGAATTCTTTAAAAAGACCAGACTAGCTGTTAGCGTTTTAAAAGTGAGGGGGAATCAGGGTTAGATCTCCCCTGATTGGGTCGATTTGGTGATGGGGAGTATGATGTTGAAAGACCCGAAACTCCCTGATGAACCAAGTCAAAACATCACTGACGACCCCCTCGGGCGCCTACTTAAAAGCGTATTTTTGAATTGAGTGTGATTGGTTTATAAATATTGTATTTGATATTTTAGTGGACACGACACCCTCAGATCAGGGTGTAAAATAACAACAACGACAACGGCTGTAGTAATTCTGAATTACTTTATTCTCGGACCAACGAGATACAAATACAAAAATAAACTGACCACACAGCTGTTTATTTAACACTGGAAGAGGTAACTTACGTTCTCCACTGTCTACCTGTGGAAGTGCCCTATTATCTAATAAGACATTCTATGTCTACTCTACACACAAGAAAAAACAAACTCTGGCAACAGTTCCGCGAAAACCGTACAGATAATAGCAAAATGTGACCCCAGGACAAGTTCTGCCTTCATGCAAGTGATGGTCGTTTGCGTGGCAACAACTTTCAGAGTACATTCGACCACAACACAGGCTCAACCCGAGATGGTATGCTGTGCCATAAGTTAAAACTCACGCTCACCTTTGGTGTTTGTGGTAGGAACGTTAAACAGTGCCATATACGTCTAGAACATTGTTCAGCTCGTTCTGCTGCCATTTCGGCAACAGGAAGACGATATACTATTCGAGCAAGATGATTTCCTTACGACTCAACATACTGTGCAAGACGTTCGATAGCTTTCCTGGACAGCACAATCACCAAGAGTATCCCTCATTGAACACGGTATGAGATGAGGCCCGATTCGTTCAGTTTATCCACTTACATGAAATTCTTTATTACGTCAACAGTTGCGATAGGCGAGGGATAATATATGATGGTGTTCGCCATTTATACGATCGCATACGCGCAATTGTACAGACCTGTATTAATGCACAAAGAGGATGTACAGTATATTAATAGATACCCGCCTTATTTTTAAACATGCGCACAAATTGATTTACAATCAAGCTATATTGCCTGAACGTTTAATTTTGATTAAATTGAAATACCTAGTTTATTTTCCGTCATTTATTTTCTTATGTATATAAGTGTTCTGTGTTAAATGCTTTTGATAGAACTTTTTATTTAATACACATAAAAAAAAAAAATTATTGTTTACCAATTGACAGTCTGTTTCAGTGATGGATAGCGACTCGGGTTGCAGAGTCGGAGAGCCGAATTCCAGTCGAATCCATTCACTTACGTGCTAATACCCTTGAGAAAGGTGTGTTCTCTCCCAGCTATGGGTAAATAACAGAACAGACTGGGTTCCATAGGCTTGGGTGGCAACCGGTCTAGGAGAAGGAAACTCTGAATTCAAAACCGGCTTGGAGAGGGTTGGGTTCCACCAGATTATCTTGCATAATGTACACCACTTCTACTGCGGCTGCAGTGCATGTTGTAGAACACAAATCCTACATTTTCCAATACCTTTGGTCAAATCTGTGCAAAAAGTGGATCACAGAACACTTTCAACTTCATACACTTTCAAAAAAATCTCGAGCCCTCATTGATTACTAAATATACAAGTAGGCTTGACTATCCACCCACGCTTAACTAATTTTTACAGCTCGTGACTGAAATCCAATTTCGCGCTAAGTCTCTGTGAGCTACCCGAAGCAAATAAAAACAGAAACTCATTCACACTCGCCAGTGAGTATCGTGACATCAAACGAATTGCAACTAAACTTCACGTTACACAATCTTAAGTTTTTCGTTCATACGAACATTATACAAACTTAACGATATTCACACTCACTTAGCAAAAACTCACCAGTGAACTCTATTCCCATTCACTCACCAAATTCCTTACGCAGAAGTTAAACAAATTCCTGCTAACAAATCAACTTTATTTCTCAACATTCAAGAACATTGTATTACACAAAACAATCAAAGGTAGATAACTTCTTTGATCACAAAATTGCATTCAACTTTACAAACATTTACTACTTACATGAACAGTAAATTCTTAAATGTAAATTTTTCTCTTGCAATTAATTTACAGAATCTTCAATAACAGATTCTTACAAACATCCTTTCAAATCAGAACTCATTAACAAAATTTAATCATTCACCAAACTTGAATTCAACATAAATTAAACTAACAAGATTTCACCTAAAAAAATCCACTACATTTTTGTAAAATATTTTCATTACAAAAATATATTGAAAATTACTTGTTATTCAAATATTTGTCTTTTGTCTTCAATCATAAATGTTTTTTGTTGTTTTCTCTTGTTTTTACATTTCGCTCAACATATTCGTCGAGTAAAAAATTGTATGGATTGATTTGGGCCGTCAACACCATTAAATAAATGGTAACCACCAAACTTTCCACTACAATTTGGTGCCCCGACAACCCTGATCGATTCATGCAGTGCGCTTTTCAAAATGGGCGTTTGTTTCTGTCACACGCTGACGCATTCCTTTGAAGAACGTAAAAAATAACTATGGAACTTGGGAGCACGTAATGGAAATAAACGCCCATTTCGCAAGGCCGCACAGACTGTTAATAAATAATCAAAAAATATTTTTATAAACACATAAAATAAAATGTTCAAAACTTACCACTCGATTCCGAGTTTCGTAAGATAGTACGAAACTCAAAGTCGGGAAACGATTTTTTTAAACTTTTTATTTTATTTGTTTACCATTGTATTACTCTCTACAATTACAAAAAGCTTCTTGTCTTAAAAGAGTTATTCCCCAGAAAAAACATTGATCGACTGTTTTTATTTTTATTAATTATTTTTTTTTAATTTATTTTACTTTTTGCAAACGTTCCAGTGTTGAGTTAAAAAACGTGATATAATCGACAATAACACTATCTACATTTGTTTGTACTCAATGTTGATTTTCCATCAAAACACGCTGGCCGAATAAATTTACATGGTTGCTTACTTAGTAAAAGTGACCTAAAAAATGAAACATTACTTCCTCTCTAGTCAACGAGAGAAGAAACATTGACATTTTAAATAAAAATAAACTAGATACTTTTTCAGCTTGTGCTCAATAATGGTAGAATAGCAGACTAGAACTAAGAGATGTATAAGTGCCGAATCGATAACAAAACAAATGGTGGTCACCTATTCATCAAAATAAGTTTGATTTTAAATTAAAACATTTTTTTCATTTTTTTTCCTGCAAGAAACATGAAACTAATTTTTCCCCTGTTACAATATACAATAGTATATGGTACTAGCTCGCTATCATTCACTGCCATATGCCCCTGGCAGATACTACATTTAGCTTAGTCTGGCATAGGGCAACAATGATGGAGTTTGTAGCGGACCGTGGGTTTACGTGTTGTTAAATTAGGAACACGTGGGTTTATTCCTGCTAGAAAAAGGTCCACCACAAGAACATGGCGGATTCAGAGATTTAATCCACTATAAAGAAGACCAATATATATATATATATATATATATATATATATATATATATATATATATATATATATATATATATATCAACAAATATATATATGTTAAACAACAAAATTTACAATGGACATAGATATTAACATTTGTGTTTGTGTGTGTGAACATAAAGAGTTTGTATTTTGGTGAATGTTCGTACGTACGTGTATGTGTGTATAATGTTCATGGCGTCTCCCACAAATGGGAAGACGCAATCTTTTGCGAGAGCTTACATTGTAGATGTGTTCGCTGAATATAAAGAAATGAAAAAGAGAACGAGGCAAGAAATCGCCCAGTATTTATAGTGTAGGGAGAGCGTCTCCCACTGAACAATTTGAACAATTAAGGAGGAGTTAACTCCGACAAGCTCTCAGTAAGAATAGAATTCACTTGTAGACAGTCTGAGATTAGCTTGAGATTTAATACTAAATTTCACTCTAGCGTAGAGCTACAAGAGTTAGACGCTCTATGAGAATCAAATTCATGAGGCAAGCTAAATGTCTTCTTTGAGATGAGCTTGTTAAATGCTTCAGGGAATTCAGTATGTATGCAGACAGCCGTATCTTTATTTTATCATTTATTGTGTTTTCGATTATTAAAATTCAGCCGGTACTCTTTCGACATTGCATAGTCGTGTGGGGGTCTGAGAATTGGTGTTTAGACGTGGAAGTCACCAAAGTAGAGGTTTACTTGTTTCTAGATGGTTATAACGTCCGTAATCCAAATATACACCAATTTATGGCCTTTTAAAAATGCAAGCAAAGATAATTAATACAAAGATATATATTGCATGTACTTATAAAAATCTATATCTCCCAAAATAAAATATACAATAATATTCAAAGAGTTCATAAATTTCTATCAGAAAGTTCTTATGTTGGAAGTCTTTCAGTCTTTAGCATATATATATATATATATATATATATATATATATATATATATATATATATAAAGAAAAAGAGCAGATTAAGAATCCACAGTTCTTTTAAAAAAGTGGTCAATACAACGCAGAGAAAAATATTATTGTATTTTTATTATAATATTTTACATCGACAATTTTAAAGTTCCAAAACATAGAAAATTTTGTGCAGCGATGTAAAATATTATAATAAAAATATTATATATATATATATATATATATATATATATATATATATATATATATATAGGTAAAAATCCGTGGTAAGTAAACCAAGTGAATCCTACTAATATAAGATATTAAAACTGGTCCACAGAAGAGAGTTCAATATATAATATAGAGCAACTACGAATTGCAAGTAGATAAAATTCAATACTCCATAAGATATATGGCCATTTCACTCAGAACGGGCTTGTCAACACCAAGGAGTTGGATAAAAAAATGAATCATAATGTTTTTGTAAATAGGAAGAAAGAGGAGGGAAATTTACAACTAAGAGCAAGTGTATTTAAAAGGGGGAAGAGTACAGATAAAAAGAGAGAAAAGGGAAGAATTATTTGGGCAGGAGGACAGAGTAAATGATTAAAGGAGAGAAATGACATTGGCTTATATTTAGCATGTTAACTCTTGTTCAAAATGAGAAATTACATAAAGAAATACAATCTTTTAAAAATTTAGAAAAGTCTTTTTTAGATAATATTAAGGAAATTTTAATAATTTGTTATATATTTTAAAATTTTAAAATAGAAATTTTATACTAAACGCTAAGTAAAAAGGTTTAATTAAAAAGATTTTTAGTATGTAGAACACAGAATATTAATATTAATTGAATAATAGATGAAATTTTTTAAAAAGAATAAATAAGTAAAAGAACAAGAGAATATTAGTATTAAACTTGTATTAAATAAATATTACATGATTTTTTTTATTTTTAAAACTAGAATTATAAAAAGTAGAAGTATGAAGAATAATAAATAAATAACAAGAAACTAAATAGATAAATAAGACCAAATTAGTACAATATAAATGAATTATAAATAAGATTATATAAAATATAGATTAAATTATGTATTAATATAGATTATGGATAAAAATTAGATTAAAATTTAAAGAGGCCCTTAAAATTTAACATTTAAAGAGCTCTTTAAGGAGGGACTCTACAATATTACTATAGACAAAAACTTAATTTAATAAACGGTCAGTAGTAATTAAAAAGAAGGTAATTAAAAGTTAAAATTAAAAAACCTTATCTAAAAAATTTATTAAATGGTGAGGACAAATTTTTAAAAAAATGTTATATTAAAATTTAAATGGTGTGGGGTAATATTAATCGTAAAAAAGGGATAAAAAATCCTAAAAATTATATATAAATATATATATATAAATATATATCAATCAATGTATTACTAAATTAATCCAAACAAGTACCATATCAGTGAGATATAAATAAATAAATAAATCATTTAACTTAATTATAGATTAAATGTAAAAAGAGGAAGAAAAATGATTGTAAAAGACATTAGACAAATTACAGCTAGTAATTAAAAAATAATAATATAAGGGTAAATAAGAGATTGCATAAACCTAACTTGATACAAAGAATTATCAACTAAAAACAAATAGGAAGAAAGTAATTTGAAGGAAAGAAAAAGAACTATATGTGGTAAATGATAATGGATTGTGCGAGGTTGAAAATGTATTATATCTGTTTAAATTTACTTCTATGACGATATTTGGAAACCAATTCATTTTTTTGATTCAGTAAAATATTTTGATAGTCAAATTTAATCATTCTAATTTTTTCTTCTGCTTTTAAAGGTACTAGCAGTTTGAGAAAATCCTATGAATTCCCAGTCAATTTGAGGGTTCAAGTCTTTCTCTTTCAGTTCCCAAAACTTTTTGGAGGGAGCAGTCTTGGGTTGGAAAAAGAGTGTGTATGGTTATAAAGTCTTTGTTTCAATTCCCTCGCAGAAATACCAATATAAACACGATGATTTGATCTATTTTCTTTGGGAGTAAATGGTAGCTTGATAAATGACGTTTGATGTTCTACATTTTCCCTCGACTGGGCAAAAATTGCTATTCCTACAATTACAGCGGGGTCCATACTAGAATTTTTATTGACACCATTGAATTTATTTGGAGTATATTCGTTGTGGGAGTCAATTATTTTAAACATATTCTTTGTACATGAATAACTTATTTTAACAGTTTTTCTATTAAAGATGTTACTTAAAGGGTTGTTATTCCGAAAGTTTTTATTTATAAGTTTCAAGAAAACTTGTCCAATATTAATTATAGATAACCTACAGAAGGAGAGGGTTAACCATATAATATTCCTTTTTCAATTTTTGTGCTGCCTACTCTTTGTTATTTATGGGGTTTATGTAAGTTAGTTTATTAATAAATCCACTTTTTGAGAGCATTTTCGTATAATACTTTATTTTTATTAAAGATAATCTTATTAGATGATAATTTACTAATTCTAGAATTAACAGCAATTGGTATTTGCTTCAAGATATTTTTGGGGTGTTTAGAGTCAACATTATTGTAGTTAGGAGTTTCGTATTCCTTATGGCAAGGTTTAAATGTATTAGTATTCAGGTCAAGTGTGATGTCTAGATAATCAACTATTTTAATATTGGAAGTAATTTCTATCTTAAATCCCAGTAGCTTGAATGCTCTAATAATGTTTTCTGTAATGTAACAGTAAGAGGACCATTACTATTAGGAACATAAATAAGTCCATCATCTCTATATAGACCTACTAGTTTAGGTTCAACAATCCTACTAAGGATCTCCAAAATATAAATGCAAACAAGATCTGCAACTTGGGACGAATCATATGTCTCAATCGGAACGTCAAAGTCGCTACTCTCACACTTAATCCAGGTAGAGTCATTAAGTAATAGGATTGACTTCCTGGCAGCAAATATGATACTGATTTCATCATCGGTTATCGTCATATAGTTCTTAGCGTAGTATAAAATTTCTATTTTAAAATTTTAAAATATATATTAATTATGAAAATTTCCTTAATATCATCTAAAAAACCTTTTCTAAATTTTTAAAGATTGTATTTCCTTATGTAATTTCTCATTTTGAACAATAGTTAGCATGTTAAATATAGGTCAAGCTCAGCCCATGTCTAGATGAATTTGAAAATTTTTTATCTTAATTTCTCTCCTTTAATCATTTATTCTATCCCCCTCCCAAATCTATTCTTCCCTTTTTCTCTCTTTATCTTTCTCTCCCCCTAATAAATACATTTGCTCTTAGTTGTAAATTTCCCTCCTCTTTCTTCCTATTTACAAAAACATTATGATTCATTTTTTTATCTAACTCCTTAGTGTTGACAAGCCTGTTCTGGGCGAAATGGCCATATATCTTATGGGGTATTTATTTTATCTATTTTAAATTCATATATATATGTGTGTGTGTGTGTGTGTGTGTGTGTGTGTGTGTGTGTAAAAGACAATAGGAAAACTGTAATCGTTGCCGAAGCGTTTCGTCCGATGTGGACTTTTTCAAGGCAAAACGAAATGAATTTATTAAATAAAGTAACTAATAATAACAAAACAAAATGTCCTTAGCAACTGGAAGAATTTAAAGAACGCTATTTTCCTTCTGAGTGACTTATTTTCTTTTTTTATGAGTGTAGCATTTTTAAAATAAAAATTGTGGTTGAATTTATTTCTATGTATGACTAGTGCATTAGCTTAGTTGTTTTTTGTGAGGTTTCTTTTGTGCTCATAAATGCGTTTTTTTTTAAATTTCTACTTGTTTCTCCAATATATTGGGAGGAAAAGTTTTGGCAATTTATTTTATAAATGCCTGCTTCAGAAATACTGCTGTTAGTGTTTGAGGGTCTGAGTATATCCATAATGGTTTTGGAAGTGTTTGTGACTATTTTAAGATTATATAGATTGGATAGGTTGTTCTGGATAGTAGACGTGACAGAGTTGGTCGGTAGAATTATGTATCTGTTTTCATGTAATTTATTATTGCGGATTATTTTATTATTTTTGTTTCAGTTTTATATTTTGTATGCCTTTCTTCTTATAAAAAACTCATAAAAAAAGAAAATAACTCATCAGAAGGAAAATTAACCCTGCCGCCATCGAATATTACCCAATTATTAATCTACGCCGAGGCCTTTTCCCTGTTTCACCTTTCTTAACAGAATTACTACTCTTCCAAACAAACGTACAGAACAGTATGAAGAAATCAAAAGAAAATAGTTGAATCCATCAACACACCAATAAAAACAATATCTCCACACGTGACAGTAATTGACGTAATTTTCAGTTAACAGCATGAAAATAGCGTTCTCTAAATTCCTCCAGTTGCTAAGGACATTTTGTTTTGTTATTATTAGTTACTTTGTTTAATAAATTCATTTCGTTTCGCCTTGAAAAAGTCCACATCGGACGAAACGCGTCGGCAACTATTACAGTTTCCCTATTGTCTTTTACATTTATAAATATTTTCTTTTTCTACAAGGTAACTGTGAGAAATTTTTCATATATATATATATATATATATATATATATATATATATATATATATATATGAGGGAGAGAGAGGAGAGTCTTTGTTAATGTATATGTAAGTATGTAAGTATTTCTTGATAGTAGTAATTCTTTTGACTCTCTGTGGGATTTTTAGGTGTCCGAAACTTGAGGATAAGGGACAGCGGATGAAATTGTTTTCAGCGGCTGGTCTGGTCCGTTTACCTGCCTGTCACTTTTTTTGAAGACAATAAAATTTATTCCTGAATTGTTCTTGATTTTGATTGGTTCCAGAAATGACTCATTTGACGACAATCCCCTTTTCTTCACCTACATTTAGGAATGATAACCTTTTGACCTCTTTTATTTATTTATTTTTTATTTTTGTTTTTATTTCTCTATGGCAAATCAAAATCGTTAGTGATATTTTCCTTTTCTAACAGTACAGTTGCATGTCACAACTAGTAAACTTTAAAGAGCTTTAAATAGAATCTCTTCACGAAATATTGTCAACGAGATGGGTTATTTTGTATATTGAAAATGCGATATACACTCTGTGGAATCTTCCAAATTAGCCTTCCACCCATTTCGAAAAGATGTATTCTTCTCTAAAAAAAACGCCTTAACTAATCACCACTTCATTTCTGTAAATTCAATCTTCTATTGGTTAAGAAACACTAAACTGTAGCAAAGTCGAAACAGATCCTTTTTACCGCCGAGCTCCCTGGAGCCGATTTTTAAACACCAAAGTCTATAAAACAACCGGAAGACTCAATTCAAGTCAGTCAGTCATCAAGTTTCGTGAGATGCTACCAAACTCTACGCGTGTCAAATTCACTGACTCAACATCACTTCAAAATTCTGAACAAACTCAACACTGCACTCAATCGACCATTGTCCGCGTGGTAATCAAATTACAATTGACTTAACAAAGTGAACGTTTTCACTACACAAACAGTAATTGTACAATTCATCAATTTACCCTATCAGTTAAAGGCAAACAACTCTTCACAACTTAAATTCTAACTAACAAGAAACACACGCATACACACTAGTATTTGAATGAACACATTTGAGATCTTTCCTTGCAGAAATCAAATTATTTTAATTTTTCTAACAAATCAAAACCATTAACTTTTATTGACCAAATTTCTGCATAAACATTCTTCATAACCTTGTCTCAATTGCCACAATCAACAAACATTCTGTTATCCTTGCATGTATATCTATTGTATATATAAAAATCTCTTTATTGTTGGATTTCTAACCACTGTGTTTTTAGTCATTTCTTGCAATGCAAATTGTCCTTATATTCTTTATTTGATCTACGTGTTGTGGGATAATGAATAATAAGCACGCATAATCTTTGTCTTACATAAATTTACCTTCTGATACATTTCACTCAGCTGCAACCCGCATCAACTCTAAGAAGGCAGGGAAACCCACTGACCGAAATAGAGTAATAATGAAACAACAAATACGAGTCATATTTATAGAAAATAAAGATATAAACATAAATATATTTCGAAATAGTCATTTCATTATGTGATAACCCTATCCAAGAGGTGTAAAAATAGAAAGATTTATAAGTGAAAGTCGTACCTATAGTCACTGCAACACTAAGGAAACTCTCAGAAAGAAAAATCAAAGATCAGAAACACTTGACATGAATCAAACAACAGTAACTGAAATTAGAAAGGATATTAGGAAGAGAGACTGGAAACTTTGGAAGACTTGCTGTCACTTGAGCTCTAGATGTCTCTGCATTCTGGATGTATTACTCCTACTAATCTCTTTTGTAGGCGCTAGCCATAAAGCAGTGTTGACCACTAGATCTTCACTGAATGTTGTTATGATGTAGAACCATAGAAAGATAAAACGGACTTGGATATAGGCTAAATGGTATATTCTCGGAAACGTAGTACAAAGGTAAATGTGGACTGGAGAGTACTTTCTCTCACTGGTGCCCCGACTCACTTATTCACTCACTCTGTGGCTACTACTCAGTGACCCTCACTTGGTGACTGACCTTACTCAGAGTTGGTAGCCATATTATATAGGTGTGGAAGAGTCCATTTGTAGGTAGGTCCCCACAATAAATGTTCTTCAGCTATGGCCTTTTTACCAGACTAACGTTATGGATTACTTCTGCTGCCATAAAAAGTTTTGATCTTCACTTAATAATAATAATCGGCCTTGCCAAAGAGCCGAAAAAGTTGAGGCACATAAAGATGACAGTCGTGCCAGTCATCATCGGAGTACTGTAAACAGTTTCGAATAGCATGGTAAAATGATTGGAAGATCTGTAAATTATGGAAGAGTTGGAACCATCTAGACGGCAGCTTTGTTGAAATTAACAATACAGAGAAGACAGCTGTAGTTTTAAAGGAGTGGGTTACTGTCACTTAATCTCCATTACAGGAGAACAGTTTTTTTATGTTATTGTTCACCTAATATAAGGCGCAAGAGCCACTAAAGTTAGAGAGTTACTAAATTTGTTGTAATTTGTTTGTTGTAACGGCGTAAAAGGAAGAATTGTATATTATGAGGATATGTGAGGTAGATAACAAATGACCCAAGAGAAAGAGGTTAAGATTGTAGAGGACCGTGTGTGTATTTACGTGTTGTTGTATTAGAAACACGTGTGTAACTCCTGGTAGAATATTAAAAGGTCCAACTACATGAAAATTGGCGGACTTAATTTGTCCAACCGAAGATGAAAGAAGACAAACAAGACAGATATATATATATATATATATATATATATATATATATATATATATATATATATATATATATATATCAACAAATATGTATTAAACAAATTACAAGGCACAGAGACATAACATTTGTGTGTGTGGGAACATTGTGTTTGTTCTTTGGTGAATGTTCGTACGTACATGTATGTTTGTAATGTTCATAGCGTCTTCCCAGAAATGGGAAACGCTGTGTTTTGTGAGAGCTCACATAGTAGCGGCGTTCACTGAAATAAAGAAAGAAGAGAAAAATTACCTCACCTCCACGCGAGGTGGGATGCGGTACGAGGCCCGAAGGAAAAAAGGATCGAGGCAAGAAGTCGCCCAGAACTTATAGTATGGGGAGAGAGAGACCCCTGGTGATAATTTGGGAGTTAAGGAGGAGGAGCTAACTCCGACAAGATCATTGTGATTGGTGAAGCATCGTCTCGGGAGTCTGTTCCACAGTAAAAGTTCGATGGAAGAAGCTGCTAGAGTGAAACTTCCTCCTTACTATTGGAAAACGAAAGGAATAAGAATGAGCCGACGATCCGTGATCTGACGGGTCCTAGCTGTGAAGGTCTGAACTGGTGGGACTAAAAGGAATATAGTTGCTGCCGGTATGAAGACACAATATAAATGATAACAAGAAGACAAAACCGGTTCTAGAGCACAACATTGAGATTCAAACATATCTCCCAATCTAGGCCCTATATTAGAATTTAATTTGAGAACCACTAATACAGTGTTTTACAAGTTCACGTTCTAGCCTCTTTTCTGATCTTTGCTCCGACTTTCACTCCTGCTTTCAAATCCAGTTCCCAAAGAAATAAGAATATATTTTCTGACAAACGCTAGAGCTGGAAAATATAAAAAAAAGAATTTAGTCACTCTCTTCTAACCATGAAGTCATAAAGTCAGGGGTAACGCTCACAACTTGTTGTGCTCTTGCTTCCAAAAACAATCTCCCAAACCTTTGATTCTTATCAGAGATAAGAATATATTTTCGGACGAATGAGAGCGCCCGGAAAGTGTATAGCAATTTTGGAGGGAAACATTTCCGATATTTCTGAGCCTTTTAATCTCAATAAATACTGAGAATATGCGCCTCTTTGGCAGTCAGTATTTGACATCGTCTGTGATAACATCAGGTCGGCGACAGTAACACCAGACATGTTCGGAACCTGTTTCAAGGAAGAAATCTACATGCAGAGCTCTAAAGACAGAACGTCGGCCTTCTACTAAAACTACTCGAGATCTACTTCCTCGTACCTTGAAATTCCTGTTGTCGGCCTACGAACACACTCAACTACAAACTATGAATTATCCAATTGTTTCCACCTCAACAAGAGCCCTGAAGAAATCTATGTGAGTGTTAACCCCTTAAGAACAATTTACTTTCTTTTAGGCTCTCAGAGAAATATTTCGAGCAAAACTTTACATAAACACTTATTCTTCCTTTAAATTAAAGGAATTTTCTTCTCTATTTCTTTCTCTCGTATTTACCTTTTACTTTCTTTGTGTATGTAAATAAATATTTTCTTCTTCTGTTATTACACCCCGAGCAGGAGTTTGAGTCTTTATTCTTCCGCCTAAAAGAGAGAACTGTCCGCTCTAAACTTTCAAGCCGTGGTTGCTTTTATCGATTCTGTCACCTTTAAGCTTGATGGAATAATCCATACTATCCTTTCACTCCTCCAGCATAATCCACTTTACACCAAAATATCTATCAGCCAATCAAAACTCCAGTTTCAGCAAACGAAGTTTCCTATTGGTTAAAAGCCTGAGAACTGTAGCAAATTCACGTGAAAATGCTTTTTCGCGCGCAAGCCACCGGAGCCTATATTTTTGTCCAGAAATCTATAAATAGGAAATTCCTGATCGCTTCAGACAGTCAGACTTTCATTCCTAGAGAGACGCCAAACTGACCCACGCAAGTCAAAACTCGGACCAACCGCGACTTTGCCGCGCAAAATATCTCTGACTCAACAATCCATAAGCACGCTCTATCTCTCAGGAACGCTATCTAAACATATAAACTTACAATACTTTAAAAATTGACATTTTTCTCACTACTTAATAAGTATTAGTAAACAAACAATCAAATTCTCACACAACTAAAGGTACGCAACTCCTACCAATTCTGAACAATAATAAAAACAAACTTACGTACACACACTAATAACTGAACTAGCACAAAGGACAATTCCATACGTAACTGGACACTTAGTTTAATTATGTGAACAAATCTGAATAGCAATTGCAAACACGTTCAAACAATCACAATAATATTCTACGCAGCCAAATACAACTATTCTCATTTATCCATCAAAGTCCAACTCAATTGTATTCGTGGATTGTATATAAACCAATGTTATTGTTGTACATTTTTAATGTTTGTCTTTGCTTTCAATCTTCTTGCATGATTTGTTTTTAATATTTTTCTTTAATTGTTGTGGACGAATGTTTTAGAACACCAACACTAAAAATCCTTCTGATCACTCAACAAAATACATTCGCCAGTCTGCAACAAGCGTTTACCCTTTCATGTGGGAAAGCCGAGACAAATTTCCCCACACGTAAAACTGGATCTAATTGTAACGAATAAAGAGAAGACTGTATCAGACAACGGATTTATAGTAATATATAACATCATTTCAGTCCAAGCAAGGCGATAATGCCGCTAAGATGCAACGGGTTACTGAGAGTGAAAAAGAATGCGAAGATTTTTCTCACTGAAACCAAGTAGTATCTTTTCCTATCTTTCCACGCGATCAAAATGGAATAGTATATTATTTTATGAGGTATTGGCAGGGCGTAATGGTCGTGCAAGCAAACGTGAGACAAAACACAATTAAAAAGGGATGATATATTAACGGTAGGCTCCAATGAAAAATGCCAAAAAAACAAAAATCTAAAATAATAAAACTGCCAATATAGAAATAAGATCAGAAGGTTGAAAAGAAAGCTTTCAATTTCAATCAATTGATGTTGGTTCAGACAAAAAACCATTCGAGTCTGTGTCACCTAGAAACTGAAAAATTCAAATGTTTGCAACAGACGGTGGTCAGTCACCAAAACACACACACACACACACACACACACACACACACACACACACACACACACACACACACACACACACACACACACACATCTACACCAAGCGACCCTCTTTCCTCGGAAAGATAAACGAAATGGCGACAAATTAAAAGATTCATTAACAATAACAATTGAAATTGCACGCTATAGTCTCAAATCCGTTTGTACTTCTGAAATCTGTTATTAAATTTCAAACGAATGTACTTTATATGAAGCATACGTCTTCTTTTCTACGAACATTTCAAATAATAAAAAAAATGATATACAGCCGATGAAAATCAAAGTATAAATAAATCACAGTTTGAAAAATTTACTACCGTTATTGGAAGTTTCTTTATTGATTAAATTGTGAGTCTGACTAATTAATAACTATGGGATAGATTTCGATGTCACAGAATAAAATTTTTAAAAGTTAAGTAAGTATCAGAACCTCGTCCTGTCCTGGGCATGACGATAAACTACATCTGACACCAAGTCCGTTGATCAGAAGGTTTTGAGGAGCGTGGAACCACCTCTTAATTGCTGGTGTTCTCAGATCCACCCTGATCCGGGGTGGCAGCATCTGTCAGGTTTCCAGCTATGGGCAAATAGTTACACCAGAAAAAAGGGGGTCAAAACACTATGAAAGTATAAAATTAGGTTTTAATATAAGCAATACATTTTTATAAAATTTTTTATCAGCAATACATTTTTGAAGAAAAAGTTATTACCAGCAGTATATTTTTTTCAAAAAAATATTACCAACAATACATTTTGAAAAAAAATATTACCAGCAATACATTTTTGGAAAAAAAATATTACCAGCAATACATTTTGAAAAAAAATATTACCAGCAATACATTTTTGGAAAAAAAATATTACCAGCAATACATTTTTGAAAAAAATATTACCAACAATACATTTTTGAAAAAAAATATTACCAGCAGTAAAAGTCTTGTCAGCATTAAATAACCCATTTAGGTTCATATACCGTAAAGCAAAACAAACCAAACCAGGACCTCGCCTGAGAATTGAATAAATAAAAGAACATGAGATTTGCTAATCGCTATTGCAATGTTGAGAAAGATCCTGAACAAATAAGCTGGAAAAACTAAAAGTTTAAGAAAGAATCGAGACCATCTGAAAACAAGAGTGTTGAAGTATAGAAGAGACGTCTGCTGTCACTTAATGTCCATTGTAATCTATTGTAATCTACCAATTATTATTGATATAAAAACTCAATGCGTACAGATTCCCCCTTAGTACCGTGAGGTGTATGAATGTCCCACAAAATGTTTTTCTTAATATTTAGTAAGTAGCAAGTCAAATTATAAAAAAATTATTTTCATTATTTAAAAAATGTTAAAATTGTAAATGTATAAAGAGTTGTTTTTTGAGAGAAGTATATTTTTCTGAAGGTCAGGCTTTTTGCTTGAAAATTGTTGCATTTTTTTTATGGCCTTAATGGATCAAGTGGATGATACTGACAAAATTATTTGTTGAATTGTTACGGATCCATTTTTGAATTCTTGGAAAAAGGTTTCTATGTACTGGCCAATGAGGGACGATATCTCTTCAAGCCCTTGTGAAAATTTGAAGTGAGCCGTTATGACGCTCCTTTGTTCAATAAAAGGAGTGCTGTTTAGCGGATCGACATCAGAAAGAAGGAACCGTTGAGAAAGCAATTAACGGTCAAGGAAGAAGAAGGCATTAGCGCCCATGCTTCAAGAGGACTGGTCCAGCCAAATGGGTCATAAATCAACACGGGTAAAGAAAGAGCCGACAGATTAAAGGCAGATTCATACCCCAGGACAGAACATTCCTTTTTGTGTCTTCCTGAGAAGAATTTAGACGGAAATAACTTTCAAGTTTAACTTTCCAGCAGATACTTCAAAAGACCCTCGAAATAACTTGTGAAAACACGAAAACTCCTTCGTGCTGAAACGTCCTATTATTGATTATTCTATTAAGAACGGAGGTGAGCGCGTTTTGTATTTTCTGCCTTGCGCATTTTTTTTTCTTGGCTTCCTCTGAGTTTTCCCCTTTTTTTCTATTTTTAAAGGGTGTAATCTTCCTTGTCTTTGAATCTGTGTCTGTTTCTAAAAATTGTAAGACATTTTTCCTTGTATCTGACGGTAATCCCTTTTTTGTAATGTCAGGAAATCGGTGTCCTGCCTTAATAGGCGCACAAAAGGAAATTTTTGTGCAACGTTGCATCTGTACCTTTTTATGTAATATTGTAAAATAAATATGTTTTTTCCTTTTAAAATTTTACACAGTGGTCGTTTTGTTTTGTAATTTTGCGCCTATTATAGTGACTTGCTGTTTCTACTAAGTTTTGTGTTTGGTACAATAACTTGGATCTTGTAGGAAATAAATTTCTTTATAAAATATGCGTGATTAACCAAGTAGCCTTTTGAATGCATTTGTCAAGTGCAGAAAATTTCTGGTTTTAGTCATAATATTTGTGCTGTATTTATTTGTTTACTGAAAATAAAACGCAACCAATTTTTGTATATATTTTTCATACAATTTTCGTATTTTTGACCTTTTGAAATTAGCAAATTCATTTTTGAATATTGTCCTTTTAATTCAATTTTTCAAAATAATTTAAAAAATTTTTTAATTATCCTATAAATATAAGAAAGAACACTATATAAAAGAAGAAAATTAAGAACTAAACGACATATATACATTATTTATATTATTCGGACTGTTATCCTCATTTTCATTGCCATATTCACAACGTTTCGGCCGTTGTTCACTCCGGCTTTTTCAGGTGATTGGAATTTCGAACCTAACTTTTTATTTCGTCCACCGGGGTAGATTGTTCTAGTTCCACGTGCCACGCCTCTTCCGGAGGTCTCAGTTATTTCCCTTTAACTCTCCAAGTTTTTTGGTTCATCACTTTCTCTCAAAAGAACGTGTACAAAAAAATACAAAAAAACAAAAACAAACAAAAACCTGGACGATTAAAGTATTTATTATAACACTAACGACTAATAGTAATAAAAATGAAATTTTTAGGCAGGTCCTCTACCTTTTCATCGCTGTCAGAGGTTGGTGTTGCTTACAAGTTTAGTTAAAAAAAGAGATAATATTTCAAATGCTACTCTTCAGGGTAAAAAGACGGACCTCGCTTCTTTGGAAGATTAGTACAACAACGTAGTCTTCACTACTTTAGGCCTTGTGCCAGACTATTAAACTAAGTAAACAGTGGAGTAAGGATTTTTTAAAAACTATTCAAAAGCAAATGTGAAACCATTAAATAAAATAAAGATTATAATATACTTTGCTCTTCAAAGCACCCTGCTTATCTTGGTGGTCATACTTGCAACTTTTCGGCCATAGTACTGTGGCGACCCGTGGGTTTACGTGTTGTTAAATTAGTGACACGGGTGTTTATTCCTGCTAGAAGAAGGTCCACTACAAGAACATGGCGGACTCAGAGATTGAATCCACCATAAAGAAGTGTAAAGAAAACCAACAAGACCGACATAAATATATATATATATATATATATATATATATATATATATATATATATATATATATATATATATATATATATATATCGACAAGTATATGTATTAAACAACAAAATTTACAATGGACATAGACATTAACATTTGTGTTTGTGTGTGGACGTAAAGAGTTTGTATTTTGGTGAATGTATGGCGTTTTCCCACAAGTAGGCAAAACGCAGATCTCTGCGAAAGATCACATTTTTAAATGTGTCCGCAAAGTAAAAAGAGAACGAGGCAAGAAATCGCCCAGTATTTATAGTGTTGGGAGAGCGACCCCTAGTGAACAATTTAGACAATTAAGGAGGAGTTAACCCCGACAGTACCATCCGGCTTTCTTCAGGTGTGTATCTTTGAAATTTCAAACCGAACCCTGTATTCAATCAACGGGGATAGATTATTCTCATTTCATTTTCTATGTTTAAGGAGATACGGTGGAGTAATGGATAGCGGATCGGATTGAGATCGGACCGGATCGGATCGGAGAAATACCTATTTTATTTTCCGTCATTTATTTTCTTATGTATATGAGTGTGTGGGGCGCTAATGAGGTTTGGTAAGAAATGTATCGGAAGGTTTTTGATGAAGGTTGCGTTTTGAAATTAGCACACCACATTTAATTTGCAAAGAAACACAAAAAAGAATGACAAGAGATCATTGAATATCAACAAGAAAAACATGTATTGAAAACAAGTAAATATACAATTGTGTTAGTGACAATAAAGTTCAAGATGTAAAAAGTAGTTCCCCTTGTATCGTGTGGGAATACAAACGTGTGTTGTAAGAACTTTTCTTGTTTAAATTTGTTTGGAGTTCAAGAATATTTGATATATGAGTTTGAAAGTGAGAATGTTGTGCAAGAGGATGATAAAGTCTTGAATAGTTCACTTGGCTTTTGAAACAGACAGTTCACAGTGTTGTGTGTATGTAATTTATGTCTGTGTGTGTTTGAGTAGAAGATTGAGAATACACGTATGTGGTTAAGGCTTCTGAAATTTAATAGTCTACTAATGTTCTTTCTTTGATTTCTGCTATATATACACATAACATAGGCTCCAGGGACGAGAGCGGGAAAATATTGAAAGAAATGTCAATTTATGTGATTGGTCAAAAATCGACCAATTGCTGATTTTTTTTTTCTATAACAAGTTTGGTCAGGTAAAACATGAGAAAATTTTATGTGGCTCGTGCGATGCGTAAATTGTCTTTAAAGAAAGTACTGTTTATTTTTTATCCAATGACTGTTGAGTGATTTGTGGGCGTGGTATATGTAAACGTCCACTACAAGTGTTCTGTGTTAAATGCTTTTGATAGAGCTTTTTATTTAATACACATAAAAATAACATTTTTTATTATTTACTTATTGACAGTCTGTTTTAGTAATGGATAGCGGTTCGGGTTGCAGAGTCGAATCCATTCACTTACGTGCTAATCTTCTGTTCCCATGGGTAGATTAAATAGTAGGACAGACCGAGTTCTATAGCCTTGGATGGCAACTGGTCTACCGCAGAAATAAAAGTGCAACTTCCTGCGAGAAAAATTATGCCATGTATCGAAAGAAACATGATCGTCTAAGCGTGTATCACGCATGGCACATAACTGACTGATCGCTTGTTATGGAAACCCATGACATTGGTTATATCTGATTCCTTGGCAATTGAGAGTTCAATATCTGGCTTTGGTAGTACTGAATGTTATATACTCTGATTCCGTGAAAGAAACAAACAAATGACGCAATTAAGACAGGAGAGTACGAAATATTCTATAATTTCCAAAAAGTTTACTGAGTACGAAGACAAACGCCCGAAGAAGGCCGGAGAGTACAACGATCGAAACGTTGTGAATATAACAATCAAGATGATAATCATTAATGCTTGTTCGAAAACTCAAAAAAATCGAGAGAAAAGAGAATATTGAAATTATATACTATAGAAAATGAATATTGAAATTATAAAATAATATTGAAATTATATTGACTAAAGAATATTGCAGTTATATAGGAAAATGACTATTGAAACTATCCCAGAATTAAAATTCATATCGTAAGTAATCAATTAAATGCCCGAAAAAATCGATTTCCTCAGTAAGTGAAGTAAGTTTTTAAACAGTGGGGTGCGTAGCGTCATCAGGACAGGGACCAATTAAATGAGCTAGCGTTATAAGCAGGCAGATAACCAATGAGGTTTTTAGCTTTCGATTTTATTTTTCATATGCAGTCTTTCGACTCACGAACAAGCAGCAGTTCACACAAGTGCGCGCTCGTTTCTTTCAAAGTACGGGAGACGGTGTTTGTGTGATAATTACTGTGGTCTGGCGGGAGACGGAGACCAGCCTACAGCATTGATAGACAAGACAATTTTTCTGCCGTTTTAAAAAGAAAATTGAAAACAAAGTTTTTTGTTGATTTAAAAAAAAGAAAGTACAACGACAGAACAAAAATATGGCGTCTTCTTCATCAGATGTTGGCTTCTTAGCGTCTTCTATCTTCTTGATTCTTTCCATTTTTTCCAATTTTTGTACGGGAAATACAAATGAACCCACAGAATTTTCAAAAAGTCTCTCCCGGGGTCAGTATATAGTTCCTTTTTTATTGTTGTTGATGATTTAACAAACATACAAAATAAAAATAGAATTTTTACATTTCCAGGGGTCCATGTGACATTATTAAGAAAGATACAAATAATAAAGAAAGAAACACAAAAAGATTTCAAATAAAAGGATTTGTTTTAAAATGTAATTGAATAAAAGTTAAAACAGTAACTGAGTAACACCTTTCAAAAAAATTGAACTTAAATAATTTTAATTTTGTAATCCATGTTTACTTTCCATTTCTATAGATAATTTTTTTAGCCATTGTCAATTTTTAGAGTTTGATTCGACATAAATCTGCGAAAAGTAAAATAATGAAATTATAAAATAAAATGAAACTCAAATTGGTAAAATGTGAATGTCATTTTAAAATAATTTAAAATTCCCAATCTCTCACAAAGTTAAAGAAAGTAAATTACTTACAAATTGTCAATACATCGATCTTTTTCTTTTTGCTTTCTATTTTTTTGAATGAAGTATTTTATTTTTATATTTTTAAGGTAACCCAACGAATAAATATGGCTTTATTATAAAGTTTATTCATAAAAATCCCTGTGAATAAAATTTCTGATGAAGTTTTGTTTGATATTGTGAATTCCTTGCCATATCAGCAATATATCGATCGTATGATTGAATTTCTTTTTCTCTTTCTGGTCGACCGATGAAACATTTGCGACAGTAGCATTCCTACCCCCCCCTTATTGATTTGTAAAATTACATGAAAACTAAATTTAAGGAATTTGTTGAAATTATCGTAAAATAACTGGAACAAAAGTGGATAGATCAAATCAAAAATTGAATGAGAAAAAAATAACACCCTTCTTCTCACTCCCGCCTTCTTAGATTCTCTTAAAAAGAATTCTATTATGAAATTTAGCACATGTTTTCTTTCTTCTGCAAGTGCCCGATTTAGAGAGACTGGTCATAAAGTGGGGGTTCAGTTAAATCTTTTTTACTTGGTCTCATATTGTTGTCGGTAACATTATCTTTTTCTTTCGTTCTTTTCTTAACAGCACTGTGAATACGAGACGTTATTCATTTTTTTTTAGTTATTTTCTAGAATGTAAAAATAGTGGTTGTTACGAAGTCCACAGAAAACAACAAAGTTGAGTTGTTGACAAATTTGCAACAAATCCTTTTAAGAAAGGAATGCCATATTTTGTAACTTGATCAAATTTATCACCTATCTCTGTCACTTTTATTCTAAAAATAAAATGACAACTCAGTACTTTTACCGGCTCTGTATTCACCGTTACGTTCGTTCTTAAAATTGATTATTTTTGCTTTTACTTTAAAGTTTTAAATGAATTCTGCCAAATGTTAAAACGTGTCAGTATATGAAACCAGCTAAAATATCAATCTGTCAAATCCGCCAACACTTAAGAGGCTTGGTGATGCCCGGGGGGCGAACTCCTTGATTGTATGCACCTAAGATTCAAGTAGTGGGGTACTGAGAAATGTGAGAAAGGAAGGCATCTTAAATATGTAAAAGCAGATGAAACATGAAATAAACATTTTATTCAAATTAAATATATAAACTAAATTTTTGTTTCACTCTTTGATTGGATGCCCGAGGACATCGCAGCTTATGCCCCTACTTCTGCATGCTACTGTCAACACCTTATAGCTAGTCAGGTTAAAAAAAAAATGTATTTCTGCAATATTCTAAACTTAAAGTAAATAATAGTTGTTTTTCAATAATTATTTTTTAAAACCGGCTAATATTCTTCAATTCAAAGTTTCAGAAAAGTATATTTTATTTTTGTAAGATTTTTTTTTAATAAAGAGAATTTCATTGCAGTGTTAGAGAATAAAAAAAAGTCACTAATCAGCTATTTTAGCAAAAAAAAATCCTTCCAGTCAATTTAAATTAGTTTTGAAAATACAGCAAAGTATTTTACTTACTGGCAATATTAAATTTAATCTATTAGCTTGGAATTAAAACCAAAATAAAAGCTTCAAGAAAGAGTTTTCATTTTTAAAATGCATTTAATGCTTTTTTTTTTTTTTTTTTTTTTTTTTTTTTGAGGTACCTACTACTAAAAATGTGTGACATGATTAAAATTTAAGCACAGCTGACAAAAGTTTTTCTTCTAGGCCATTTAGGAACTTGAATGCATTTAATAATTATCTGACCTATTCAGCTTGGAAGACACCTGATTTGCAAACCATTACACATGTTTACTTGTTCATAATATTAATTTTAACAATACGTCTATCAAGAAGCATAAACAACTGCATTTTGAAACTGTCTTTGTGGTCAAGAATATGTTTGATCTCATGGTTATAAACAATTCCTAAGATGGAATTGGAAATGGTGGTCAACAAAATAAAGGTGAATATCGAAGAGCCGAGTTCAAATTCTAGTCAAATCCATTACATTCACTTATGTGCTAATACCCTTGGGAAAGGTATGAATCCTTTTCTTCTTCCCCCAGCTATGGGTAACTAGCAGGACAGACTGGGTTCTATAGCCTTGGATGGCAACTTGTCTACCGCAGAAAGAAATGGCAACCTCCAGCAGGAAAAAATCTGCCTCATCAGTCATGTATCAAGATACATGACTGCCTAAGCGTGTATCACACATGGCACATAACTGACTGACTATAGATTATTTGGCAACTTTCAATATGGACAAGTTTAACCACGCCCACTCAGCATTTTCTGAGGGTTGGTTTCCATGAATATTATTTTGAACTGAAATTCAACCAGTCTTGAAATGCTATTTAAAAAAAAAAATAAAAATAAAAAAATAACACTAAGCTACATTCAACCCCAGGAATGTTTGCTAAAAGCCTGATGAAGTCTTTCAAGGGTTGCAGTAGCAAATTGCCAGGCTTCATGAAAAACATGACGCAGGCACCAGGGCTCAGAATTGTCTTGGTTGTTTCAAAACAGCATTAGTAAATTTCACCTAATAGTAGAACACAAGTAGCACAACGCCTGTTAGTAGATGAAATTGGTTAATTGATACCAACAACTGTCCGCTGCCTGCATTTTTTTTTTATTGGCGACAGTTCAGCTTGGCAACATTCTGATATCAACTTGTATATATTCTCTACTCAACAAACTACATAGAAATAAAAACTGAGAAAAGCTGTTTTTTATCAGTGTCAACCAAGTGTTTTTATTGTGAGTGTATGGAAGTGAAGAAAGATAAAAAAAAAAATGCAGCATTTTCAATGATTATTGAGAAAATTGTTCTTTGCTTTTATGTCCAAAGTCGACGGTGACATTCACAAATAATGAACTGACTGAATAAATTTCACTTTTGCCTCTGTCCACATTGTGCAGAAATCTCACATTTGTCGTATTGTGTTTTGTTCCAAACAAAGAAACCTGTCAAAAGTGAATTCTGCAAAAGGTCATATTGATATTTCTCTGTTCTCAGCATTACACCTGTGCTTGGTTGATTCTTAATGTTGGTGTAGTTAAGTCTGCTTGCTCCACTTATTTTGGTATTATATCTACCTACCTACCTACCACTTTGTGCATTTGGGATTTTTAATAGGTAAAACAAATTCTTTCCTTTGTTTACTAAATATGATCTTAATCCTCACTAGAGGATTGATGTTAATTTTGTTACATAATTTCTCTCGTTCTTCCCATCAAGATTTGTTGAGATGACTGGGAAGGAGACAAAGAAGTTTAGGTGCAGACTTTCCAAATATATTTACACAGAATTAACTCTAAACAACTGAAAACATTAATTTTTTTTGTCTTAACCCTTTTTGGAGCCCTGACCATCGCTTTACCAGTGGTAGAGAAAAATGGCGTAAACAGTAAGCCCTGACCATCGCTTTACCAGTAGTAAAGAAAAATAACTCGATGCTCAGCTACCAGTTGAACAGTGGGTAAACACTTGTTACCATTTTTATATCTACCGTGAAACATTACATACCAATTATTTGTGAATTTTGACTCAGAGCTCAGACAGAAGGGTTAAAATTGTTCAGGAATGCGGTGCTTGAAGGGTTAATCCTGTAGAGGCCATTTTTCACAAATACGAAGTATAGAGCTTAATCCTCACTGGGTGCCCTACAACTCCCTGCTTGCTTGACAGGGACAATCAGCAATCCAATCCCACTGACCATTATCACTGTTGTGAATTTACTCTTTAATGGGTGCTCCACAATTGTGTCCTTGTACCAAGCTAAGCTAAGTTTGGAAAATCTCTTCAGAAAGGTTTTTAATAAATATGCAGATCTTGTAGGAACCTGCTAAGTTTAGTTTGACACAAGGCCACAAATTAGGATCATCCATTGAAGAGCAAACTCACTTCATGGTAGCAATTGTCTCCTAATCTTAGATTGCTAATCATTGCTCTATGGTGAGGTGCTTTTATTTCCCAAGCATATCTGAGTTTGGCACAAGGCGACAATAATGGGGCATTAGTGATGAAGGAACGCAATCAAATTGATCTGCAAGAGGATTCCTTTTAACCACTGATAGATGTCCGAGGACAAGCTGCTATAATTTTATTTCTGCATTTTCTCTTTAAATACAAACAAAAATGAAAAAAATATCTGGCAAAGTTTAACAAATGTATCCAGAGAAGAAAAGAAAGTGTGTCAAAAGGACAGGTTTTCTCTTGACCCCCACTATTATTGTATGCTCCCTCAGCAATTTTTATTGTTTTAAAAAGCTATTTTTAGAATTTTAATAAAGCCCAAACATCTAAAACTAGATTGTAACAGAGAATTGGGTGTCAACCCGATAAGAGACTCAGTTGGTTGTATGTGGTGCTGTAAGCACCAAGAGTTACATCCCCTTCCACTATGGGCTGTTGAGAGAAGGCGCTCCCTATTTGCATGTGAATGATATTGGGCCAATGGGCAGGTATCAGCCAATAGTCAGCGTGGGTCTGGGATTGGGAGTGCTATATAACACCAGTGTTTTTCTCTGTCAAGAAGAGTGCACTCAGTGTGCAAACGTGCGAAAATCAGACCAGGCCAAACAAGACAAACATAGATTTATACATTCGCTTTTTCCTTGAGAATTGACAACAAAAGAATTAAACATTATTTTATTAGATTGTTTATTTACATGAATAGTTTTATATTAACAAATTTATTAAAAAAAATCATGTGGATCAACTACAATGAAATATTTATTTACTATATTATAAAGAAATATGAAGACATTAATTTTATTCATAAATTTATAAAAATATCTGAACAAGAAAATTTAAATAAATGCACGTTGATGAGTAACTATAATTAAAAATTTAGAAAAAAAATGCATTTTCTGAATATTTCTTTCATTTGCTCTCACCACATAAATTCACTAAAATACTTTGTGAGCCTCTGAATTTATGCTTTTTATCTTGAGAACAAAAATTTCCAACGATATTTATTAGACTGGCTATTTACAAGAATCGCGTTTCGTTCTTTTGTTGTCAATTCTTGAGAAAAATAGAATGCATAAACCCAATTTCATGTTTGTTTTTTTTTTATTAAATTCTGAAAACTTTTTAACACAATAAAAGTTGTTGAGGGATTACAGTAACAGCGGTGTGTTGGGAAAAAAATATATCTTATTTTTTTGTGGGTATGTATGTTAAACTTTGTCAAAAATCCTTTTCAAAATCACATTTTACAAATGTTTACTTTTTTTTTTTTTTTTTTTTTTATCAGGTTGGAATGACAAAATTCACTGGCAAACACTTTCACAAGGCCTTGACTTAGCTGCAAAATTGTAAGTAACATTTCTGCAATAAACTACTGATGAAATATAAAAGTTGTGTTGTCAAATTCTAGAAAGTCAATTGTACAATTTCTGCAAAGTACAACTTTTTTATTTATTTCTTTTTTTTTTTCAAGTAGACTCCAGTATTTTAAATATGATTGAATCTCTTCCCTCACATCAAAACAACTTGTTTTTTTGTTATCTTTTCCAATGTGAAAAAAAAGGAAGAATTCTTTTCAGTACAAGTCCATTGAAACCTTCTTTGTTTTTTTTTTCCTCCTCCTCACATAGAGGCTGTGATCACCTTATTGTGTGAATCTTCTAGCAGAAAGGTGTATACAAAAAAATGTCCCTACCCCCTTACAAAAATGACACCAACCTTCTAAGCACCATAAACTTAAATGCTTTTTATAAAAAAGAATTAATTATATGGTTGGAACCAAAAGTGACCTCTTACCTTTTTCTTCTAGGTTTTTAAAAATTGTTTTTGCTATTATCCTTTCTCATAGAAAAATATATCCCAGAAGCTGAGACAAAAAAAAGCATTTTTGTTGCTATTGCATTTTCACAGATCAAAATTAATTTGAGATTGAGAGGCTGATGATGGCTGTGTTTGCATTGCACTAATGTCTTTGAGAAAGGCATGAATCTACTTCTCCCTATGAATCAGCCACTTACCAGACTTTGTGAAAAAGATCTCATTTATTTCATGATTGAAGAATTCAGTCAGGGCAGAAATTTTACCCGAGTACCACATAGCTAAGTATCCTGTGGCTCTTACTTGGAGGGGTGGGCACTACTATGAAGAACCCCGCATGATGCTTTAATTAAATTATGGGACCAACAAAGCAAAAATAAAGATTTCAACAAGAAATGCAGGAATTGTTTCAGGAATATTAAAAGTGTAAATGTTGCAACTCGCCTATTACTGATTTCCCAAAATAGTTGCTACATTAAATGTATAAAATGTGTATAGAAATGTAACAATTATTATGGGACAGTTGCAGTATAAAAAGAAATTAAAATAATCCCCCAAAATTTCTGACATTAACATTGGATTCATAATTCCTTGAAAAGAAAAACAATCAAAAATGTCAATTATCTACCCCCTGAAAATAAAGCATGGTGCTGGTGGCGTAATGGGCCTGGGGAATGAAAATGGCAAGCAGGGTTGAAACTCCATCTGGGACAACTTGCATTCATTTTACATTAATGCTACTGGGAAAGGCATGAATCCACTTTTCCCTACAATTAAATTAGCAGGGTAGTTGGAGCCCTTGGTCTTCAATAACAGGTTAAGTCCGGGACCATTTCTTGCTGCAGGTACCATGTAACCCAGTTCAAGCTGTCAAATATTACTCCTCTCCATGTAACATTCGACAAGTATTTGGTAATTACCAAGGTAATAGGTAATTACCAAGTGATCCATTAGTTCTCCGAGAGGTGTCATGAATGGTAGTTTAATAAGCATGGCAACCCAACACTCTAAAAGATCATGAAGAAATGTCCATGAAGGTATAAAAACTGAAATTACTTTCACGAAAAAATATTTTTGAGTGACAGATCATTTTTTTTTCTTCAGGATAGCATTTCTTATTGAATGTTTCTCATATCTTTAGGCAGTTCTCCAAAGGTTATGAGTAAGGTAGTCAGTCTGCTTTTGATGCTGTTTTTATGGCAAAACTGAATAAGAGACATAGCTCCAAGGTCAGGTTGATCAGATAATAAAAAAAAATTTTTTTTAAATAAATTGTTCAGTAATTTGTATCCTCACCCCCAGTCTATGAATGTTTCTTTTTAATACTATTAGTCTCTCTATCTCTCAAGCCTTCAAATTAATATCCTCATCTACAAGGTGAGGATCCAAGTTTGAATGAGGTATCCAGCAAAATTATTTTCTCGGATCTTCAGGCTACAGTTTGTTTGTTTTTTTCAAATTCTTTCTCTTTCTTTTAAATTCAGGGACAAACCAGCCATGGTCATTATACACAAAACTTGGTGTACTGCTTGCAAAAGTGAGTTTTTTTAGGTTTTTTTATATATATATAATCTGTATTTTTTTATAACTTGGCATCATTAACCTACCTAACATTGTTCATTCAAATTTCTCCTGTCCTGGGTAAGACGATAAACTACATCCAACAGCAAGGCCTTTGATCAGGAGGTTTGGACGAGCATAGAACCATCTCTTAAATGCTGGTGTTCCCAGGTTCACCCTGACCTGAGGTGGTAGCACCTGTCAGGGTCCCAGCTATGGGCAAATAGTTACTCCCCACCCCCAAAAAACGGGGTCAAAACACTATAAAAGTATAAAAATAAGTTTTAATACCAGAAATAAAAATCTTGTCAGCATTAAATAACTCACTGAAGTTGATATACCATAAAACAAAACAGACTAAACCAATCAAATTTCTGTTACTAAAACAGCCGATCCATGGGAAAAAAGTAACTTCCTTTCCCAAGAAAAGACCATTTAACTGCACATTCACTAAAAAGCACTGTTTTGCAATTCGGTAGATGTTTTTGTTTTGTCTTTTTTTATTGTCTAGTTGAAATACTAAATAAAGGTAAAGTGGTCATGCCTGCTATAAATTTCCATTGTCAGATTCTTTTTACTTGAGGAGAGAGATTGCTTTTTGCTCTCAAAGATTACACGACATGAACTGCAGATTGGATCATCTGAAACATTGTCTTAACAATTACACAAACAAAAGATTTTGATATCCAAAAACCGTTATATAAATTTTATATTTTACTTACATCTTTTTTTCTTCTTTTTTCTCCGTAACATTCCCAATCTACAAAAAAAATAATATTCTTATTACAATGTTCTTTTGTCCTTCTTAAACACACAGTTTTTAATGTCTAAATTTAATATTCACTAGTGGAGCACCTATGAGACCTAAGCTCATTGTACAATAAATTACTGTGAAAGACTAGTTCATTTATCACCTTTTATTGTAGACTCCCAATGGATCCATGGCCAAGTGATTAAATGTTCACTTTCTGACCATGTAACCCAGATTTGAATCTCACCATGGTTGATTTGTCAGGAAGGTAACTTCTTGATGTTGTCTTAGGGGGACAATTCTAGCATGCAGCATCATTAGGAAGTGGCTGAAAAAACCATACCACAAATTGATCAAAGCCTTGAGTGAATTTGGGTAGACAGAATTGTTTGTCAATGATTGTGCTAGCATGAAGTCACAAGTCATCGTGACTGAGAGTTTGAGTGTACTGGCTTTTTTAAGCTGTTTATCATGCAAGTTAATATGGCCTCTACCAGAAACTGCAACTAAGATCTGCTCAGCATAGTGGTAGTTTAAACGACAGATTATCTTTGTAGGTGTTGAACAAACACAAATGTGTCTGAGCAAGCATCTAGATTGGCATAAGGACCCTAGTAGACAACTCCCACCCCCCAAACTAATGTTTGATATTTAGACAGTCAATTATACTGGATATGGCCCTTTGACTTTGAGCAAGTCATTTAGTCCCTGCATTTAACGTGTTTTTGTTTATTTCATCCTTTTAGGATTGAAGGGAGATTTTGCCAATAATGCTGAAATTGAAGAATTGAGCCAACATTTTGTTATGGTGAATACAGAAGTAAGTTATATACTAATTTTTATTTTCTCTAAATATTCAGGCTTTCTCTCAGCATGTCGTTCAAGTGTTTGTATTCCACCAATGAGATCTAGGTTCGAATCTTGCCAAGATCAATTAGTTAAAGAAGTGTCTTCTTTATAAAATCAACCTGATGAGATAACCCTGGTCTCCAGTGCTGCTAGGAAGTGCCTGAATCCCATGAGTTTACCCAAGCCTTGTGAGTGAAATGAAGCAATTTGGAATGTTGACATTGTACTAAAACCTTGATACCCTGTTTAATAAGGTTACACCAAGCACACGCATCATAGTCAAATGTGCATTGGCAGGGTAACAGGTTTTGATAAAAGCAGCACATAAACTTGTAAGTGTGACCCAGTTAGAAATGCTTTCAGGTAATCTAATCTACTAAGTTTGCAAATGAGGGTTTTTCCTAAGTATCTAGATGGGACCCAAGTCACCTTGGTTGCCTCATTCTTGAAATTTCTTTCCCCCACCTTCTACTCTCACTCATGAATAGAGATTCACAGTTCATCAGCCTCTGGTGGGGGTGGGGATGCTCAACTGACTAAGTAAATCTGTGGTACTATTTACTTACAATTAATTCATCAAGTCAAAACATGTACATGTTAAGACATCTGAACAATTAAGAATTCTCATCTTCTTTTGGCGGATGGGGTCTGTTTTCAAATAGTGATCTTGCGAGTGCTCTCCATCTAGTTGTATGACCTCAGACAGACAGCACCTTTTGCAGAATATTTGCAGTGTCAAGTGATGCAGATGTGAACAAGCTTGTGGGTTTTGTGTATATTTTTTTTTTTTTAGATGAAGGTGTGCGTTCAATATATGAACAAAGAAGATTGAAGAAGCATACAAAAAACTTGAATTTCTGCTACGGACATTTATTCCTTTTATGATGACTGTATTGAAACAAAGTTAAATGTCTCTTGAGTATGTCGGTTTTCCTTTTTTGCTTCAGAAAGTATTTATGAGAAGTAAGGATAAGAACGGGTAAAGATGGTTGAGCTCAAGTCAGCCTTGTGCTGAGTTAAGATGACCAAATCTACTTCATGAGTAGGGCTGCTGAAAACACATATGAACAATCTCATTTGAAAGGGAAAATAGAAAGACTCTGTCTTTTCCAGAAATGGAGTCATAAAATCACACAAATTACCAGAAACTCTTTCTGGTTTCTTTATAAACTGCATCATGGGAAAACTAATTTTTATTTATTTATTATTTATTAGTTTTATTTCATTTTCCCACACAGACTTCTAAAGTGATGTGATACTAGGTTTTATTCTGACTTTCTTAATGTAGATTTACAGCTCATGGCATCGATCGCAACACGTCTGAATATTCCACATTCTGGCAACTTCAATCTGGATCTGTCTATATTTCTGAGATGAGGTATTGTAACTAGGGCTGTGGAGTCTGAGTCAACAGCAATTAAGGGGTCACTGGAGTTGAAGTTAAAACTATAGCAACTCTGACTTTACATAAAAAGTCTTACATTATAGAATTTTTATTTTTATTATTTCTGTATTCATCTCAACTTCTTTTTTGAAGTCATTTTATCTTTTTGTAGTTATTTTGTATTTGCAAAACTATATATGTAAAAAAAATCTTACATTACAGAATTTTTATTTTTGTTGTCTTTTACATCCTGTAAAAGATTATATTTCAACTTCTGTTATAAAGTAGTTTTATTTTTGTTCTGTATTTCTTTATTTGCAAAGATATATATATATATATATATATATATATATATATATATATATATATATATATATATATGTGTGTGTGTGTGCGCATGTGTGTAAAAAAAGTCTTACATTATAGCATTTTTATTTTTCTATATCCTTTCAAAGATTTTGTCTCTAATTCTGTTAGAAAATATTGAAGAATGAATAGGTATTATATAAAAGCCACAATATCTTTATTCTTTTATATAAACCAGTTATAATGATATAGGCCTACTCAAGTTAGGAGTGTATGCATAGGCTTTGAGATTTGTAGGCCATGATCACTTAATTACATAAAGAGGAGTCACAGTCAGAGGTGCCAAAAATAGAGGTGTTGGAGTCAGATCCAAAGGTTTTGTGTTCTGAAACCACAGCTGTGATTGTAACTATTTACTCACTATTTACATCATTCAGACTGCTGTACTCATTTTTATTGGCATATTCACAGTGTTTTGGCCATTGCGCACTATTGCCCTTCTTCAGGATCTGATTTTATTTCTGAGATGAGATATTGTAACTATTTACACTATTTACATTGTTAGGACTGTTGTCCTCATCTTTACTGACATATTCACAACGTTTCAGATGTATGCTCTGGCCTTCTTCAAGTGATATTTCGAACTGTACTCTTTTAGTCCACAGGGATAAATTGTTCTAATTATATGTGCCATGTACTTTTTATTTCTTTTTTTTTAATATCTATTTTAGTTAATTCCCTTCTGCTGTGGTCAGGTATTGAACTCAACTCTTTGGGTCAAGTTACTTTTTGGATTACTTTAACCAACGCTTGTATCCACTGGGCCATGTGTCGTGAATATAGCAATAAAAATGAGAACAACATTTCAAATGATGTAAATCATTTCAATCTGAATATTGGTGTATTTTTGGAGTTTCTCAATTTCTTTGACTTTGATAGTATAGTCACTAGAAACAGCTGACTCGAATAAGAAGGCATTTTCTTGTTTCTTTGTCAACAATGGTGATGTCTGGTTTGACAACCTCTAAGAGGCATTTTGTTAAAGTGTTGAAATACTACAATATTTTTTTATTTACCAGTAACCGAATAACTGGTAAGAGCCTGGTTTTCCACTTCAAACATGCCATATTTGACCGTGACTCCTCCATTCACCCCTTTAGAGCTGACATTGGCAGATTCAGTTTTTCTTCTAGACTGATTGCCATTCAAGGTTAGAGAGACCAGTCTACTTTGCTATTTAATCTGTAGTTGGGAGAACAGTGGACTTATACCTTTCTCAAGGGCATTTTTGTGATGGCGAATTCAATAGATTAACTCTGTTGCTGGTCAATTCTTCTTTCTGTGCTAATACCTATGATACCAACAAAACATCCATTGGTAGAATGGTTCTGATATATATTCCATCAAAAATGCCATTTCTGCTCTTATTTTCTGCTTTTTATTTTTGCTTTTTGACAATTGTTTTTAGCATTGAATTTTAGAGAATGTAAAGAAAGTATCCAGGAAATAAAGCTGTTTTTTTGTCTTTTTGTAGGATGATGAAGAACCTAAGGAGGATAAATATGCACCTGACGGTGGTTACATTCCACGAATTTTATTTGTTGGTAAGTTGATATGGTAGTGGCAGTACAACTACTATTTATAGATACATTATCTTTTCTTTTTTTTTTTCTTTCTTAACCTTTGCTAAGCGTTTTTATCTAAGATGATTTTGGCTAATCTCACATTTTAACTATAGGATTTTTTTATGAGGTAAAAAAAAATAGGATATCGCAGTACACACAAATGTTTTTGGTAACATTAATGTATAAAACCAAAAACAGATGACAGATGACATGAGCCAAGTTTAGTCTCTTTAGCCAGAATAGTTTCTTTGCACCTCCTGACATTGTTCCTTTTGAAATATCCAAATAAACAGCCAGTTCCGAAATGCAATTAAGTGAACTATGTTAAAGTGTGACACATTCAACAAAATTTAATTTGTGTAAAGTATAGGATATTTTTATGAAATAAAAAACCTTGTATTGTAGTACAAATAATTGTTTGTAGTAAGTTTAATGTATAAGGCTAAAATCACATGAGAAAGACAGATGCCATGAGCTGAAAAAAAAATGAAATACATTAAATTTATTGAACACACAAAATGAAAGAAATTACACAAATTAAGTGTTTTTTTTCTGCTGAATAATGGCCAATAACATGTATATACAAATAAAACTATATAGTGCAAAAAATATGCCTTTTTTTATAATAAAGGATATAAAATAATACCTTTTTACAATAAAGGATATTTGGCAAACAAAGTATGCTGTTTTTACACTAAAAAATATGCTGCATGAGGTCCCAAGAAAGTCAAATGACATTAAAACAAATATAGACTTCTCTGAATGCTTTTCAAGTAGTAAGTACAACATCTGTAGTGACCTTTCTTCGTAACAGCAAAGAAACGGATTTCACACCAGTCGATGAATTTTTCTTAGATGAGGGAGCGACTTTGATTTTCTTTTTAATCCTTGCCTGGTGGTGTCAAATTTCTCTTGTCTTTACTTCTTGACCAGAGTGACCTGAATTCAACCAGCAGCTTATGTCGACTCCTGGACCAGAGTGACCCAGCCTCTCCTTGCAGCTGATGAGAATGTCTCGTCCTTTTCTTGATTCAATTAAGTCCTTTTCTTTTATACACCAATCTGGATTGTGTCTCAGGATTTAAAGCAAAGCTCTCTGATTGGTGTCAAAATAAATCACATGCCGCTATTTTTCCACTAATCAGAAGAATGCAAAAATATTTTTTTGGAACTCAATAGTTTAAGCTAGAGCTTAAAACAGTGTCTGTTTTCTTTCAGAAAAGCAGATGATACATGCTCAATCAGCTTAAATTTCTTAGTTAATTGCTACAATGGATTGGATCTGGTTAAGATTGAAAATTGGAGTGGCAGCTTTTTTGCTACTTTTGCCTTAGTGGACATAGTAATTATGGGAGAGTGTTTTTTTTTTTATGTGTTGGCCACTTTCTTCTGTCAACTATTGGTAGAATATTGTGACAAAATGCAAGAAAAATTGGATTCAAACTCTTTTCAAGGGCATTAATCAAAGGGAAAATAAAAGATCTCAGCTAGAATTCAAACTTTGAGTATTGATTCAATTGCCACTAACCACATGAAACCTCATACCTTTATTTGAAACCTATAACAATCTGTGAGGAACACAACACTTTATTATTGCTGTGATCCTGGACATGTTAAAATATGTGTAAAACCAATATACAGTAACAAATGTAAAAAAAAGATGAACAAGCAACAAACAAAGCAAGGATGTTTAAAGAGAAAGAGGTGAAGTGAAAAAAAAAATATAACAAAAAAGGGCTAACTTGGTTTCAATAACCAAGGAGATGTACAATTTCCAAGACATATTTTCAAAACATTTTTCAATACAGTTTCAATACTCGCTCTTCATAGCTTCTTGAGGACAAGCATGTATAAACGTGCAACATTTAAACAAAAATAGAAAAATTTTATTTATATATGGAACCTCGGTTATTGTACACTTTTTATTTTTCGCTGAAAATGTTTTGGAAATTGTACATCTCCTTGGTTATTGAGCCTGGAAATCCATTCATTATGAATCTGTATATTCCTATTTGCTTGCTGCCACATGACTTCCCTAACCCAAAGCTCCCACATTAGTGTGATTTCATCCTGGATATGACAATAAACTACATCCGCGTCCTGGGTATGACGATAAACTATGTCTTTTGATATAGAGAAGTTTATTCCTTGTTTTCTGTTTATGATAGGGTTTCTTCAATTTTATACTTCTAACAATCCCACCTAAACTGAAATTTTTATTTACTATTTATTTTTTCCTCAATAGGCATAGATAGGTTCACCTATCATCCTGTTCACACTCCTCCTCGGTCTTTTGAACAGGACTAGGTTTATCCATTTGTCCTTGTTTAGATTGGGTTTCTGCTTTCTTCTAAAGTCTTCTCATTCTCTTTCACTCCTGGTTTGGCCCTGACATCTTAGTGGCATTATTGCCTTGCTTGGGGTGAATTGATTAAAGAAAAAGTTGTGAAAAACTATGACCATACTGCTTCTGTATTTTCACAGCTTAAATCATTAATGCAATTATTTGGCCTTAATTCCTGCTTGTAATTCTTGAATTTTGTTTGAATTTGTGTGTGTGTGTGTGTGTGTGTATATATATATATATATATATATATATATATATATATATATATATATATAATATAAATATTTTTTATAAAAATCAGATGAACGAAAATTATAAACAGGATGAATGCAGAATTAATAACATTATAAAAAAATACATAACACCAGTTGACAATAGCAAAAAAATTAGATTAATTATTTATTATAAAAAATTTTAAACTTCTAACCTTATAGTTAAAAATAACAATTCACCTCCTAGAACAAAATTAAATAGAGCAAATATTATTTACGAATTCAAATGCCCATTAAGGAATTGTATTACTCAAGAATCAACTTTCGTAAATAATTATATAGGCCACACTACAACATGTTTAACACGCAGACTAACTCTACACCTTTCTGACCATAGCTCAATTGGATCTCATTTAAATATTCATGGAGACCTACCGGACACTATTCGGAACATACTTGTTGACAACACTAATATAATAGCATCATCCACATGCAAAAAAAGGCTAAAAATAATGGAAGCCTTATTAATAAAAACAAACAAACCAACACTTAATAATATTAACTTTGAAAATGGACATAATATCTTGACCGTGTTTTGAAACAAAAAAATGAAACATTTTATAAAACATACATATAACAAACTATTTCTAATTCTAACAGTTGAAATATAATCCTTGAAAATGGCTAAATGTATAGCCGAAAGCGGTTGGATAAAAAGAACATTCGGACAGTTTTTATATAATTTATCATCTCAAAAGAAAAACATTATTAGATCGCACGAGAAATTATATAAAAAACTAAATAAAAGCACCTTGTCAGTCGTTTTTTAATGAAATGTGTGTGTATATATATATATATATATATATATATATATACACACACACCCCGAAACAAGTTTGATTAAGTAGAACCAACAAAATCTATCTGTTTAATTTCTATTATATTTTTACAATTTTTAGATAAGGTGTTGCATATTGTTCTTAAAGTTGTGGATAAACTGTCTTAAGTTCATATTTTGTTATTTTTTTGTTCAAGTACTTTCGACTTTCACAGTCCTTATTAAGAACTGATGTGGTATCTGTGTCCTAGTTAGAATTCCTTTGTCTGCAGCCTGGTATTCTTTGGGACACTGGACATTTGAAATGGTCTAGCATTACTTACTTTTGGGACCATGTTAAATTAAAAGTCCTCAGTTTCTTTATTAGACTGTAATTTTTTGTTTTCAATTTAAGTGAAAATTTCAAAATTTTTTTTTTTTTTTCCATTCCAGATGGAAACTCAAATGTGAGAGTGCAGCATTATAATGAAGAAGGAAATAAAAAATATCGTTATTTTTATTCCTCTGCCCGTGATGGTAAGTTTTTCATTGTTACTTTGTAAATTACTGTCAGCTAGTGTGTGTAGCCTTGACACACCACATCTGAAATGTGAACCTTACACTCTCATCTGCAATGTCTTAGAGACTACCTAACTCCTCTCCTGAGGATGTTGTTTATATATATCTCTCCATCATGCTGCTCCCTACTCACATATACAAAATCAGATGCAGCTGCAAGGTCACATGTTTCTGCATTTTGAGGCTGGGAAGTCTGCACCTGGCTCACTGGTGTGATATTGAGTGAAAATTATATTCTGGTCTGATGCTACACATTCTCCTCTAAAAGTGGAGCTGTCAGATTGGACAAAATGTGTTGAATTTTACATTTGAAAGCTGAGCAAAATTTTAAATTTATTTTTTTTCCTTTGCAACCAAGTTTATTTTAAAAGTATCCTTCCCCCCACTCAAGTCACAAATATTGAAATTCCAAACTTTGTAGTATTGTGCTTTCAAAAGAATTCAAATCTAAAAACCTGACAATTTTAGTATTTCATAGGAATTTTCTTTTGGTCCATTCTAACTTTATTATTATTTTCTAAAATCTGTAAATAATGAATTTCTGTAGATCAAACTTAGACGTTTTTCTTTCTTAACAATTTCTCTCTTTTGTTGTGTATTAGGTTGGTGCAAAAATAATGTCGTTTTTTGACGTTCAACTTCATGTGAGAAAACGACATTATTTTTGCACCAACCTAATAGAATAAGATTTCTTTCTCTCCACTTAACCACCACAGTGTATTGTTTATGTTTAGTTAGTGTAGTGAAAGAAATATGAATAAAATCTATTAACAGTTTTAATTGACAATATTCAATGTATTCCTGATGTCAAGTTGTTCTTCAATTAATTCTGAGTGCACACAGCCTGAACAATATAAACTTTATTTAAATATTTCTGCAGTAGTACAAAATGTTATTACTGCAACAAAAACAGACATAATAAAAGAACATTCAGAACAAAAAAACTAATCATAAATTGGTAATACTGAAATATAATGATTAAAAATGGCAACACTGGTATGAGAGCAAAAATAGAGGGGAAAAGTGCACAGCGACCCCCCAAAAATGTACAACCCCAGACTGATTTTATATAGAAAACAAGAAGTATAACATTAAAGACTTAATTAAACTTAAGCCCACCAGCTACTACTTCTGTTTACAAAGAGATGGTTGGTAGGACTTAATATATATTGATTCCAAGATATTCAAGTGCTAATCATTATTAGCCATATTCAGCACTGGGAACATATCCAGGCTATAAGTTTGAGCACACTGCTGATTTTTAATCAAATGTTCAGCTATCATTGGACCTGATACATTAACCCAGCTTTGTAACATACATTTTCTTTAAGACTCTGTACACATTTTCTTTGTCATTTTTATTCAAATGAGAGAAGACTGATAAAACAGTTCAGCTGTTTTTGTTATATTTTTGTTACCCCCTCATTTTTTGTGATGAAAGTTTTTTTTAATATTGGTCTTTATTGCTGAAATAAAATCCTATTTAATTAGTGTAAATGTTTACAAATAACACCCACTGTAAGGAAGTAAGGAGTTTTAATATTTATTATTTTTTGTTTTTATTTCATTTTCTTTTTCAGTCATCATTTCTATGAGAAAAGTAATCACAACTTGGCAACACGACTCTTATGAAGAAGGTATTGATGATGGAGAGGGTCAGATTTATGATGAACTTTGAAGAGGATGAAGAATGGTTGGTGTCAGCCTCTTACCTCAACATATCAAAGATGCTTTATTTTTTCTTTCTAATCTACATTTCAGGGTGACATTGTGGTGGGTGCACTACAGTGTGAAGGTTTTACTGCCTCACCTGTATGAGAGGGACATAAATTACTAGAGGGTGTTTTTATATATATATATATATATATATATATATATATATATATATATATATATATACAGAATCTCGGGAGTTCTATCACTTTACTGTTTTAATGCCACCCTTTTTGTTTGAAATAATAATTTTGGGGGTGCTATCTTCATCCCATCCCTCACCTAATATTATTTATTTTTTTACTTGATCTCATATTTCAGACTTATTTTTTTGAAAAACTCTTAATATTAATTCTTTTGGGTAAAGTCATGTAGGCACATTGAATTGTTTTTTGTTTTTTTTTATTTTGCTGATTATTTTTCTGCTTAATGAAAACCTTTCTACAAAACTTTATATTGTGACTGTAGTAAAATTGATTTTTGTAAACATTTTCAATTAACAAAAGACTATGAATAGTGATTTTTTTTTAAATACAATTTCAGAAAATGACACCAGATAAACTACAATAAGCAAATCCTTTCTTCACGCACACTTTAAAAAGTTACAAATTTATGAAAATGTATAAATACTGAAATTTTTATTTATAAATTATTGAATATTTACAAAAGAACTTGTAAAAGCACTATGAAAATAGAAAGGTTCATTTTTTTTCTTCTTTAATTACCCAATTTCATATCTGAAAAGAATATTTTTGATGTCTTTCAGAATATTCTGAGAGAAAGAAAACAAAACAAATAAAAATTCTTTGCTTTGAAAAAGAAGAAATTTTAAATGCAGAAATATTTGCATATCATTTTTCAGCAGTTTGTTTTTAATAATAAGAGTATTAAATAAATTTCCAAATATGAAATACTTTAAAAAAAAAAAAAATAATTTCTTTACTTTTCTTTGCTGTTATTCAAAATGATTTTCTTTGAAGAATTTTTTTTATTTTAAAGATGTCTCTTTCACATGGGTGTGTCTGTCAGATTGTCCAATAACTGTGAAGTATGTGGAAAAGAGTTCTTCTCCAGTTTTGATTGGTCGAAGAGATACCAACACAACAGCCCGCAATGACCTGTGGGTAAAATGGATACATTTAAGACACAATTTCAAGTTTCCATTTTTTTTTATATCCAATTAGAAGAGAAACTCTTCTTCCAGTTCGTTTTTTTCTTTTTCATTTTTCCCCTGCCTAGCCCAGCCCCATAACAACTGACTAAAGTTAAATCTGAGGCATAGTGGGTCAAGTTTGGCACAAAGCTGAACTTCTAAAATGCTAAAAGATCTTGTTGATTTACCCTATCTGACACAAAGCTACATACGTAGAGCACTTGACCAAGATTGAACTTGTAATGAATAACTTGCATTCTAGTATGCTAACCACCACACCATGAAATTTCTTTGTTTTTGACACAAGTTGCATTTCTAAAGTGCCAAAGGTTGTTAGAACTCAGGTAAAATCCAAAAAGGTCCTCCACACTTGGGTGATTACTCTAATACAATTTTCCTGTCTCCAATTTGACTTTGTGCCTGACTATATTTAAAAAAGTCATCCTCAAAAATTATAAACAAAACACTATAAGACATTGTCTTTGTACGGTATTCCTAAAGAGTTTAGTCCTCACTCATTGCTCCAGAAATACCAACAAGAGTTATAAAAAGATTGGTTTACATAGAGCCATGTCAAATTATTTATCTTTTGTAAATAATAATTTCAAATTCTTAGATTTCTAAAATGATTCCGTCTACAAAATGAAAAGAAAACATTTCCAAATGCTTTCTGAACAGAAATAGACGACCAGCTATGCACTTGTTGAAGCATTGTTAAGTACAATGATTCAACCCAAATTAAAATTCAATGCATTGATCATGTTGAATTAATTATCATTAGTTTTGCCTGGAAGAAGGGTTGTTTCCAGCATTAGGTTGTGATTGCATAAGCCTTTGGTAAGATAGAAGACCCCTCAATAGTTGGATTTTACAAGCATGTTAGACACAGTAGCTAGATTAGTTGAAAAGTTAATCAAGCTGGGAATGAAAGCAATAAAAACCTAGTTATTTACTGCCATTGTCTGAAGATTCGATAAAAGAAGCCGCCTTTTGAGAGTGAAGCCAGTTGCTCTCATAGACCAGTGAGATCCCTTAACGTATCGGTCAATGCTGCAGTGCATTAAAAGCTTACCTACCTGCCATTGTTAATTTCAAGCCACACCTACCTGCCATTGTTAATTTCAAGCCACACCTACCTGCCATTGTTAATTTCAAGCCACATTCCTGGCCAAAGTAGCATTAATGCCAGATTGTTGTTGCTTGACATTGTTTTGGCACTTCAATTCACAGATTGAAAATTCTGGGAAAACTCTTGCTTCCATTCAGCCAAATAGAAAAACAACTTCACAATGTGAAGAGCAAGGTGACAGTTTTGCTCTTCATCTCTTTACAAGATAATTCTAGCCTTTGGTAGATTGAAAGGAAGTGTCAGGTCTACAGATCTACAACAACCCGCATTCTATTCAACTGCTTATGTAAGGACCACCAGATAATCTCTAAAGGGTAAGTCATGTTTCCCCATTCAAACTGTCCTTATGCCAGACATGTTCACCAAGTTGAGCTTGATTTGATATTTATGGCTCCAGTCTCCCAAGTTGGGAAAGACCTGCTTAGAAAATTAGCTTTAAAACTCCAAGCTTTTATGGTAGCTAAAATACCTACTATTTATATGCAGTTGCTCCAGCCATGTGCGGGCCCATTCTTTGATCAACAGGTGTTTATGAATATATTGCTCAGTAGGTTTAAAGTTTCAAGTGTCAGGATAGTGATGCTCATTGTCATAAATTGAGTCGATCAAATCCTTTACATCCTTTTGTATATTGCAGAAATCTTATTTATACAGATATGGTTAACTGTTAATAATTTATGGTAAAATTACTATGGCAGCTTTTTAAACTATGAAGAAGGCTGGGCATGGCTTGCAACATCATAAAATGAAGTTTGGGATTTTTTTAAATTTTTTTTTTTTTTGAAATTCAAAAACAATTCACTTTGAATTTCTAGAATGAGAAGTTATTATTCACATGTGAACTATTGTCATCTTTGTTTTTGTTGTCACATTGTTTCAGCTGTTGTGCCTTGGCCATAATTAAGTGTATGTCAATCCCTAGACATGGGCAGTGGAATGAGAACAATCTAAATTTGTAGTTTAAATAAAGAGTTCAGTTTGAAATTCCATGTAGGTTACCAGGATCGACAATCACCTGATGAATTCCGGAGAGCACAACAGTTATAATGTTGAGATAACAACAAAGATGAAAAGAATAGGCCACATGTAAATAAATATTTCATTCTTTAATGAATTTGACTTATGACTGCTTACAAACAAAACTCTTGTGACTATTTCATTTGGCCTTTGAGTGTATGAAACCAGTGTATGTTTGAAACATTTATGATGAATGAAGAGGATTTTCTTTTATTTATTTTTTAGATACTTTTTGACTAAAATATTCAACATTCTTGGAATATCCCAAGTTTTACTTTTTCAACAAGGTGAAGGCTGAAGAATATATCGGCCCAAAAAGTTTGTCAGTAGGTGCCCCCGGCAAAAAAAAAGTGGCATAATAAAACTACTTGATGATTGCTCAATAAGATAAAAAAAATACTCCCCTCCCTACAAAAAAAAATTTTTTTTTTAAAGTTGGTTCTTTTATGCTTTCAGCTGTGTGAAATTTTTAAGGGATTATTTTTCTTTTTGAATATCATTCTTTGAGATTTATTCATCAACGTTTTGCATCTTTTTTTTTCTTTTTTTTAATTATTCTGATCCAAGCCACATATGTGCTATGCATTTTGAGTACAAAAATATTTTTCATTGAAATTGAAAAAATTCAATTTTTGATTAATTCAAAATTAATTTTTTTTATATTAAAAAAAAAAAAAAAAAGAAAGAAAAAAGTTTAATAGGTTGCCCAAGCATTGATTTGTTGATTGAAACTATTTTCCAAATTCTGTTTTGTCAATTTAGGGCCAATCACAAATTGAAGTTCAAACAGATTTGTATTGTCAAGACTATTTTCCAATGGGAGATTTTTAAAGGATTTAATTGTTTTATAATAAATTTGGAAAACTTAGAATGTGTTACTTTTTTTTTTTTCTTGTTTCAAATGAACTGCATTCACAATCTTATGATGGCAAAAGGCTTAACACTTAATGGCAACTACCAGCGAGTGTATGATGAGTTATTTCCCTTGAATTGCCTGCCTATTCGTTCCACTACAGAGTATGAAACAAACTTCAGTGGCCTTTCAATGTCATCAAACGTTTGACATTCCAAATACATTTGCACACAATTTTCGATATTCTTTCACTTATTTTTTTATTTTTTTTAGCATGGCTAATCCAACACAAACGTACGTGCCAGCAGAATTCTTTCTTTGAACTTTGATGTTCTGTATTATATGAAAATGCTTCAAATTTTGTAATCATTTTCAAATTAAAGAGATTTGAAAAGTAATTCAATCTGAACCCAAATGAATGTAACTTGTAAATATGATGTTATTTCTTGCAAATGTATGGTGGTTATTACTAGAAATTGAGTGAGCAGGAAATCCCTTCAAATAAGCAATACCTTCCTCAGTATCATTAACCTTTCTTTGAATCTTTTCTTTTGTGTTTTGGAGGGATAATTTCTTTTCTTTTCTTTTTTGTTTCTTAATTATTCATTTTCATCCTATGTCTTTGGACACAGCCATATTTACAATCAGATAAGTTATCTTTTACCTTGTAGTTGATGATCAGTTCCAGGATCCTTGATTGAAATGTAGATGCAGTCAGTCAGTTAAGTGCCATCACATGATACACGCTTGGCCAATCATGTCTCTTCCAATTCATGACTGATGGCAGAAGATTTCTTTCTGCAGTAGGCTAGTTGCCAACCAAGGCTATAGGGACCCAGTCTGTCCTGATATTCAACCTATAGCTGGGGGAGAAGAGATGGATTCATACCTTTCCCAAGAGTATTTGTGTGTCAGTGAATGGTAGCCATTGCAACTGGAATTTGAACTTGGCTCTCAAATTTTCCATTCTGAGCCATTACCCATTCCACCGCAATACACATGAGCCTGACCCTCTAAATTCAAAGTGCAAATGTTGTCCAGTGGATTTTCTTGGATAGCTTCTACTTTGTGCTTAGAATACTTGATTAAACCCAAAGCATGTGCACAATTCCCATTGCATTACTGTTCCTACTCCATCATGTCTGTTTGGCTGATGTTTATGAAACATTCAATTATGACATTGTTTGCTCTCTAACATTTTTTTTCATTTGAAATGGTGGTATTTGATGTCTCTCTTAATTTTGCCATAATTGGTTATGAAACATTTGTCCTGGGCTGCAATAAGAAGATATTGCACTTTTTAGGTGTCCTCTGCATAACCAGGTATATGCTACTATCTTCTTTTCAAATTTCATATGTAAAAAGAAAACACATTTTTATTTTTTTTGTATTCAATGCTGTTTGTCATTTCTTCTTCATTCTTGGCACCATTTCAAACAATTGTCATATATATTATAGAAATGCCATCAGAACACAATCCTTCATGATTTCTCTTAATTTTTTTCCCTTATAATCTCCAGTATGTAGAAGCTAGTACATAGTTATTAACTTCTAATTTACTAAAGCCATTGATCGACATTCCTCTCATGTTCAGCTTTGAAAGTATCCTCCATAATCATTGATACTTGTTCATCCCTTTAATGAATTATTGCTTACTCTTGTTTTTATGTCCTATTCTTCGGCAATCGTTTCTTTTTCTCTTTTTCTCTTTCTTCTTTCTTTTTTGTATCCCCAAGGCACAATTGAAAAAGAACTTTCAAATTTTGTGCTCATTACTGCAATAATTTCTTGTAACGTGAAAACCTGAAAATATGATCTTTAAATTCAATAATGTGAGATTTTGGATGAAGTTTAAAGCTACAAATTTGCATATGCTTTCAAAACTTATTTATTATCCACATAGCAAAAAAATAAAGCCTGATTTTACAGTATAATTTTCACAGGATTAGTCTAGGCTGACACAAGGACACAATAGTTGAAGTCTTATCTTTATTGTTATATTCTAGTCTTATTCAGGTATCTGTTCCAGTTAGCAACATTCTCAAGATATTAAACTGAACCCTTTATTTAATCAACAGGAGTAGGCTGTTCTTCTGACTGGAGTAGTTAATTCATTCTTGGAAGGTAGCTTGTTTTGTGGCCTGAATCCATGACCAACAGGTAACCATTTAACCAATACTTATCTCCACTAAGGCTGATTGTCCCAAAAGTCAAACAAAGCTTAAAAGAATTTTGGAACCTTAAGTCAGTTTTTTCTAATCAAAGGTTTTCATATGATGTTTCATTGATGATATCTCCAAGCATAAACAGTGGAATGAAACCATCTAAATCTATGGATTGAATAAAGGCCTTGGTTTGAAATTCACAATGTTATTGAATATAGCAGTCACTTGAAAAAGGCTATAAAAAGTACAACAGCTGAAAAGTTGTAACTATAACAACCAAAATATAGACACCAATTTGAATAAATCATTGTATAAGAATGATATCTTAATTCAACAAATGCTGAACTGTTACATAATACCAGTCGTCCTATTTGGCAGTGAATGCTGGACAAACTCACAGATAAAGAGACTTGAAGCAACAGAAATGTGGTTCTACAGAAAGATGCTGAGGATACTATGGATTGAACATGTGAATAACAAGGAAGTTTTAAGGAAAATGAGACAATTGACATTTCTACAATGCATAATGAGGAAAGAGGCTTGAAGAATTTAACCCTCGAGAACATACTGAAGGCAAGAGGAAATTAGTGAGTAATCAACCTAACAAGTTTAATGGCTGAACAGGAATTGGGAAACAGTGAAAAGACAAACCTTACTAAGAGCAACGAATGAAAGAGATGTGGAGAGCCATATCCCACATTCGGAAGGAATATGGCACTTAAAAAAAGAATTCAACAAATAAGAAAAATAAAATGCCAAATAGATTTGGTATCATAAATCAAAATTGGTGAAATGATTACAAATTCTAGCAGAACATGTTCCTAAATAAGGCATGAACCTGAAAATCCTTTACTAATACATTCAGACAACACAATGAAAATAAAGACAAGGTCACAACACTGAGACAGACAAGATATTTTTTTCTATCATGAGCAACTTCCAATGATTGTTTCAGATTGACAAATATGTTCCTCCTTGTTAGAACCCCCTCCCACCTCAGTTTAATTATACACAAGGAAAGCAGAAGAATGCATTGTCTGAAACAAAGATTTCTGAATCGTAAAATGCAATAAAATTAAGATATTATTTAATTAGAAAACTTTTACTTGCTTTTATAAGATATTATGGACACTATTGTCTTAAGAAAAATTTTTTTTACAAGAATTGTTTTCATTTTTTTACAATTTTAATTAGAATAATTTATTAAATTTTAAATCTTAAATTTCTGTATTACTTTGTGCTTCTTTTCTGATATTGTTACTAAGTAAAAACTATATTTAATCATGAATTGTAAAACTTAGTACAATTCATCAAACACCAATATTTTAAAAGGAATTTTAAATTCTTTTGTATGTGTATAAACGTGCCAATTTTTGTAGATACAGGCGTCCATTCACAATATTATCAGAGAATAAGAGCAATAACTATAATAAATTTAAAGCCAAAGTATCTAAAATTCAATAAAACATTAGATCACAGAAAATATTTTCATAAATTTTTAAGATTACTGTTTACTTAAAAATTATATAAGAAAGGTGTTTACATTATACTCCTCAGTTATTTTTTACAGATGTATACACTATAGAAAAACATTAGATAAACTTCTATCTTGTCATTTAAGCTGCCAACCTTAAATAAACAGCTACTGCCATGTTAAAAAATGCATTTCTGCAATATTTTAAACTAAAAGTAAGTAATATTTGTTTCAATTCAAATTAATTAAACTTAAATTCCTCAAAGTTTTAGTAAACTATATTTTATTTTTGGAAGATTTTTTTAATAAAGAGAATTATATTCTGAAGACAGATGGTGCTAAAATGAGCAATTTTAAGTAATTTCAAAACAAAAACTCCAGTTAATTGAAATTAGTTTTGAAATACAGCAAAGTATTTTGCTTATTGGAAACATTAAATTTAATCTATTAGCTTGAAATTAAAACTAAAATAAAAGCATTAAGAAAGATTTTTCATTTTTTAAAATTCCTTTTAAACATTAGGTATCACAAATCTATGATGGTACCCAGATTAGAATTTAAGAAAACATGAATATTGAAAGTTACTTTCCTTGATTTATTCACGCGATATTTCTAACAAAAAGTCTCTTACCTAGTGGATAATTGAAAGTGATCGATTGGGCCTCCATATTTGACATATGGAAGATATCTTCGCAAATGAAGTGGAAATTCTTCAGGAATGTCAAATTCTTGGTAAGTGACATTGGCAGGATACTCTGTAAAGCCACAAAAATATAAACTGATAAAAAAAGACTTTCCAATATTGTCCTTAAAGGCAGCAATATATATATATAGATTAAAAAATATGGGGTGCAGTAGAAATCCCTCCCAAATAATGGTAAGACATTAGTTAGATAAAAAAAAATACTTTTTTCCTGCTCTATAAATCAACCCTTTTTTCTCCACCTTTTTAAGCAGCCTGCTGATACAATTGAAAACATAAACCTTTCTTCACCCACATTGTTAAGCAGGCAGCTACTTGGAAGGGATAACTTAACACCAACAACTGAGTGCCAGGACAACTCAAGACTGAGACGACTCAAGACTGAGACGACTCAGCACCAGAGAAACATTTTTTTATAACTGAATAAAAGTAATTTATTAAGAATTAAAACCTTAATTAGTGAATATTTTTTTAGTTATTTTTAATAAAGTAAATTAAGAAATTTGAAGAAAAATATTCACTAATTAAGGTTTTAATCCTTAATAAATTACTTTTATTCGGTTAAAAAAAGTTACGTTTTTCTAGTGCTGAGTTGTCTCAGTCCTGGCAGCTACTACATTTGGATATATACATACATATATATTTACTTCCAACATAAAGAAGACTGAAGTCATGTACCAACCAGCTCCTGACAAGAAGTACACCAATGTCTATATCAACACCATTCCTCTAAAGTCAGTAGAGAATTTCTGTTATCTAGGAAATATTTTGTCAAACTCTGACTACAGATGACAAGGTTACACAACGGATGGCGAGTGCAAGCAGTTCCTTTGGAATGCTTAGACATAGGCTATGGGATGAACATGGTGTGATGCTAAGAACCAAAATCAATGTATACAAGGCTGTGGTTCTCAACATGCTTTTGTACTGATTTTCTAAGCATAGCTTATATGTGGCACAAGGCCGAAAGTATGGGGTACCCAGTGAGGATCGAACTCACTCTTCAGTTTGTAACTGTTTTAGCGAGACAAGCTTGCTAACCATTACACCACACCGAGGTGCCCAAAGTGATTTTTCAAGTGTAGCTTGGATGTGGCACAAGGCCGAAGGTAAGGAGCACCTAGTGAGAATCGAACTCACTACACATTTTTACAGTTTTAGCGAGACAAGCTTGCTAACCATTACACCACCTCGAGGTGCTCCAATATTGATTTTCTAAGCGTAGCTTAGATGTGGCACAAGGCCAAAAGTATGGGGCACCCAGTGAGGATCGAACTCACAATTCAGTTGTAACTGCTTTAGCAAGACAAACTTGCTAACCGTTACACCACGCTGAGGTGCCCCCTCAAAATGCTTTTGAGTGATTGTGAAATATGGACAGTCTATCATCATATTAAGCTTCTTGAGCAGTTCCAGCAACGCTGCCTGAAATCCATCTGCAGAATTAAATGGCAGCATAAAGTCTCTAATATCAAGGTCTTATAGTGATGTGCTGTACCCAGCATAGAAAGCCAGATAATCAAGGCACAGCTTCATTGGGTGAGGCACATATATCGGATGGAAGACTCAAGAATTCCCAAAGCAATCTTCTTTAGTGAATTAGAGCATGGCTACAGATGACTAGGCAGACCAAAACTGAGGTACAAGGACACTGTTAAATATCGGTCTTGATAGCTGGGAAAGTACCACCCAAGCCCGTGCAACTTGGAGGAGAACTCACAAAGAGGTCATCAATGTCTTTGAGAACAGGCGTACCAGTCTCCTCATTGAGAAACATTCCAAGAGGAAGACCAAGAGTAGCACTTAGAACCCACTTTATCAATGCAGCATCTGCAGTAGGGTTTGTGGCTCTAGAATTGGACTCTACTCTCATGAAAGGACTCGAAAATCCATATATACTTCCTCCCAGACTCTATCTCTTGTATGCCCTCAGAACTTTCACCTTTGAACTCTTGAAACTTCAATATTAACCTCACCCTTCTGTATTATTATATTGTGCTATATAAAGATTTATTTTGTATTTTTCAACACTTTGTACATTATCTTTTAATCATTACACAGGGCCAATACACACTCAAATCATTTATTACTGATATATGGTGGGAACAGATGTTGTCAAAAGATAACCTCCACTAATCTTCCATAACTGATAACCTTCCAACCATCATAAGTCTATGCAAAAACCATCAAAAAGAAAATTGACTGGTCCAATAAAATATCACTCAGTAATGGCTTAAGCCATTATTTGATTTGAGAATGATATTAGAATTATCCAGGACTTATACTGGGAGAAAACCATCTACATATGGATTGAAAATGAATTCAGTAAATCCCCAAAAAATGGAAAGGGACATAAGACAAAAATGTATCAAGTCACCAAACTTATTCAACCTTTACAGTGAAGCAATTCTGAAGGAATTAGAACTCCTACCTTATTATTGGTGGATACAATCTTAAGACATGCAGATGACAGTCTTTATAGCAGACAATTTTGATATTCAAAAATTTAAATGCAATGTCAATCATTATCTTCTGATTTCTTAATTCCTGTTCTTTTATTGTTTTTTCTTCTTAATGTTTTTTTTCTCTTATACTAAGTAACTTCTTGCGTCTTAGTGGCTTTATTGCCTTTTTTGGAATAAAATGATTTTAAAAAATATTTGTCTACATGGATAATTTTTAAATGGTTCAAAATCAATTTTATTGCTTTATTATAGATTTAAAATAATTTAACACATTCCTTATTGTATATACAAATAGATGTTAATTTACTACTGAAAAAAATTAGCATGATTCTAATAAACCGATCACTTTCTTCAGTGTTAAAAGTTCTTTAAAAAGAACGGCGATTGCAAAACTTAAAAGGCAGCTAACTGCAATGCGTTATGCTAATCATTCAACAAATTTTTTTCTTTCGCTAATAATTTAGCACAATCTCAACATGATTATTGCACACTAGTTGTGAAAAAGCAGTAGTGTGTAAAATTTGATCTGAATCTATCAATTCATCTTGCTTTCTATACAATCGAGAAACACATAAAAATACAATTTTCTTTATTCAAATTCTGTTTAACAAAGAAACAATAGAAACACTATTTACTTTTGTTCAGAAAGAGATCAAAGATTTTAAGAGATTTTTACCTGGTGATTGGTTATTGACATACTGTCCAATAGCTAAAGGGTTTAATGGCCAAAAGGATAGCCAGGTTCCATCAGCTGTCCAATATGGAAATACTCGGTCACGGTGGACACAGGATCTTAAAGAGAAGATAAAATTTCTCAGCCTGTTTGAAGAGGAATGGACAATAAGCAGTTCAAGAATGAAAAGAGGAAAAAGTTATCATTCATGATTTAATTAAATTTGTTTTTAGTTTAAATAAAAGAAATTTGTATTCAGATAAACCAGTGTAATAAATCTGAGTGTAAAGTTTCATCAAGTAAGTCTTTCGAGGTTTTGAACGTTGGATACAAGTTGAGCTGACAAATAAAGATATTTCTTTCTAGGATCCACAGAAATTTATTTTTGGACCTCTATTTTGTTGATTATTAAGAAAAAGAAAACTTTAAATTGATGAACTTTCTGCCCAATCAATCTGATGCTGGTAAATTCTGCTTTACTGACACAACTAGTGTCTTGAGTCATAAATAATTTCTGTTTTTGTTTATGTTATATATCATACCCATGAACACTAATGGGTATGTCCCAATCCTTGTAAATACATTGAACACTATAGTAACTGTGTGTATGGGAGCGGGGGGGGGGGTAGGTTAATATGCTGTCTAAGTAGTCCACCACTAGCAGTGGTTTACCTACTTCACATCGCTGGTGAGTATTGTATTTTGTTGATGCTATAAAGATTACCATTTCATTTCCAACCTCTGTTTTGGTTATTCCTCATTCAGTAACCTTTTCTAGGTTACAACAGTTTACCAACTTTATTCTACAACAAATAAAGTACAATTTATAATTCCAGTCATGAAAAAATATTCTCTGGCTTATTTAAAGCCAGAAAATATTTTTTAGACTGTATGAAGTTTTTTGAGATAATAATGATTTACTAATACAAGTTCTACTAATTAACCCATAGCTGGGGAGAGAAGAGGTGGATTCATAACTTTCCCAATGATATTTGCATGTAAGCAAATATGGCTGAAATTGTAACTGGTCTCTCCAATCTCCAATTCTGAGCCTCTATCCGTTACGCCACTCACACATCCAAGGTGGATTCATACCTTTCCCAATGGTATTTGCACGTAAGTGAATATAACGAACACAAGTGGAATTAGAACTCGGCTCTCCATTTAACAATTCTGAACCATTATCCGTTATACCAATCACACATCCAAGCTTACAGCACCTGGTATTCCCAAACGGTCACCCATCTAGGTACTGACCAGGCTTGACATTACTTAACTTTGGTGATCATACGGGAAAACTACATAATGAAGAGAGATGGCATGGAGAATTTGGTACACATAGAACATAGAGATGTTTCTATCCTTCAGTGAGTAACACAAATTCTCTGTTAAACAATCTCAAATACTATAGAGTAAATAATAATAAATTGAACTATTTCAGAGTAGATCAATGCCAAATGCATTTACTTTTCTATATCTCAATCGATAAAGGAAAATATTGTTGCAAATGAAAGCAATACTCCAGGTAACTGAAATACAGTTTTAATGATCAATCTTAAGAATAAAGAACACATCATGATTTGATTAAATCTTTTTTCCGGCTTATCAGCCATTTGCAGGTCATTTAAAGAGAGAAAATATATTTAGATTGTAAGAATGTTTTTGGAGATAATAATAATTTAGTAATACAACTCTTACTATTTAACCTATAGCTGGGGGAAGAAAAGGTGGATTCATACCTTTCCCAATGGTATTTGCACGTAAGTGAATATAACGAACACAAGTGGAATTAGAACTCGGCTCTCCATTTAAAAATTCTGAGCCATTATCCGTTACACCAATCACACATCCAAGCTCATAGCACCTGGTATTTCCAAACGGTCAACCATCTAGGTACTGACCAGGCTCGATGTTGCTTAACTTTGGTGATAGTATGAGACCCAGTGTTCCAATGTGATATGGTCATAAGCCCAACTTCTATCAGAATGAAAGGTTCACTTACCCAATGCCCTCTTTCCCATAAGTTGCCAAGAACTCAATACATCGAAACAATTCACTCCAAATCAAGAACTTGCTTTTAGTCAAAGAAATATTTGACACCACTTTTGTTATACATTGTGAAGACATTAAAAGGTTTTACACTGAGGTAAAAACAATAAAGATGAGGATTCTAGCCATTTGTAGCAGCAGAAGTTCAAGTAAATGTCATGTTTACTCGTGACAAAAATCCCTTAAGATTTGAAAAACAACAAACATAATCTTTGCAGCACATATAAGAAGAACTTACTTGAAAATGAACTTTGATATTCCTCTGTCATTGCCATCGATGTGAGTTCCATCTGCACAACGGAAAATAAATTGGTTTCTTATGCTCTGAAAGAATAGTGGTTCATGAAGGAGGTAAATGGTTCCTGCAAAATGTAAAAAGGAAACAAAAATTCAAAATGAAAAGCATGATAAATAAAAGTACAACTTTTTATTTTATGTGCTGAAAACATATTTATATATTTTTAATTTACACACCTTTACTTATGTTTGAGTACATCATTCATAATATATATTTACTTTGCACATGATGACTTAGGTTTGTTTGTTTTCCCCAAGATATGACAATTTGTCAAAAGTAACAATAAAAGAAGATATTGAAAGTTGCGATTTTGTGATTAACAATCAGTAAGAAAAAAGGCTCTATACTATATTTGGTATGGATTCTTATTTGCTCGGTATGTACAGGTACATTTTACATAAATCTATGGGTGGGATGTGTAGGATTTTAGAGAAAAAAATAGATGGAAGACAAAAAGAAAACAAATTCCTGAGGACAAGGACAACAGGGATACATAGTGATCCCATATCTCTTGCATTTCTCATTATTTATATATGAGGGTAGTTAAACATAGATTAGTGTTTAAGAAATAAAATGATGATTATATTTTGATGTAATTTTCTTTTGAGATCAACACATTTCTTCCAATGATACTGTGGTCCTTTGAGTCTACAAGAGATGACAGTTTCTTTGATAAAAAAAGGTAGAAGAATTCTCCAATGGAAAGAATTTCATCTGCCCCCACATTCACAACACGTACAAACAATACTATACTGTGGTCAGACAACCATTGAAAGTATCAAATGGCCTTTTTGGCATCTGCATTGGTGAAACAGCTAACATATCATTTCCCCAATTCATTGGTATGGAGTCCAATTCTGCGTGAAACAAAAGGTGTGGCTTTGCATTAGACTAAGATAAGTTTTGTAAATACCCACACTGTAGCAGAAACGAAATACAGACAAAGCAGCCAATCACCACTGATAACGATAACTGCCCCCGTTGGTCAAAGAGTTGATGTTTCATGTGCTGTCTCTGCAGACAGACAGTAAATGGCTCTCCTGCCAGAACAGAGCTGGTGTGAACCCAGGAATATCTGGTTATGAAGAAAGAAAGTGTCTACCAGCTTCCCCATGAGATAGTCAGGATGGTGAGTTGAGCGATGTTAGTTATACAAATGATTCTTTTAGTAGCCAACCACTAAAGTTTTAAGCTCCATAAAAGCAGACACATTTTCTGGGAAGAAAGAGAGTCTGACAATGGGTCATGTTGACTGCACAATGCTATTGCTGTGCATAACCAAAGATTTCTGTTCATGTTACCCAGCATTGTTTGGAATTCATTCATTCTTATTTGTGTTTCCAGTGTCTTGACTACATTCGTACTGTACATGTGGTGTTACCGTGTAGAAATCTTGGCCATACCTTGCTTGTCGTGATCCAGTGTTTGATTCTGGTGCTGTCAAGTTTTTCAGCCATCTTTGTTGGCAGATACCCAATCAATAAGAAAATCCATTCACATCCATAACTTATGGGTTTACATTTTACTGCATGCCTGAATATTGTGGCCTTGTATCAGACTAAGCTTTTGTTATCTGCCTCACAACATATGATGAGGTTTTTGTAATCAAATTATTCTACTGCGTTGAATGATTAGTCTTCTGCCCAACCTCTGTACTCTGAAGAAAGATTGATTTTCTGTTGGGGACTTCCTTTCCCTTATTTAACCCATAGTTGGGAAGAGCAAAAATGGATTCATATATATCTCAATGGTATGAGCCCATTAAAGCCTGCTTTTCTAAAAATGGAACAGGAGGCATTTATAGGTTAATGTACTGGAGTCAAAGTCTTTAGATGTGTACATGAAATAAACTTTGGAGTAATGGTCTGTAAAAAACAAAAATACTTTTGATACATTAATAATAATATGTGAAAATAAAAATATAAATGCTATTTTTAAGCTTCCTCTCACCTGGATAAAGTCCAATCAGGGTATGTTTGGGGACAGTTCCTTTTGTTACAAACACACCTGTGCCCCCTCCAACCAACTGACTGACTTTGCGTTCAACAGAGAATCCCAGATGTTGATGTACATATTGTAGATTCTGTAAATAGCTTTGCTGATCTGAGATGAAAGTATCCATGGAAAACTCATCTCTCCTATTTGTTGAGGCTTCATGAGTGGGTGTAGTGCATTGAGACTTGTGTACGGTTTCACATAAATGAAGCAAACTTTGGTGGATAGCCTTGGTATCAATGACAATATCAGACTCTTCACTGTCAGCATATCTTTTAGTTCTGAAAGCAGAAAATTTACATTCATTTGTGGGGTTTTTTTTTTTACTAAAGTTCGCCCAATACAAGTCTTGAGAGCCACTCGAGGTAAAGAGCTACTGAATGAGGTGTGTGATATGAGTTGGTAGGAAATGAAGATCATGAGAATAAAGATAATAGATAACAATTGACCCTTGACTTGAAAAGGTTAAAATTGTAGTGTTTAGGGAAGCATATATGCAGGAGACTGCTCCTCCAAGTAGCAGTTCTTGGGGAAAAAGATGTCAATGTTGTAACATGGAGGAAATTAGAGTGATTCATTTCTGTTGTCATAACTGTAATTTTATTTATTGATTTTAAGCTCTGATTCTTTTTAGAAAATGGATTTTTTATTATTCCACATATTTTTCTGACTAGTATCTTCATCTTTATTGTTTACAGTATTATATATCAGTTAATATACAGGATAATTACAAAAGTTAGCTTATTTATGTGCTCAACGAGTGTCACTAAACTGGTTCCCTCACCAAGTTTTTCTGGTAAGCATAGTGGCTAGACACCCATCTAAAAAAAAAAACCATCTGTCAAACAGTGGATGAACCTTGTAGCATCAAGCACAATGGGATAACCTGAACTTCTTTGCAGGCAGGCTGGTGGTCACATGGCATTTCTGAGCAGTGGGTTTCCTAAACTGAAGTCAAGGGTCAGAACAGTGGTTCCCTCAATGGAACCAATGCTCATTTGTTTGTGACCAAAACAAGCCTTTAAACTGGAGGTTTGACCTGGAGAAGGATGGGCCCTACCAGGCATACTCACTCACGACACACTACACATGGATGAATACCTATCTGGTTATCAACACAGGAATGTGGTAGTATCTGTTCAGTTGTGGGTAATCCTACAACCACACCCAGCCATATGACTGATCATCATCATCATGAATTACAAAAATAGTTTTAAAAATTTATGAAATTAAAACTATATAGTGTTGCATGAGTATACCAAGTTCAAATTCTGGGCAAATCCATGGGATTCACTTTTGTACTAATGCTGTTGGTAAAGGCATGAATCCATCTCTTCCACCAACAATGAAATAAATAGTAGGGTAGATTGGGCTCTCTAGCTTTGAGTTTGGGTGGCAACCAATCTAAGCAAAAGAAAACTCTAAATTCAAAACTGTGGAGAAGGAAATGGGAAACCACTCCCATATCTTTCCAAAGAAGTCATGGCAATTCACAGATAATAAAGAAAAGGAATTTTTGGAGAGTCATGATCAATCACAAATAGACAAGACATGACATGTTTTTAAAAGAATACTGAATTGAAAGTGAGTAAAAAAATAGAAAAACAGTACAAAGACTGGCGATATCCTGTCAACCTAGGTCACCTTTGTACAATGCTATGATATAGAATTTTGCAAATAACATTTTGAGTGGATCTCATTGAATTTTATATTCATTGATGGTTATTTGAATGTTGAGGAAATCTGAAGTTAGAATTTAAATAAATTTCTAATTCAAGGGAGGTAATCAGTCACACTACATAAACTTATTTGAAATAATTAAGTAGGAATGATGAGATGAGATTAGATTCCTATTTAAGAAGTACAACTTAAGAAAACTCATTTCACTTTTCATATGTTTGCTTTCTTGGTAAATATATTTAACTAGTTTATTAGTAACATCAAAAAATGACAGCTATGTTTAAGTAATTTTTCAATTTAATTTATTATATTTTCTGCATGTGAATGATTTTTTTATCTATACAATTAACTCCATTGTCACAACTAATTAAAAAAGACTTGTCTCTTTTAAATGATTAAAAATATCAAATAAAAAACAATGTGTTAGCAACCTGTTCTCATTATTTATTAATGAGATATTCCATTGTTATGGTAACATGAGGCATTCTCATAAGTCCCGCAACCCATTAGGGTCGTAGGGGCATCACATGTACTGCAGCTTTTTCTTGGGTTAGATAGCCTGAGAGAGCCCAACCCTCTCTAGGCTGGCTTGAATTCAGAGATTTCCTTCCCCTAGACTAGCTGCCAATCGAGGTTATAAAACCCAAACTGTCCTGCTATTTACCCATAGCTGGGAGAAAAGAGTTGAATTCATACCTTTCCCAAGGGTATTAGCACGTAAATGAATGTAATAAATTTGAAATTTGAATTTGGCTCTCCGATTCCCTGATCCGAGCCACTAACATTTACTCCTCCGTGTTCGTTGGTCTTGAAATATTTTTGGAATATTTCATAACTATCCGCAGTAATAAATATTTGTATTGTGGTAAAGATACAAGGAAGATATTACAATTGCATAAAGGTTTTAAATCAGGTTTTGATCCTAACTGTAAAAATTTGCTTCTAATTTTATCTCTAATCAGTTGGATCCTCTGAGACATAGATAATTTTATTCCAAAGAAAAATAGCAACTGAATCCAAATATCTAGCCTGGATTCCTGCCAGAATGTACTACAACCAGAGCCGATTCTAACCACAACTACCATCTCTACCACAAAGAATGGTGTAGTGAGACTCTTGTGGCATTCCAAACTGCTTGCAATCATTGCAAGAAAGTTGTAGAAAATGCAAAGAGCAGCTATTCAGTCAGTCAGTCCAAGCCTGAAAACAAAAGACTTGGTTCCTGAGAGTTCTGGAAAATTTCAAATAAAATTTTCAATAGAAGCAAAGCATTAGTGTCAGGCCAGTTGTCATAAATAGCAAGCCAAGGCTCTTTGCTTCTAGTTTTATGTTAGATGATAAGGACCATCCCTTACCTGACTTCCCCCTTCTCATGGAACACACAAACTATGTAATATCTCTATCACAGCACAGAAAGTTCCCAGACTTATCAAAAGCCTCAACTCTAAGAAAGCCACCAGTCCAAATAAAATCCCAGTGTTTGTTCTTAAGAATATCAGCACAGAGTTATCTTCAATCCTGGCAAAACTGTTTAACCTGCTGTATGAAGGAGAGATACTTCCCAAGTCTATGGAAGATTTCAACTGTGCCCTGCTTTTAAGAATGCAGGTGAGCGCATGCCTATTGCAATATCAACCCATTAGTTTTGTTAGTGTCATCAGCAAACTCTTTGAATCTATAATCAACAAGAAATTTGTTGAACATCTCAATAGGAACAACTTCGTAACTAGTATGGATTTCACCCTACTAGATCCACAGCTAATGTCTTAACTCTCATTACTCACAGAATCAGTGAGGCACTAGACAATAAATTCATAATCATGACTATTGCTCTAGATAGAACTTTGACAAGGTGTGGCATCAGGGGCTGCTACATAAACTCCCCAAAGCTATGAAATCTCTGGAAGGACTTTCTCAATTATCAAGTTTTTCCTAATATGTAGGTCCATGAAGGTTGTTGTTAACGGACAGTCATAGGAAACCCATGAAAGCAATACTGGCATTCCTCAAGGTTCTTTTTCAGTCCTCTCCTCTCTCAGCTCTATATTAATGAGCTGCATAAGGACATATTTCAATCTTTAATGAATACATATGCAGATGATACAATAGTTTATAGGTGCACCGCCAAAGAACGGGATGACCTCTGACCTAGCCCTGGTATCCTATTGGGGGAAGGACTGGCTTTTAATGTTCAGTACATCCAAAATCAAACTAGTAATGTTCCACCATTACTGAGAAGACCCTGAACTTTCACATATCACAATGGACAGGTGTTTTCTCAAGGTCTAAAGCTAACACCAAACTTCAAGTAAAACTCATATATATATATATATATATATATATATATATATATATACGATCTATTGCTAAAGATGCTGGAAAATGGTCAGTTCATTATACTTATCTTTACAAAAGCCATATCAGACCAAAAATGGAATACTGCTGCCATATCTGAGCTGGTGTTACCCAATCCTCACTTGCTCAACTTGATAGAGTTCAAAAGTGTCTACACAGCCTTGTGGGTGATTTTTCCTTGGTTTTACCAGCCCTGACCTTTGCATCTGCCACCCGCCATGCCATGTACACATGAATGTATCCTCATTTCCTTTGTATCCCATTCATAAGAAGTAAGTTCCACTCAGACAGCTTCTTCCCAAGAACTTCTGCTTTGTGGAACAGACTCCCAGCAGGATGTTTTACCAACTATTACAATCTTAAACTCTTCAACTGTAATCTTTCCTGCATAAGCTAATAAAATGCACTTCTTTCCTTCTCTTATATTCATACAGTAATCTATACAGTAACCCTCTAGCTTGAGTGGCTTTTAGACCGTGTAGTGGGTGAACATTAGCATATAAAAAGAAAACTTTTGTACAAATCATGGTAGCTGCAACAAGCTTGTTACCTATGAAAATATTTCTCAGCTGTACATGTTGTAATCAAGATGTTTGCATTCATTTCAATTCTTTCCAAGTGCATTTGAGAAGTATGGAGCTTTAAACTTCATACTTAAAATCTATTAACAGCAAGATTTGTTACAGTTTTTAAAATTGAAATGTATATATATAATATTAATGGTTAATATATATATATATATATATATATATATATATATATATATATATATGTATGTATATATATATATATATATATATATAAATTTCTAATAGGATAGAATACAGAGAGAGTTCAATGTCCAGGACAGAGCAAGAATATAATATAAAAGGGTCAAACACTAATATTCCATGGTCTTATTAGTGTATAATATTAGTGTTTCAGCCTTTTATATTATATATATATATATATACCTTGATATAACATTAGATTTAATGAATAATGTATACATACCTTATAAAAAACAGAATAATAATCCTTTGTATATACACCCTAAATCTAATCATCCTCCATCTATAATGAAGCATATACCTTTATCTATCAAAAAGAGAATTAGCACAAATTCAGCAAATGAGAAAATTTTCTATGAATATAGTAATTTCTATAATAAAGCTCTGAAGGATAGTGGCTATAAAAGCCCAAAACTAAATTATATAAAAAATAATAGTGGAAACCACAGAAAAAACAGAAGTAGAAAAATCATTTGGTATACATCCCCATACAACCAAATGGTAAAAAAACAAATTAGGACAAAAATTCCTTGCATTAATTGTTAAACGTTTTCCTAGAGACAGTAAACTTAGTAAAATTTTTTATATACCCTAAAATTAAGTACAACAGTGCCAATATATCTCTGTCGCTAAGACGAACTAGACAATGTGCGTATAGGAATGTCATCATTCCCTTTGAAATGGACACCCCAGCCCTGCCTTGGCATGACCTCTTTCCGAGGGTGACTGATATGTTGATACAAATTGTTACCCTTATGCCCCCTATTGGATTGGTCACTTCAGGCGTTTCCATAGTAATTAATTCTATGAATGAATATGCTTATAAAGATACGTAAACTTCAAGATTAGTTATTCCAAAAAATTTTGCTTGTGGATGAAACAGAGCTTTTGGCTTTTGTTTTTGAAACATGAGAACTCTTATGTAGCGAAGGAATCATGTTTTTAAAAAAATAATTATAATTATAATTTAGGGTCTACTTTTGTATTGAGCACTGTTTCTTAAAAATAAAAACAAAAATACTAAAGAACTTCGGATTATTTACCTAACGTGTTCTTTCCTATTTTTCTATATATTTGCACACACACACACACACACACACACACACAGAAACACATGCAAAATAGTCTGTCTGTGGATGACATTATATAGGCTCCTGAAAAATTAATTTCGGTTGAGCTCTCTGGGGAGGAAGTGTGAGTTTGTAAACAGTGACTATTACAGCAGATATAGCAAGACTCTTTGGCAAAAGCGAATTGAGTCCTGTCGGTCACTGTGTGTTTATCTAAAAATAAATACACTAAAATTCACCTTCATCCCTACCATGCGCCGACGGCTTAGTGGTAGAATCTCTGACTGACGCCAATTCAGTCGTGTTTCTATCATAGCTAGAGGCAACCGGACATCTAGCCCCACTAAAGACCTGTGAAACAGTGTGGCTGTGGATGACATTTTATATATATATATATATATATATATATATATATATATATATAGTCAAACCTAATGAGGCAGACGAATCTGCCTAAGTGAAACCTTGGTAGGTTTGTCTGGCTCATTAGGTTTGACTAGGTTTGCTCTACGTTTGTATCGAGCTCTTTAGTTAGTTGTTTACTCGTATCGGGGTTTTTTCTTTGGGCCTTGAACCTGTATCTGTGCGATTATTTTCGACAGACTTTCATGTTCCTGGCTCTTTCTTCTTTAAAACCTTTTTTTCCCTTCGTGATTGATTTGGCTATTGTTAAATCAAGAATTCGAAGGTTTTTCGACACGAGTATAGACACCTATATATATATATATATATATATATATATATATATATATATATATATATATAAAGAGGATGAAGAGATGGAGATGAAAAAGATAGGCTTGCTGATTGAATTTCAAGAGATAATGAATGAAAAATTGAAAAGCAGATGAAATGGTGGAAAACTTGTGATAGATTAAAATTGTTTATAGAGAGCAGAGCAAAAGAAAGATAAAAGAGTAGAAACGACTCATGATTTCCTTATTCTTATTTTTGCATCTGAAATTCATCCATATTTGTATGGCTTTTAGATTAAATCATGAACTGACCATAGATTTGAAGGGATTAGGGAGAAAAGAAGAAGACACAGGCAAGGAAGAGAAGATTAGATTTGTGATATAATAATCTTAGTAGCTAATATCTGTGGAACTGCCACAAATCCAACAAGTAAATCCTTCATAACTTGTTGTTGAAAAATGTCCAAATTTCCGCTTATCCATGATAAATAAAGGCACCCTCCTTTAAAGATGAAAGAGGAAGTACAGCAACATTGGTCAGTAGTCATAGTTATAATTTTGTCAAGTAACTTCCAATAATTCTGGTCAAATTCAAAACTGCAATTTATTTTCAATTTTACTACAAAGTTTTCATCTGCAAATTTAAGTTGATTCCTGAAGATGTAACTTTTCATAGTAACGAGTTTTATTATTTTAAATGCCCACAGAAATAAACATTTGTTCAATAAAAGTAAAAATTCATACATTCAGTAAATATCATTACATAGTTTACAGGATGTACAAGCATATTGATTTAAAGGTGGCCTGTCATTTCATTTATCCACTTCCCTCTTTGAGTAAAGGGAGTTGCTTGGCATTTTTGAGTTGGCTGACTACAACCTGTTGTAAAGTTTCATATTTATCTGTTTTTAAGAGATAAAAGTTTGAATTTTCTTTTTATACTTTGATGTGTTTTTCCACTACATCTGCAAATCTTAAATCTTATTTTAGATTTTATTTTTAATTTCCTTTTTCCTGTTTTTATAGATGCTGATCCTTGCATATAGCTTTTTGATATGCTTCTGAAAATCTTCACATATTAACTATTTTAATTACTTTTCTGTTCTGCTCCTAAAGTAAGTGTCCCCCTCTTTCTAATAAGCAAAGGGGAAGTTACATGTCCTCAGACACTGAGATCAACTCAAAATAATCAATGACCAGTTTTAGTTCAGGGAAAAAAAAACCTGAACATAGAAACATTTCTAGGATCACATATAATCCCCCCAACACCTCATATTGATCAAGTCATTTTTTATGGATCACCAACCCTTTGTATGTTATTTAAAGCCAGAAAACATATTTAGATTGTAAGAATTTTTTTTTGAGATAATGATTCAGTGATACAAGTCTTACTAATTAACACATAGCTGGGGGGAGATGAGGTGGATTCATATCTTTCCCAAGAGTATTTGCAAGTAAGTGAATATAACAAACCCATTTGGAACTCAGCTCTCCAATGAACCATTCCAAGCCATTATCCATTACACCACCCACACATCCAAGCTTACAGCACCTGATATTCCACACTCATATTCAAAAGAAAAGAGATATGAACTGTATTCTTACAATTCAAGCAACACAGTTGTTGTGTAGAAAAAAAAAATGATTGGGATTCAACAGCTGAAATGAAATTAGGTGAGCTGCTCTTGAAAATAACCTTCAATCAGTAGTTAACTGGGGCAAGGAATGGATTGTAAATTTTAATACCTCCAAAACAAAATTGCTATCATTTAATCACCATAGAGAACCTTTGCTGCCTTCCATCAGTATGGCTGATGCTAAACTCCAGGAGAGTAACTCTTTGCACTTACTTGAACTCACATTTTCCACACATGAAATGGAGTGATTATATTAAATCAATTGCTAGTTTTACTGCTAGAGAAGTTGGTTCACTGTGTTATACCAGACAGTTTTTCTCATCATCTTGCACATTTATAAATCTACTATTCATCTGCGCATTGAACATTGCTGCCATGTCTGGTCTAGTCTGGTGCTCCTGCTGTACATCTCAAGAGTTCATTATTTACATTATTCGGACTACTGTCCTCATCTTTGTCGCCATATTTATTACAATGTTTCGGCCGTTGTACGCTCCGTCCTTCTTCAGCTGGTTGGAATGTCGAAATGAAGAAGGCCGGAGTGTACAACGACCTAAACGTTGTAATAAATATGGTGACAAAGATGAGGACAGTAGTCCGAATAATGTAAATAATGTACCTCATCTCAGAAATATAGACAGATCTCAAGAGTTTCAACAAAATACAAAGAAAGGTCTGTAATGACCTGGCATCTCAACTTCAGTTGCTTTCTCACCAACGTGACATAGCTTCCATCTGTCTTTTCTATAAATGATTTCATGGCAATTACTTGCATGAGCTTTCCTCCTTGGCACCTTGACTGCATGAATTTAAGTGTGCTACTAGATTGGCAACTAGGTATCACTGTTTTACTGTCAAATTAGCTAGATGGAACCATGTGTTCTATTTTAATAATTTCTTTTCTTGCACTTCTCACTTGTGGAACTCTAATTTCATTTTTTCTTGCCATCTATAATTTTCAAAAGTTTAAATGCCTTGCCAATTGTCATCTGTCTTCCTGAATCTTGTTCTTTCTCCTATCATTCTCTTTGACTCCCAGTAAACCCTTGTGTCTTAGTGACATTATTACCTTTCTTGGGTTGAAAAGATTTTGAAAAAAAAAAGAAATTTGTCTAATCAGAATCAAATCTAAGTAAATAAAATGTTTGTTATTTGTAAACTCCATTATTAAGATATTTTTTTTCTTTTACTTGGTTTAGAATATAGCAACATGCCACCAAAAAGTTATTCTCGACTTGAATTATGTCCTGAACATTTCAAACTTTTTACACTTAATACAACATATAATTCTATTTTTAAACATTTAATATTTTCAATATAAATACAGTCCTAACTATATCCATGCACCATGACTATTATTGCCTATTGCAAAAATGGCAGTTTATTAAAGTTTGCAAAAACCTGCTATAGTTAGGATTTACAGTTAATTTGGATTTTCTTGCACCACACATAAATTATAAAATGTCAGAACATTCAACAAGCTTGCAAAATTTGGTAACTCTAAAATAAATCAAATTCCTTGTTTTTGTTGAATTGAATAGTTTCCCTGACATTAACAATAACAAAATTCTATACACTCTAAGAATGTAAAAATAAAAATTAACCTTTTTTATTCTAATATCCCTTAAGAACTTTTGGATGATTTAAAATGTTTATCACCAGGAGATATTTTTTAAATATAATGTTTTACAGTGCTTTAGAAAAATTAATTGAATTTTTAAATAAAACAAAATTTTACTAAAGAATTAAAAAATATAACAGTAACACCATTTTAGGCATGAGTTTTTTTTTCGTTTACTTTTTAATTGCAAGCCATTAACTATCAAAATTATTTCAGTTCAAATGAGACTGTAATTAATTAGAAATGAATAAAGCTTTTTTAACACTTTTGGCTCATCATGGTTTTTTCCTTATATATACTGGTAAAAATAATAAAACGTGATTTGAAATAAAGGACTAGAATAGATAATTTTTTCTACACATATTTTCCAAAATGAAGTTAGTACCATGGGAGATAACTCTATTTTATTTTCATTTGGAATGTCAATTGTTTTCGAATTTCTCTCCAAACCAAGACTAAAAAAAAAAAAGCCCGAGTTTAGAGCTGCTTTTAAGTTAGACAACATTCTTGATCTATATTCACTCAACACTTGTTAAAGTAGAAAGAGTTACCAGAGAGGTATATTTATTAGTCTCTCTGAGCAATTATGAGGGAATGGTTTCTCATATGGATGACTTTTTTAGGAAATTTAACTTCTTTTTGCACATGGTTTTATTGCATCCAGATAAGGCAAACATAACAAAGAGATAAAAATAAAAAAGATTTTTTTAAAAAATGGGGTATTTTAAAATGGGCATATTTTATTATTAGTTTTAAGTTTTAATGCATCCTCTCACACAAGTACAAAAAGATCCTGTGATTCAATAATGGACATCTCAGCTGACTCACTCTCTCTTTTTATGTTTTTGTGCAATGGAAGGGTACTCTCTGAGACACGGATTTCCATGAACTTGCTTTCACTACTGACTACAGTTACACTTAACAAGCGATTTCGAGAATAATCAGAAAGTTGGTTGGCAAATATGACAAATTAAATAAGAAAAATCATCGAACTTCGGTTACACCAGAGATTTATTTTTCAAGAGCCCCATAAGTGGACAAATATTGTCCACGTCTCTCAGTGTTACGTTCTCTTAAATATGCTGCAGGCATCAGGGAATACCACATTTTTGTAAATGGGAATTAGTCATTTTTAAATTCTTAAATCTTAAAATGTATGACCAAAGCAAATGTCCCAGAAGAGTTGAGGGTTTTTTTTTAAAACTTAATTAGCATTTTCGGTTTTCCAGTTATGTTGACAGTTTTTTTGTAGGAAAAGAAAAAAATGGCATAGAAACTTTGGAGAATTTGTTTTTAAATCCATTCAAAACAAAAACAAGAACAAAATATAGCTGTTATGCCATTTGTTCAAGAAAATTACTTTACATTACAATAGTTTTTTTTCCTGGAATTTCAACATAAAAATAAGTTATTTTGCTAAGAAGACGTAAGTTTAATAAATAAACAAACAATGGCACTCAATGACAGACTCAAAAGTTTAGTAAACAATTTCCAGTTCGTAACATTCGACTTTTTTTCTTAGCATTTTATAGCTTACTTTACCTTTGAGCCCAGTTGATAGCTAGCCAAGGCACAAAGCGATGGCGATATTGTCGCCAATGGCGAGTCATAAAATTTGGCATTTTTCTGACCTCTGCCAAAGAAACAGGGGACGAAAAGCATGTTGTGCTCTTTTTGAGCGCTAAAAAAGGCAGAGCACCATTATGCTTTTTTTTAAATGGCTGACAGGAAGCTAGCGTTTAGAGAAGTGTTACAACGTTGATTTCATTGAGCATGCGCAGTGAGAATTCAAGAACTTCCCCTCTTTCCTGATGGTGATTGCTGAAATAAAGTTGAAAAAATGAAAACAATACGAAAAAGAGATAAAACTGACCTTAACGGGAATATCAAAAGGTTAACAAAGAAACTGAAGACAGGGTAATGCATCTTTTATTGTTGCAAATAAGTGAAATAAATTGTTTTTGGTAAATGTTTTTATCTTTAGCCCAATGTTTTAAAAAATGGTTAACTTCTCTCCCCGCTGTTCACGTGTTTAAAAAATTGTTCTCTTTAAAAATGAAACAAATACTTTGTTTATTTGATTGTGTTATTTACAATGTCTTAAAGTTATGTGTGTAGCTGATAAATTTAGAAAAATAAATTTATTGTCGAAAAAAAAAAATGAGTCAATATTTTTTAAATGAATACGATTAAAAATGTTTTTTAAATAAAAATAAAACAATTATTAAAAAATTGTTTTATTTTTAATTTAAAATTATATATCCTAAATTTATTTAAGCATTTTATTAATTATTCTCTTATAAAATTTAATTTACAATTCTAAATAAATTCAGTCTTTCCTTACATTTTTTTGTTTTTATTTTTTATTTATGGTAAAAGTTGTTTATCAATCAAAAATACTGATAAATTTCTTTTTTTTTTTTTTTAAACAAATTCCTGAAATAATTCCACCCAAAAATCATCCTTTCAACCATCATAAGAAGATATAAATTTTGCTAATGTTGTTCATGGCAAAATCTGGTTGGCAGCAAAATTATTTTCTTTTATTTTACGATAATTTAAAAACAAAAACAAACCAATTTCATAAATCTCCTGTTTTTAGTTACACGCAAAAAACAAATATTTGTTGACCAAAGCTTATAAAAATATTTCATATGACAATAACTTGGTACAACTGTTTGTTAATGGTAAAATGATAACATAATTGAAGAAATATAAAATCTTTAAGAATGTAGGTTGTTAGGGCTCTCCATAGCTCCCTTTTATTTTAAGTTTATTTGTAAATTTACCGTGTGACTGTTCTTTCAGAAAGGCAATATGGAGTGGATTCTCCACGGTTTTTAGATTAGAATTCCTTTTTCTAGACGGGTTACTCATTCTTCTGTATTTTGTTTTTGTTTTTACATATAGCTGGAGACGGATTCTTAGCTTGCTTTCGTAAATGGACATTAAAGTGAACACAACAGCCTTGTCCGGAATTTGAATTCGACATGCCGGTTCCGTTTTCCGTGTTGATAACCGTTACACCACCCGCACATAAAAAAAATTCAAGATGCTTATTATCAGCTTATTTTATATAAGTCTGTGAAAAGTCGTCAAGAGTTGTTTGGTATAAAAAACAGTATAAAGAACGAGTTTAATAATAAAATAAAAACCGTAACTAAAATATAAAATCTACTTTAAGATTGAAGTAACTCTTTCAAAATCGTATGGTGTGTGACTTGTTGTTATTTTTTATTTTCATATACAATTAATTCATGGTCGTGACTATCTTTTGTTTAAGGCTCCTTCTTTCAAGTTATTCACTTTAAATACCAAGTCCTGACTTGTTTATATATTTCAAGCGAAAGCATTGTCAGACTTCAATCTTCATGCATTCATTCATTAACTCAACATTTTTTTAACTTTGTAATTATTATTAATATTGATTGTATCTCTGCTTTCTCTTGTATTTGCCATTGACATATATTCATGGACAGTACTGTGAAATGTCTATTTAGTCACAAGCTTTTGGGAAATTTATCAGAATAAATCTTCCTTTTAATATTTAATAAGTTTAGTTCGATACATAGCTAAACTGGCTTAGAAAGACTTGCTATTATTGCACCATTATTTTAGGTGGTGGGCATGTATGCCTAGAAAAATCAATATTTGAAATCATCAAAATATTTAATTCACCATATGTAACCAATTATTACCCGCAATTGTTTCTATTGAAGCAATAAATAACTATGTAATCAATTATTATGTAAAAATGTATGATCAAAAACAAAAATTCTATATTTTTTTCCAACAGGTATTTATTTAGTAATTATGTTTGAAACTGTACTTACTAATAACTATGAAACTAGTTCTGCCTATATTACTAATGTGTGTGTGTGTCCCATAATCCCATTAGGTGCACCCTGATCCAGGGTCGTAGCACCTCTTAGGGTCAAGGCTATGGGCAAATAGATAACCCCCCAAGCAAAAACAAGTAAGTATAAAAATACATCTTTATATTTGAAAGTATAAAAATACATCTTTATATTTGAAAGTATAAAAATACATTTTTATATTTAAAAAAATTACCAACAATATATTTTATCTGTAGTTGAACCTATAAAACTGTGTTCAAGATATTTAGATTTCAGCATTAAATAACCCATAGAGTTTGATATGCTGCTAAAGAAAATCAACCAAATAATCAACATGAAAAAACACATTCATGACATTTAATCCATATAATATCCTACAATTTCTTAAAGAAATCAAACTGTATTCCAAAATATGACTTCTGACTTGGGTATGACAATAAACTATATCCGTGTCCTGGGTAAGGCGATAAACTACGTCCAACAGCAAGACCTCTGATCAGGTTTTGAGGAGTGTGGAACCACCTCTTAATTGCTGGTGTTTCCAGGTCCACCATGACCTGCAGTGGTAGCACTTGCTAGGGTCCCAGCTATGGGCAAATAGTTAACCCCCCCAAACTGGGGTGAAAACACTATGAAAGTTTAAAAATAGGTTTTAATACAATACCAGAAATGCTCTGTAAAAAATTATTACCAGCAATAATTATTTGAAGGAAAAAATTATTACTAGTACTATTTTAAAAAAAAAAAAATATTGCCAACCATACATTTTTGAAAAAAAAATATTACCAGCAATAAAAATTGTTGGCATTAAATAACCCATTGAGGTTGACATGCCATAAAACAAAACAAACCAAACCAAAATATAACTTCAACTGCAACATAAAATACACATATCACCAACTTTGGTAAACCATGTCCACACACATGCATGCACAAAATCTGAGTATCATCTACCATGTATTCAATTGTGCAAGCAGAATAACATATATTTTTATTTCTGCAAAGCTCCCAAGAAAATTAAATTTTGGCACTAAATGACCCATAAGGAGTTATGACATTAAACAAATAATCAATCAAAATCATTTAGGGTTGTAGAGGCACCACATTTAATGCACCCAGTTGAGTGTTTAAGGTAAGATAACCCAACAGAACCCAACCCATTTCAGGCTGCTTTTGAATTCAGAGTTTTCCTTTTCCTAGACTGGTTGCCACCTTAAGGCAAGACACCCCAATTTGCCCTGCTATTTAATCCATAGCTGGAGGAATGGATTCATGCCTTTTCCAAGGGCATTAGTGCTAAGTGAACAAAACAGAATTAAGTGGCAATTGAATTCTGCACACCTTATTCACTTTCCACACTAATATGCATAACACTACCTGCACCTCCTATATTACTAATACCAGACACTAATTTGATAGTATCACTTGTCCACTAGTACTTATTTGGAAAGCAGCTTTTGATATTTAAATTTTTTGTAATTAATGGTTTATTTATATTTATTTATATATATATATATATATATATATATATATATATATATGTATATAATTATGAAGAAATATAGTCTTAAAGTGTGCTATATTTATGGAATAAAGTGCTCAATATCAGAGATAGAGCATGTGTAAATATAAAAGTGGACATGGAAGTCAGCACTTAGAGGCGACAGTCTGTTTCATGCTAGTGCAATCGTCAGGCGAACTGACGATTGCACTAGCATGAAACAGACTGTCGCCTCTAAGTGCTGACTTCCATGTCCACTTTTATATATATATAATTATTTATTTAAAAATGATAACATAAATATGTTATAAAATCACTACAAAAATAGCCATTTGGTTTCAACACTTCTGGTGTCTTATCAAATGATGGTGTTGGTTTCAACGCTATCACTTGATAAGACACCAGAAGCATTGAAACCAAATGGCTATATTTGTAGTGATTTTATAACATATTTATGTTATAATTTTCGAATAAATAATTATATTTGCTCTACTCTGTATTGAGCACTCTTTTAAGAATAGTATTTGCTGGTTATTGGAATTTATTCCCTATACACCAATCCTATATTTGGAGATATATATATATATATTTATTATCACTTAAACTTTATCTTTTTTTTTTTAGTGGATAGATGCTCTGTTTATTTATTAAACAATATATTTATATATTTATTTTTGTCTGTTGGCCTGAATATTAGAGAAAATCTTATTAAAGAAAAGATACACCTTCTGGCAGGATTTGAATCTGCAGTCCCCTAGCAGAAGGAACCATTGTTGGATCTGATGTACTTTGGCTAGACCCTTCATGGCCAAGTTATTCAAACAAAGCTGAATAGTTCCTTTAAGCACAAATTTACTGAAAGATTCTTGAAACATTCATATCTTTTCAGTTTTGTTTCCTAATGTAAACAAAACAATTTCTAAAGAATTAATGGATTTTTTATTTTATTTTATTAATCCAACAGATTTTATATATATATATATATATATATATATATATATATATATATATATATATATATATATATTCCCAAGAGGATAGAATCCAGGTAGAACTCAAAGGTCTGATGAATTGGATTGTGATTACGATTCTAATGTAATAAATTATAACCGTGGAATATTAGTGTATGAGCCTTTTATATTATATATACAGTGTAACCCGGATATAAGAGAGTTGTCGGGACCGGATAAGAAGTCTCTTATATCCGGGTTTGGTCTATTTTGTTTAAGTAAGTATGGCTCTAATTTGGGACCAGATAAATCTCTCTTATATCCGGGTTTCTCTTATATCCGGGTTACACTGTATATAATTGTTTATTTAAAAATTATAACATATAAATATAATATGTTATAAAATCACTACAAAAATAGCCATTTTGTTTCAACACCTCCGGTGTCTTATCAAGTGATGATGTTGAATGTAGAATAAAGGGTTTTAAAAGTTTCAAATTAATTAACTATCCTTTGTCAGGGGAAACGCTGTTAAATAAGCAGAAATGACCAATCAAAATAGAAGTATACAAGAATTCAAAAAACTTGACAACGAAATAAGGTTGTAATAGCTATTAAAAGCTTTAAAGTTGGGGTTTTACTAAAATAGAATTTATTCTAACCAATAAGTATTAAATTATATGATAAAATTTGATATTAAAATTAAAGGTAAAAAATTACCAATTTTAAAATCTAAATTTAATCTCTATTAAGTTTAAAATTATAAAACTACTGATGAGAAAAGAAAAAAAATACATATGTTATTCAATTTATTTTTTCATTGAAATTACGTTAGAACAGACGCTAATTTCAGCTGGTCTTCCCGACAAAAATGTATACATTTTAATTCCAAGTGTATGAATAGGGTGTTCACCACTCGTGTAAAACAATATACACACTCAGATTATAATACATAAGCACCCAGACATATCTAGATATATACACACACAAACAGGTGATGAGACAGGGGACATCTCCACGGCCCTTTATATAAAAAAAAAAAAACGAACACATACATACATACACAATTAAATGTGCATGCATTTTCTATACATATAGACATCGATAAATACACATCCACGTACATACATACACAATTAAATATGCATGCATTTTCTATACACACAGACACCGATAAATACATGTACACACATCTACATACATTGACCTAGACATTCTGATACAACAGCCAAGAAATATTCAAGACTGAAAGTGTTATTAAACGAATGCTAACCACTTATTAAAATATAACTTATACGGGCAAATATGCATAGATAAAAATGGTCAAATAGAACAGAGAAACAAAGAATATGGAAAGGAAGGACATTAAAACAGATATATATGCTTAAAAATAACATCTAATATATAAAAAACGAAAGTAATAGCATTATATTTCTTATATATCAAGATATCTTGGAAGATGGCATCTGAGAGTTTCTCATTATGATTGTTCTACCAGATATTACACTGCTTCTAGGCCAACTGTTATCAATTGTTTTTTTTTTATCCAGATTATCTTGCAGAGTATGTGTGTGTTAGTGATTTCAGTTCTTGCTAGTGTTCTGCAATATGGTCTTTCTAAACTTCATTTGTCCTCATTCAAACCTTGGCTTATCAAATTTTAATATTGATGGTTTATTTTTTTTTTTTTTTTTCAAACAAAGAGTGTTTTTGGAAACTCAGGAAATTGCCATTGATGTTCTTGACATTTTGATTGGAATTGTTACTCAGAAAGAATGGAACAATGCCAAGTAAGTTGTTCTTTTCTTTTATTTTCCTTTGTTACTGCTGTTGCTACTAATTCTTTGATTTTATCTCTTAAGAATTCACCAAGACTCAAATTATACAAAGGAGTGCTGAAAATTTTCAGCCTGACCCACTTCACAAAATTTGATGAAATGACCAAACAGATTTTTTTTTTTTTTTAAAGTCTTGTGTGAGCCAAGAAATTTTCAACGCCTCTTTGGATAATTTTCTCCTTTTCAAAGATATCCAAAGACTTTGAAGCTAATCTTTTTTCAGTTAATAAAATTATTCATTTCTGTCCTTCATTTAAAAAAAAAATTACTATTTAAAAAAAAATTGAACCAATACAAAGTTTGAAGAAAATTAAAGCTGGCAAAAATGTAATAAATTTTTTGTTTTTTGTGATTAAATATTGAAATTATTTTTCCATGAATTAAGACAAGTATACTTATCTTTGTTTTCTTTTTTAATCATAATGTTTAGACAGGTAAATCCTTTGCTTTTCTTTGGATGATTGTTGCATTCAGTAACACATCACTGTTGCTGTGTGTGTGATTTTATTTTTATTTATTTATAAAAAAAGAATAAAAATAGTTAAAATTTTCTCAAATAGAAGAATTCACAGACCTGAGAAGGAAAATTTCAAATTTACATTGAAAAAAATATTAAGTCAATCTACAAGTAAGTCAGATATGTTGAAAAGATTAAATATTAACCAGAATAATGGTAAATTAACTTCAGAATTTCAGACAATATTTGTTGTTTTTTTTTTTTGTTCTTTAAATTTAGCAAATGGAACAATTCACATCTATTCCCAATCTTTTGGAAAGCATCCATATTGTTTTTGTTACATGTGTACAATATTTTAATTTTTCATGTTGAATTTTAATCTTGTTAATTCTCCACAATATATTAAAGTACAGCTCCCAAGTTAAGCCAAGTCAAGTGTAATATTTTTGTTTTTCTCCAGAGAATTGATGATGATTATTCGAGAGGAAGGCAAAAATTTGATGTCTGTGCAACCTTCAGAAACAGTAATTGGAAATATGGTACGTCGAGTGCTCAAAATTATACGTGAAGAATATGTCAGGTGAGTGAAGAGGAGGAAATGTTTATCTCAAGACTTTTTTCATTTTTGGCCCAAACATTTTTCTTGTCTTCTCTAAAACAATGCAAATAATGTTACACGTTTATACAACATTCAAACTTTATTAAAATCGACTGACAAAATCTGTCTCTGGATCTTTTATTACATTTTTCAAGTTTGTGAATCAAATTTATGGAAGAACTTTCCAATGTTTGTGATGGTTTTGTTTCAGTAATTTCAACCATTTTTAGTCATTGCAAAGAATATTAATGTCATCAGTTGCAATAAAGAAAATGTTTTATTAATTTCATCCTGGTATTTTCTAGCTGCTCTCTAATAATAATTTAAATATCTATATAATGCTAAAATTTTAATCTTATATGTATGTGTGTTTCCGAGACAGCTTAAACAGTATACTTCCACCAGCAGCATTTTTTATACTATTTTCTGAGATTGTGAAATTAAATATCATTCCCTTCCCCCTCCCTTTTTTTTTCTCTCATGACCATTTATCCTTGTTTTGAAAAAAACAATCTATCGTCTGATATATTCTTCTGCCTTCCTTGTCACAGTCTGTTGTCTTTTAAAAGTCACATGATGTTTGCCTTTTTCATCTTGGTGGGAGATTACCATGAACAGCAGATTATACAAACCACTACATTAAAAAAAACTGATTTAAGAAGTTAAGGCATCCCACATTATGAGTGATTGCAATATAATTTGAACACCTGTGACTTTCTCTATAAGAGGAGATCAACAAGAGGCTATATTCTGACTGGCCTTATTCTTGCCATAATAATCAATCTAGTATTTGTCAAGGTGAGGCAAAAAAAAAAAAATTGCTACTTAACTACTAATGACCATATACAATTGATGAAGATGAAGGCAATAACCCCCCTCATTAAATAAAAGGAATAATTATGAAGAAGAGACATTAATTTATTGTTTGAGTTCTGATGTCATTATTTAATGACACTTCATGTTTTGATGTATTTTTCATTTTAAAATTAACAATTTAGAAAAGTAGTCTTTCATTTAAATACTTTACTTTGACATGAACTATATATTTTTTAACATGGTGCCATAGATTTATAAAGTGCGTAAATATTAGGTTGATTGAATTTGTAAGATTTTATTAAATATTAATTGTTTGCTACTTGTTTAATATTTCAATTAAAATGTGTATAATTTGTTCAATAGAAACACTTGAATTTTGCCAATGTTCATTTCCCTTGAATAGCATATAAGGCAGCTACAACTACCATCACATTTAATAATATGACAGGTTTATGTACTTAATACAAGTATTAATAGTCTATGGCATCTTGTTCACTAGATATACATCAATATTTTTAATATAAAATTATTGAGATTTTTTTTATGGAAAAGATAGGAGTCTTAGATACCATAAAATATGCTAGTTTTGTTTCTATTGACTGTGAAACTACTTTCAACAGAATTGCTTTGACAAACTTGAATCCAGATACACGCAAATATCCTAGAAATACCTGTGAAAATTTCAAAGTGTTCCTATTTGAATTTTCTGATGAATCTTAATTCTTAAGTTAATGATTAGATAAGCTCATGGCAAGTTCTATGACAGTAAAATATCCATAGAAATTCCCCTATCACATCGTTAAATATTTGAGCTTAACAACCGTAACAAAATATTGCAATGACAATTATAAGTGGGTACAAATGAAAATATTTGAAATCGACAACTTTTTCCATTTCACTGAAACAGACGTCAAACAGAATGTTATGCTTCTATCTTTCCTTCCTTCTTTCTTTCATTTTCTTACTGAAACCAAGCAGCATCTCTGTGTTCTCCTTCTTTCCACCCAATCAAAACAGAACAGTCCGTTATTCATGAGGTATTGAAAGGGTGTAATGATTGTGCTAAGGGAGGGACAGGCAGCATTTTAATAAGATATTAATAGGAAATGTTTAAAACTGTTAAATGATTTACTATAATTGGTCAATGATTTTTGTCTTTGTAAAAATGCAGTAAGGAACAAACCCTGAAGATTGTTTTTTTTTCTTTGCCTTTTCAGTGCCAAAGGAAAAACCTTGAAAGATGATCCCCAGGATGCTTTACCTGTGACTGTTTCTTTCTTTCTTTCTCTTATTTATCTATTGTTGTTGTCTCTCCTTTTTGTAATTTTTTCTTTGTATTTACTTTTTGACCTTAGCTTTGCTTCAGCTTTCATCCCAAATTCTTAATGTTTTTTTTCCATTTCCTACAGAAACGTTTACTTACCGAAGGCGTTCATGAAGATTACACTGGTTTAGTACCCAACTTCAATAAGGTCTGTCAATCATGATCATTATTTTGTTGCTATTCTTGTCAAAATGTCTACTGCTTATGTAGAACAATAGATTTTAGAAGACAAATTCTTGGAAAAAGATTTTTTTTTCCTTCTGCTTTTAAATTTAAAAAAGATTCTTTTTAAAGAATTGTTTCCAAAATTGGCACTTAATTCATTAATGCCAGTTAGATGAAATAGCATAAAAATAATAAAACTGTAAAACAAAGTTATACATTTACACTATTTATATCGTTTGAACTGTTGTTCTCATCTTTATTGCCATATTCACAACATTCCAGCCATTGAACACTCGGTTCAAAATTCCACAGTATTTCACCTGAAGAAGGTCAGAGTACAACAGCTGAAACATAACAAATATGGCAATAAAAATGAGGACAACAGTTCGAATGATGTAAATAGAATAGTCTCAGAAATATAGATGTTGAAGGTTATGCATAATCAGAATTTGTTAAAAGCCAAATCTATTGATATCTATTATGTTTGGTACAAGGATAAATACCAAAATAAGGATTGTGGTAAAAGCTGTTTTACCATTATTCCAAGTGGGAAGAGCCTATCTACCTTGAAAATCACTTTTGGAAATTCTGCTTTCAAACTGGGCTTGAACTATGTCCCCCTGGTAAGAACTAACTCATCAAGCATGTTGGGTCATAGAAACCTATTTTCTAATGTAAGCTATTATTTCATAGATTAAAGTTTTTAGATGCTCATATGAAAGTTGAGCCTGCTAATTTTGGCTAAAGAAATATTTCCCTAAAGTCACAAGAATAGTTTAGGGTAGCATGAAAAAAAGAAGAAAAAATAGTCAACTTTCACACAACTATATACAGCACGGTGGAGTAAAGGATAACGGCTCGGATTGAGGAATCGTAGAGCCGAGTTCGATTCCCAGTCAAATCCGTTACATTCACTTACTTGCTAACACCCTTGGGAAAGGTGTGAATCCTCTTCTTCTCCCTCCAACTATGGGTAAATAGCAGGACAGACTGGGTTCTATAGCCTTGGATGGCAACTGGTCTAGGAGAAGGTCAACTCTGAATTCAAAACCATTCGGCGTCTGTACCGGCATCCGGCGGCCTCTTGGTTACTCCTGCCTCTGTGGAAATTCTGCGGCAAGTAAGAGCATATTCCTGCCTCCACTGGGATAGCACGCGAGGTGTGGGGGCCGCGTGTGAAGTTTAAACTCCCTTGTTACTCCGTTTTAAGATTTCGCCGCCGTTGGAATCGGGAATGGTTGTCACTCGTTTCAGCATTGGTGACGGATTGCCGTGCTTGGTCGGCCTTCGTTCTGGACGCGGGGAATTCCTTGGAAGGAGCCGGCTTAACCGATCCAGGGTGAATGCCGCAACATACATACATACATATACAGCATTTCCACATGTAATGTGTAGGTGGTTTAATGGTCATTAGTCTAGAATTGGCAAGTTGGGCTTAAATTCTAAGTGAGTCTGTGTGATTGATCCATCTCCCTCTATTTATGGGATAAATTCTACCAAATTGTCCATGCTTAGAAAATTGCTGTCACATATTGTCTGGTGCCCCTACTATTTAACTTGTGTTCCTTGATAAGATCCAAAGAAGAATCTGAAATATTATTGGTCCTGATCTGGTGGCTCAGCTCCAGTCACTTTCCCATTGCCGTAAGGTTGCCTCTCTATGTCTTTTCTATAAATGCTAATTGTTCGAATGAGCTCTTCACTATGGTACCTAGAGTTTTTAAATTTAAGTGCAGCACTAGACTGGCGTTGAGATCTCATCAATTTACAGTTCAGTTGACTATAGATGTAGCTGTAAATTCTATGATAACAGTTTCTTCTCTCGCACTTCTCATTTGTGGAACTCCCTTCTGGTTCCATGCTTCCCAACCAACTTAAATCTGCAAAAATTTAAATGCAATGTCAATTGCTATCTACTGTCCACCTGATTACTCTCTTCTCTTTCTGCTCATCATTAATGTTTCTGTTTCGAATTCTTCCACACCCAATGACCCCTTGTGTCTTGGTCACTTTACTGCCTTTCTTATGGAACTCCCTTCCGGGTCCATGCTTTTCAGCCAACATTAATATTCAAATATTTAAATGCAATGTCAATTGCTATCTACTGTCCTCCTGATTACTCTCTTTTATTTCTACTCATCATTAATATTTCTGTTCCGAATTCTTCCACACCCTGTAACCACTTGTGTTTTAGTGGCATTACTGCCATGCATGGGGTGATTCTGATTTAAAAAAAAAAAAAATTAGCAGGATAGACTGGACACTTGCCTTGTTTAGCAGTCAGTCTAGTAGAAAAATCTCTGAATTCAAACTTCTGCTACTTTGTCGTCCAAAATAGAAAAGTCAGAAAATCTGATGTCTCTAAGGTGGTTGGCTGTTAACTTTGACCTCCTTCTGGCAACTTCTGCAGTCAAACCAACCCTAAAACATAATGCACTTCATTCCTTTGAATCTTATCAGTTTGAACAAGAGAGAGGCCTTGTTTGGATGTCAGACCTTCATATACCATCACTCCAGTTTTACCACCTGGTGATCTTTACCTACCAAGGGACTATTAGTATCCTTTCATTATTAGCTTAACCCATTAATGGCCACCATAAAATCTGGTATTTATTATAAAAATAAAGTCCAGTATTGATTAAAGTTTTTTTATGCAAAAACCCTGTATTATAGATTTCTAAAAACATAGAAAAACTTGTATTAATTACTGGTTTCTACGTATAACAGATCAAATGGGTTAAGCTTTCTGTTGTAATTCACTTATTGTTAATGATGTGGTTATTTACCACTTTTTGTTACTTTTGCAGGAAACTGTGACGGAAGCAATTGAAGAAGTCAAAATGGAAATGGAGAGCAGGTACGTTATCGATTATCTCCCCACCCCCTCTCTGTACACTCAAATTTATGCCTTTGGGAAGAGATCCCAATCTACTTTGTCAAAATCCTATGAGGGTACTTGCAACCTATTTATATTTTAAAAAAAAAATTAACTGATCTATGTGACTTCATTAATTTCATATATATATATATATATATATATATATATATATATATATATATATATATATATAGATGCATGTTTCATTAAATAATATAGATAAGTTTTGTTTATTTATTTTATGTAAATTCCTTTCATATTGTCTGATAAGCTTAATAACATTATCATTGAAAGATGAAAGAAAATCACTATATTGATACATATTTTTTAATCCTATCTAAGCTTTCGGCTTACATAAGCTATTATCAAAGATGGCAGTTACATTACAATATATTAAACAATTCACAGACAAAACAATAATGATAGTCTGTTTTTGTTTGCATGGAATATTTCCATCAACGACAAACTCGTGCATATTAGACACTGGAAGCGAAAATCACACCACAGCTCATGACATCAAACATGACCACGTGAGAGTGAAAATGGGAAGCCGTTGGTATAAACCAATGGCTTCTGTTACCAATTATAGGCATTTAAGAATATTTGTGGAGATTTCATAGTTTATTTTGTTCAGGTTAGGTTTCAACTGTTTTATGTATATAGCTTCAAGAATTTTTAGTTTTTGTTTGTTTTCATGTTTAATGAAACATGCATCAATGAAAAAATGCTGCCTAAACACACACACACACACACATATATTACTTACATTATTTAGACTATTATCCTCATCTTCATTGCCATATTCACATTTCACCTGTTGTATGCTCCAGCCTTCTTCAGGTGATCAGAATTTCTAACCAGACCCTTTATTTCAGCCACCAGGGTAGATTGTTCTAGTTCCACATACTATGCCTCTTCCAAATGTCTTAGTTATTTACCTTTAACTCACCTCTCCAAGATGTCCAGCTACTACTAGTCCATGTGAACTAAATAAGATCATTGATACAGTTCACAATGGAGAGAGAAAATAACAACAAACTCGCCTTCCTGGATGTACTAATATCTCAAACAGAGCATGGGTTCAGGACATCCTTATACTGCAAGCCTATATTCACCAGACAATACCTCAACTTCAACTCTGACCATTCATACAGTGTAAAAAAAGGGATCATTCGCTGCTTACAACATTGAGCAAAAGTCGTAAGTGGCGATCCAGAGACATATGAACAAGAAATGGTCAGTATAAGCAGTACCCTACAATGGAACAACTACCCCAGGTACATGACAACAGCTTCAACAAACTGGGATAGGAGAGTACAAGAGGATAACAACACCCAGAAAACAGCTTCAGTCTGCCTACCCTATGTGAAGGGGTTATCAAAGAAAATACAAAAGTTCTGTGGCCCATAAAACATCAGGACAGCCTTCAAAAGTGGCTCAACACTTCACAGACACCTCTTCTGAGAAAGATCTCCCCCCCCCATGAGAATATGACTAAGGACTGCGTGTACATCGTCCCATGCAGCTGTTGTAAGAAATATAAAGGAGAAACAGGCCGTGCCCATTTAAGGTAAGACTGCAAGAACATTATTTCACAAGGGGAAATAGAAAAGTCAGACGTAGATGACCCCAGATGGAGGCAAATGGGAGATCACTGCTCCCTGTGGGATGAGGCTGAAATAATAGACAGAGAACATCATTGGAAAATATAAAACTTAAGGAGTCAGCACATATGTTGAGGCCTTGTAATGCCTGGGCAGCATCGAAGCCTTGAACATACAAAATTCTTTGTTTACAAGCAACAATTTGAAACCAAAACAAAACCCAGTTAACCAAATCCAAAATAACATTTATTCAAAAATGACATGGCTTTTCCTTAATTACATTTGCGAAATAGTAGAAAGGAAAATGTCAGACAGTACTTAACTGATGTCACTAATGTCACTAATATGAGGTTTCCCAGTTCTTGACCTTGGTACGATGGCAATGCTGTGAATCAGTGAGTTCTTTGGCTGCAGTTGTTGAAGGAGTGGAAAAAGGGATGAGTGCTTTCCTTCCATCTGCTGATATGAAGTTCAGTAGCTGGTAGATTTCTCCCACCTGAGCTGAAAATTTCTGTGCTATTTGTATGTTTACAACGGCTTTGATGATGTATGGTGCAGACGTTGTAAGCTAAAATTCACACCTACTTGAGATGAATGCTCACAGCAAGGAAAATGAGTGGAGGTCAAAAACATATTTTCCAACCAATCGTTTTTTTTAGGTCTGCTACATATATGCTAGACCACAAAAATCTCCTGAGCTGGCCAAACATAGAAAAGAATACAATACGGGAACCAGTAATAAGGAGTGCTTGAGAAAAGCAATCAATAGCAAAAAAAAAAAAAAAAAATTACATTATAAGCTCTGGTAAAAAAAATGAAATAATAACAGAAAAATTGCAAAAAGAGTACTGGTAAAAATTGATTGCTGAGACATTAAGTTTATAAGTCCCAAAACTCCATACACAGATGTTCTCAAAAACACATGGCTCGTGCATAAAGGCGTTGGTTAGATCCAGTGACTAAACCCAAATAGTTGTGAGTTCAATACCTGGCTACAGTAGTAGTAAACCAAAACTTGGAGAGTTGAGTTAAAGGGACATAACTGAGACATCCGGAAGAAGCATGGCATGTGGAGCTAGAACAATCTACCCCGGTGGGTGAAATAAAGGGTTTGGCTCAAAATTCCAATCACTTGAAGAAGCCTGGAGTGTACAGCAGCCGAAATGTTGTGAATATGACAATAATGATTAGGATAACAGTCCAAATAATGTAAGTAATCATAATACCTCATCTCATATATATATATATATATATATATATATATATATATATGAGGAGAAAATGGGTCGGGTAAGATAAGTTTTCTTTTGCTTTTATTCATATTGTCTTTTTGCAGATATACTATATCTGAAATATTTATTATATTTAAAATGAGGACAAAGCATGTCAGCTAAGATAAGTTTTCCTTTTGTCTTTACTCATATTGTCCTTTTGCAGATATACTTTATATATATATATATATATATATATATATATATATATATATATATATATATATATAAAATGATAGTGATGCCATCTATTGATATATATCAAATGACATAATTCAATGTGTATCAAAGCAAACAGAATTTCTGCCAATAAAATGCACAATAGTAATCTAGAGTTAAAATTATGAAACTAAGTCAACCTCTGATAAGTATTGTGAACTTAAATTACTTCTGATATATATATATATATATATATATATATATATATATATATGGGGATTGAAAAGTAACTCCTCATTTTAAAATACTTATAATTTATTTATTGACTATAATTTTTTACAAGAAATGGATATGAGAAGAAAGCATTTGGTACAAGGTTTTATTTAAAATTCAGTATGGGCTCCAGATTTTGCTACCAGCTTCTTAAGTTACCCAGGAATCACATCAACTGATTTCACCAAGAACTCTTGTGGTATGGAAGACATAACTTCTTGTATTCACTCTTCAAGTTCTTCCAACGTCTTGGTTTGATATAATAGACTTGCTCCTTTAACTGAGCCCCAAAGGAAAATGTCACAGGGTGTTAAGTCAGGACTCCTGGCTGGCCGCTCATGCACAAAATAGTTACTTTTCAATCACCCTGTATATATAATCAACGATCAGAGCTTATCATAATGCAGACAATTTCTGCAACCACATCACCCCTTATGTCTGGCCACCTAACTCCCCAGACTGCAAATCCCTTGATTATTATGTGTGGGGTGCAGTTGTGCGAGAGACCAACAAAACTTCTAACACCAAAGATGAACTGAAGGCAAGGATTATGGCAGAAGTCACCAACTTAAACAAGGAGACCATCCAGAAGAATTACAGATTTCAAAGTTGAAGCCAATGGCAATTTTATTGGATAAATTAACTCTTTAGTATTTAAGGTATTTTTTGTGTAATTTTGGTAAATATATCTGTTAAAATGAAATATCAGTCTTATTTTCATTTTTTGCACAATTTGGACAATTTATCCATCGCACCTTATGTGTTTGTGTGTGTGTGCATATATATATATATATATATATATATATATATATATATATATATATAACAGAAATACCTCCCACATAATGGTAAGAAATTAGTGGCAATGGTGTCTTCATCTAGCTAATGTTTTACTATTATGTGGGAGGTATTTCTGCTGCACACTGTATAATGATCATCTGTTATTGACTTTTTGAGAATTTGTAATTTATTTATCAATTGATCACCTCTAAATAGCAATAAAAACCTGTTCTTCTTGTGCTACATGTTGTATATTTAAGTGTTTTGACTATATGTCAGCATAGAAAGGCAATAAAGAGAAGTGAGTATAAGTATGCATACATCTTGCATCACCCTGCCTGTCATGGAACGGCAAGTGTATGCCAAGTAGATGTAGAAAAGGATTAAGTGATTGGATTTTATCAAGTGTGTAATACTGGAAAGGTTTTAAAATAAAAAGAAAGAAAATCTTGAATTCTCTTTCATTGTGGAGATTCAAAATTTTTCTTTTTTTGTGGCATTGAATGTTTTACACATTTTCTACAGATTCCTTGTTTTAATTTCCTTTTCGCAACAAAATTGATGAATTCTGACAAAAGAATGCACCTCTTTACTCGTATCAAAGACTCTAAAAGAAACTTTTGAAATTTATCCCCCATGATTTTCAGGTCAAATATCACACTGCTGACAAAAGGAAGTACTTTGATTTTCGACTTTGATTCAATCCCCTGAATTGTGTGAACTGGTAAAGTATTGAATAAAGAAATCCATAATCATCACCAGAAAAATCATTGGTGTTTTATCAATTTTTGCAGGTTAAAGTAATTTGGTCAATGTAATTTGCATGCAGCCCGATTAATACTTTAATAGTGGAATATCTTTATGACAACTAGGGCAATATGGAATACCTTGTACATTATTTACATTATTCGGACTATTGTCCTCATCTTTGTCGCCATATTTATTACAACATTTCGGCCGTTGTATGCTCTGGCCTTCTTCAGGTAGTTGGAATGTCGAGCTGAACCCTCAAGGACACATGGCACAGTGGATAAAGGTGTTAGTTAGATCCAGTGACAGGACCCAAAGAGTGAGAGTTCAATATCCGGTTAAGGCAGTGGAGAACTTTCAGAGGGAAACTCACAGTAGATAACTGATAACTGACATCCATTAAACATGGCACGTGGAACTAGAACAGTCTACCCCAGTGAGTGAAATAAAGGGTTCAGTTCGACATTCCAACTACCTGACGAAGGCCGGAGCATACAACGGCTGAAATGTTGTAATAAATATGGCGACAAAGATGAGGACAATAGTCCGAATAATGTAAATAATGTACATAATACCTCATCTCAGAAATATAGACAGATATGGAATACCTTTATGACAAGTAGGGCAATATAGAATATCTTTATAACAACTAGGGCACCATGTCTCCTAACAATGAGTCATCAATTTTTCTTTCTGTTTCCAAAACATAGCCACACAAATTATTGGTGTATCTGAACAACAAGAAATGCAATAATTGGATTTAATGATTACCAAAAAATCTGAATCATTTGGTTTATATTTGGAATCAATACAAAGCTAAACAGGGTTGTTAAGCCAGTTTTCCCTTGGGATGGTGAATGATCTGTTAATTATAAACCTTGCTATTTTTTTTTCTTTTATATCTGTTGAGATAGACCACAACATCATGTCACAGCTAATTTGTGAACTTCATAATCTTTTCAGTGGCTGTATAGTATGTGTCCTTCCAGGGCTACATATCCTGTTTTTAATTCAGAAGTGTCCTTCTCCAAGACTGGTTGCCAACCACAGCTAGAGAGTCCTATCTACCCCGTTGTTAACCTTTAGCTAAGGGTAGAAGAGATGAATCTGTGCCTTACTATACAATGATGGCATTGAATGCCTGCTGTTCCCAATGTGTCCAACAAGAACCTACTTTAGAAATTGAATCATATACTTTCTTGACTGAGTTATTCTTTGCTAATTTCACAAGAGAAGCTTTATTTTCTATCTGCTGCTGCCAGAAGTCATGTACCAGATGTGTCTGGTAACCACCAAAAGAGAACTGGGAAACAATTTTTCTTAAGTATTTCTCTTGAGTGGGGATATATTTATATATATATGCTTCTTGTTTGCAAAAATGGGACTTTTAATGTACAAACTTTCTCCAACATTGATCACTAGAATTGTATTTCAGCTATCAGATGGAGGACAAAGCTTTCAATATTAAACTCTTCCTGGAATATGATGGGTCGGCTACAGGTCTTTCAGTAGTCAAATGGATTGAGGAAGTTGAGCTGGTGTGCAATCTCTGCAAGGCAAAAAGAGAGAACCAAGTCTTTTTGTTACAACTGGTAGTACATTTGCAGTATGCCAACTGCTACGTACTGAAATAACTTGTAAAAATAAAGCAAACTGTCACAAATTCACAGAACCATTCATAATCGGCTTTCTTCCCCTTGCCATTTGTTCACTGAATTTATATGCATTTGAAGGCAGGTACACTAATCCGTGTGTGTGTGCGCATTCACACATCCGGACTATTCCATCAACTGTTTTCTGTTATAAACAACGAAATGAGTCTGCCCCAGTTTTTCTTTGTATCATGGAACGAATGGCATCAGCAGGCACATGCCCACAGCCTTTTTAAAGATGTGGATTTCTTTGGCACAAGAATCAATCTGAGAAATCATATTTCTGTTTACTACTTATGCTGTGGAATTCAAAGATAAAGTTATCATCTCACTTAATTTAGAACTATTGTTGTCATTATTCAAGCAATTTCAGAAAACCATGACATGTCCAACAAACACGAGGTAGCTTGAAGTATGTGTGTGTGTGTCAAGAATTATCTTTTCACCTGATCCTTGTTTTCAATTTCTTTGATTTAAAATATTTTATTTTTTCTAAATCGGAAAGCAACTCACGTAATTTTCACTTGAACTCTTAAAGTATGTTTTTGCTTGTCTCCAGCACGGACAATATTTCTGAACAGGCTCTTGAACACATTCACAACAATGAAGTAATTCTTACAACAGGGAAGTCAAAAACACTTCTTACTTTTCTCAAGGTAAGTCTTTTAAATTCTTCTCAATTTCAAATTTTGTCTTAAAAGTGGCAGGTGTAAATGAAATCTGATTACGTACATAAGCTGAATAGCTGAGTTTTGTTTTTCTCTCTTTGGAACAAAAACCATATTTGTTTGACTGAAAGTTTCTCTTGACTTATGACATTGTGACAGCATCCTGACTAAGTGATGCAAGCCTTCTTAGTGGAGGCATTTTCCATTAGTCCGGGAAAGGCACAATGTAAACTATCTGTTTAATATGGACTTTTCTTGTGAAGATTCAATATTAACTGCAAACAGTAGGAAATGCCCTGACCTGAAGTTCAATAGGGAAATGCAGTCTCAAGGAACTAATCTGCAATTGCAAATCTTATTTAAGAGTGAAAACCAAATCTCATAAATTTGTGTCCACAGGACAAAACTGTAAAAAAAATAAAACAAACTCTTTAGATGTTTGCTTTTGACATCTGGTTTTATGGTTTTAATTGAAGAGTGCATGATGAGAATTAGTTTCTAAGAAGTTGAATGCTATTTAACATTTTCTGTTGCAATTGTGAAAATGGTGGACATGAAGATGATAGAAGAAAAAAGATACACTGGCCTACTTGCTTCTTTGCCATGGCATCTGACCCACTTGTCGGGATAGTAGATCAGTGTCAAATGGGCTAAGTATCAAACAAACAAAGTGTCGAATAGACAAAGTGCCAAACGGAAAAAGAGTTGAACTGACTAAATGACAAATGGACATAATGTCAAAAGGGTAATGTTAAACAATGGAAAAAGGAACAAATTGTAATGGTTTTAAAAACTCTGTTCAAATAATCAATTAAGCTATTCTAAACTTTTATTGCTTAGCTTTGGCATCATTTAATGAATAATAACCGTAAAAGTGATTAAGCCTCTGAAAAAATAAATAGACAAAACTTGTCTATATTATTTAATGAAACACACATATATATATATATATATGTGTGTTTCATTAAATAATATAGACAAGTTTTGTCTATTTATTTTATGTAAATTCCTTTCATAGTGTCTGATAAGCTTAATAACATTATCATTGAAAGATGAAAGGAAATCACCATATTGATACATGTTTTAATCTTCAGCTTACATAAGCCATTATCAAAGATAACAATTACATTTCAATATATAAAACAATATATGGACAAAACAATAATGACAGTCTGTTTTTGTTGCATGAAAGATTTCCAAGCAACAACAAACTCATGTATACGAGACATGGAAGCGAAAATCGCACCTCAGCTCATGACGTCACACATGACCATGCGAGAGTGAAAACGAGAAGTATTAAGTATGGGAAGCCGTTTGTATAAACCAATGGCTTCTGTTGTCAATTATAGGCATTTAAGAATATTTGTGGAGATTTCATAGTTTATTTTGTTCAGGTTAGGTTTCAACTGTTTTATGTATATAGCTTCAAGAATTTTTAGTTTTTGTTTATTGTGTTCATGTTTAAGTATAGTTGTGTTTTTAACGAGGAATTTCCGGAATTGTGTATGCGGCCAGGCATGTTGTTTTAAATGCCTAAAAATGTTAGAGTTATCATTCAAATGTAGCATTGTGAAAGCGAGTTTGTGGTGTGACCAACAAATATTATTTAATCCATTGGAGATATAATACATATATATATATTCATTAGGTACTATAAACAAGTACTTACCCCACAATTCTGTTTATTTAATTTTAGGCTTATTTGTCTTTTATGCGATCAAATATGGTAGCTGGAAAGGACAAGTATTGTTTGTGATTATCTGAAGACAAAATGAAAGATTCTTGCAGCAAATGGTATGAATTGATGTTAGATTGGTTTTTGAATTTTGGCTCAGATAAATGGATATCTATCATGAGAAGGAAAGAGCAGAATCATTTACACTTTTTTGTTTTCCATTCTTAAATTTATCCAAGCCTTTTTGTATTTTTAATTTTGTTTGTTCTTAGAGTGCAGCCCGAAAACGAAAATTCAAAGTCATGGTTGTTGAAGGAGCTCCATTTTTCCATGTGAGTTGAGACCTCTTTTTAAATTAATTTCTACTCCCCTCCTCTTTTGTCTTTTTCTTTTTCCTTTCTTTATATTTCTGTCTAATTTTTTTTTCTTTCTCTTTCTTATTTAAAAAATATATCCTTTCTTTTTCTTATGTCTTGAATGATTTTCTTCTGCAAATGCACATTCCTAATTCTGTTTTTCTCAGGGTCAAGAAATGGCCAAAAAGCTTGCCAATGCCAATATTGAAACAACTCTCATCACAGACTCTGCTGTTTTTGCTATCATGTCCCGTGTCAACAAAGTTATTATCGGTACACATACAGTTTTGGCCAATGGAGGGTAAGACTTCTATTTTTTTTTCTTTTTGATTGGTTAAATTAGTTGTCTTATGTTTGGTTAGATGATTTTGTAAAGGCAAAATATTGGCTTCTTCCTTTTATTCTTTTATCTTTTTGTTGTACAGTTTGAAAGCCATTCAAGGAAGTCACAACATTGCCTTAGCAGCGAAGTATTATTCAGTTCCTGTGAGTTGATGATAATCCATTTTTCCCTTTTTTTTTTTTTTTTTTTTGTGTTTTTATAAATTCATGACAATTCAATAAAGACTATCTTCATTTTATTTACTTCATAAATTTGTTAATAAATAAAAATGATCATTTCTTGGTTCTTAGATGAGGATTGAAGTGTCCTCAAGTAGCCAATCTCCAGATCAATTCAGTTTCTCTTATTGAAATTCAAACGTTCTTCTATAGGGTTTGGCGAGTCTACAATGAATTTATTTCTTGCAGATCATTTAGCCATATAAAAAAATGAAAAAAACAAAGGCACATTCATAAAAAATGTCTTGTCTGTAATATAAGGCCATTCATTCACTGCCACACAAATACCCTTGGAAAAGGTATGAATTCATTTCTTCTTCCCATCCTCTATGGATTAAATAGTAAACTAAGTTTACTAGCCTTGGTTGGTAACCAGTCTAGGAGAAGGGAAACACTGAATTCATATGTGAGGAACCTCTGGTACACTACACCATTTCTCTGTTACCAGTTCTTTTAAAAAAGTACAACTGGATGGTCTGGCAGTTCAGTTCTAAAACTGAACTGGTAGGCTTTCATACACTGAAAACAACAGGACAGTCCAGCATATATATATATATATATATATATATATATATATATATATATATATGGTGATTGAAAAGTAACTCACTATTTTATGTATGATGGACTCTCCTGTATTGTAAAAATTATAGTTAGACGGGAGAGTTCATTATGATTTTTCAATCACCCTGTGTGTGTGTGTGTGTGTGTGTATATATATATATATATATATATATATGTATGTATAATAGGTAGATGCTTTGATTTGCTATTTACATATCTCTGGTAGATATAAATCATTTATATATGGTTTATATCTACCAGTATTCAAATCCATGGTCACATCAAGAAAGCTGATCACTCTTACATTTGTTGTCATAGCGATTTTTAGGTTTTGGTCTTTAAAAAATGTTTCCAATTCTTTTCTTGATTTATCAATGCTTCCTGGTTTTTTCTTTCATGGGATTATCATGCAGTCATCATCTATAAAGCTGTGTGTTGTTGATATCAAACACATAATGAAATAGTCCTACTGTTTCATATGCTTCTGAATCATACGCTCCCATGGCAACGTTAAATTTGTTATCTCTTTGAGTCCAGATGCGTCCGTTGTGATACAGCATGGGTTTTTTTTTTATGCCTGTCAGATGATTCTTATTTCTTTTGCGTTAATATTGCAATAATTCTTAGCTAATTTTCTAACATCCATTGGAAGGTCTTCTGTAATAGACGGGTAGAAATTGCCGATGTCAAACTGGATGAACATACTCATTTTTATTTTTCTGAACCAGTCTATGGCTTCTTTCGTATCACACCACTGATTAACTGCCAAAGCATTTCATGCATATTTACATGTTCTTCAAGAAGGATTTTGCTAATTTTTCCAATATTATTCTTTGTAGGACTGAGTAGTCTATATTGACAGTTATGGAAATTGGGTTTGCAAGCCTTAATAGTAATAAAACTTTGCTCTTTATGTAATCTGTTGATTTTATCATCAATCATTAACTCAGTGATTATGGCCACATCACTTGAAACACTGGTTCCCATACGATCACCAAAGTTAAGCAACATAGAGCTTGGTCAGTACCTAGATGGGTGACAACTGGATAATAGCATGTGCTGTAAGCTTTGATGTGCAGGTGGTGTAATGGATAATGGCTCAGAATTATTAATCAGAGTTCCAAATCCCATTGGGTTCATTATATTCATTTATATATAAAATACCCCTGGGAAAGGTATCAATCCACCTCTTCTTCCCCAAGCTATAGGTTAATTAGTAAGACTTGTATCACTAAACCATTTTTACCTCTGCACCCCCCCCCTAAAAATTCTGACAATCTAAAAATATTTTCTTGCTTTAAACAATCTACACAGGGTTGATAAGCTGTAGAAAACAAATCAATCAATCGATTTAAATCAGCAGTTATCTCTCTGGCTTTTCTATTGATGTCTTTTTCCCAACTTTTAGGTGCTTTCTTTGCGAAATTTGGTGTCTCCATTATTAAGCTCTGTAATATGCGTCCGCATCGATTTTGTAGTCTTCTCGTCTTTATTGGGTTTTTTTTTTTTATATCGAAGGCATCTTCATTCATTTTTATGTTGCAGGCTATTTAGTACTCTTGGAGTATTTGATTTTATTAACTATTGAGAATAAGCTCTTTTCAAAGTCCATCAGCTGATCATCTTACATTTGACTTGACTTTTTATTTAAGATTCCTTCCAATTGTCTTGATATAATCATCTCTCTCTTTTTCTTTTTATTCTATCTCTCACTCTGTCTCTTTTTTTTTTCAGTTAGTGGTTGTGGCAGCCATGTCGAAATTATCTTCTCACTATCTTCGCTCTTATGACCAGGTAAGGCAAACACAATCTGTATTCAAATTACTGGACATCAAAATGTATTTTTGGTTATAATCATTTTGACACTTGATTGACAGGAATTAATAGTAAAAGTTGTTTAATCTTTTCTTTCTTTCTTTCTTCTTTCTTTCTTTCTTCTTTCTTTCTTTTCTCTTTCTTTCTTTTCTCTTTCTTTCTTTTCTCTTTCTTTCTTTCTGTCTCTTTCTTTTCTCTTTCTTTTCTCTTTCTCTTTCTTTTCTCTTTCTCTTTCTTTTCTCTTTCTCTTCTCTTTCTTTTCTTTCTCTTTCTTTCTTTTCTCTTTCTCTCTCTCTTTCTCTCTCTTTCTCTTTCTCTCTCTTTCTCTTTCTCTCTCTTTCTCTTTCTCTCTCTTTCTCTTTCTCTCTCTCTTTCTCTTTCTCTTTCTCTCTCTCTTTCTTTCTCTTTCTCTTTCTTTCTCTTTCTCTCTCTTTCTCTTTCTCTCTCTTTCTCTTTCTCTCTCTTTCTCTTTCTCTCTCTTTCTCTTTCTCTTTCTCTCTCTCTTTCTCTCTCTTTCTCTTTCTCTCTCTTTCTCTCTCTTTCTCTTTCTCTCTCTCTCTTTCTCTCTCTTTCTCTTTCTCTCTCTTTCTCTTTCTCTCTCTTTCTCTTTCTCTCTCTTTCTTTCTCTCTCTTTCTCTTTCTCTTTCTTTCTTTCTTTCTCTCTTTCTTTCTCTCTCTTTCTCTTTTTTCTCTTTCTCTTTTTTCTCTTTCTCTTTTTTCTCTTTCTCTTTTTTCTCTTTCTCTTTTTCTTTCTCTTTTTCTTTCTCTTTTTCTTTCTCTTTTTCTTTCTCTTTCTTTCTCTTTTTTTTTCTTTTTTTTTCTTTCTCTTTTTTTTCTTTCTCTTTTTTTTCTTTCTCTTTTTTTCTTTCTCTTTTTTCTTTCTCTTTTTTTTCTTTCTCTTTTTTTCTTTCTCTTTTTTTTCTTTCTCTTTTTTTCTTTCTCTTTTTTTCTTTCTCTTTTTTTCTTTTTTTTTCTTTCTCTTTTTTTTCTTTCTCTTTTTTTTCTTTCTCTTTTTTTTCTTTCTCTTTTTTTTCTTTCTCTTTTTTTTCTTTCTCTTTTTTTTCTTTCTCTTTTTTTTCTTTCTCTTTTTTTTCTTTCTCTTTTTTTTCTTTCTCTTTTTTTTCTTTCTCTTTTTTTTCTTTCTCTTTTTTTTCTTTCTCTTTTTTTTCTTTCTCTTTTTTTTCTTTCTCTTTTTTTTCTTTCTCTTTTTTTTCTTTCTCTTTTTTTTCTTTCTCTTTTTTTTCTTTCTCTTTTTTTTCTTTCTCTTTTTTTTCTTTCTCTTTTTTTTCTTTCTCTTTTTTTTCTTTCTCTTTTTTTTCTTTCTCTTTTTTTTCTTTCTCTTTTTTTTCTTTCTCTTTTTTTTCTTTCTCTTTTTTTTCTTTCTCTTTTTTTTCTTTCTCTTTTTTTTCTTTCTCTTTTTTTTCTTTCTCTTTTTTTTCTTTCTCTTTTTTTTCTTTCTCTTTTTTTTCTTTCTCTTTTTTTTTTCTTTTTTTTCTTTTTCTTTTTCTTTTTTTTTCTTTTTTTTTCTTTTTCTTTTTCTTTTTTTTTTTTTTTCTTTTTTTTTTCTTTTTCTTTTTTTTTTTTCTTTTTCTTTTTCTTTTTCTTTTTCTTTTTCTTTTAATAAAATTTAAGAATTTTGATTTTTCTTTTGTATAAAATGAAATTCTATAAAATATATAGGTTTCATTTGCTGTGGAGAAAAACTAAAATTTTACTTTTCAAAAACAAAAACATAGTTTTATTTTTAGCAAATTCTAGAATTTTAATTATTTTAAGTGTACTTACTTTTATTTTTTATAAAAAAATTCATTAAAACCAAATAATCTCAAAAATCTTAATTCTGTGATAAAAATAAATCTTAAAAAAATTGCATCATAATTAAAAAATTTTTTATTTATTTTGTTTGAATTTATTTTTAAACATTTTTTGAGAATTTGTTTTGCTTTTCAGGATGCTTTCAACCGGTTTCTCAATCCAAGTGATGTGGTAACATTCACAGACAGCAACCCAAACATTGAAATCTACAACCCAGCCTTTGACTATGTCCCTCCAGAATTAGTCACCCTTTTTATTTCCAACATGTCAGTCTTCCTTTCTTGTTACAATTCTTATTTTTGTCTTTGTTGGGATTTTTGAAGTGGAATGATAGACTGTCTAATTCAATTGAAATCTGTTGTCTGCACGTGTCACAGTTTTCACATAGGAACAGTAAAAAAAAAAAAAAAAAGTGATAAGGAAAATTTTTAAATGGAGACAAGTAAAAAGAAAAATGCACGCCAATTGCAGAGATGGAATTTGATGAATTGTGTTTAAATTTTAAGAGATTGCAAAGAAAGGGGAAAATCAAACTTGATTGAAACTGGACAGAGCAAAGGCCAGGCAACTTTGATTATCATTTTGTTGAATTTACTTGTCATCTAAACTGTGTTTACTTTCTGAATGTAGAAAAGAAAGAAATTATAAAAAGGAATTCAGTTGTAAATAATATGACAATATACTCATTAACATGGTGTATAAGTCATCTTGAAGATTTTAATTCTGAATTCACGTATCAGCTTGACCTGCCATATCAGTTACTTCATTCTGATTAACTTCTCTCTCTCTCTCTCTCTCTCTCTCTCTCTATCCCAGTGGGAAATAAAAAATCCCAAATAGCCTGACTAATATCCACTTGGTACCACAAGAAAAGTTGGTAAAATTATTTAACATAGAGTTTAATATAAAAATTTGAAAATCAATTTAAACGCACCACTACACACCATTATTTTTATCTAAAACCAAAGCCTGTTGATGTTGGTAAAAGCATTAACTTAACATTGACCTGTAAACAACATTAAGACAAATGTGACTGGTCCTATAAATCATTACTCGGTATAATGGTTTAAGTGGCACATCATTTAAATGTTATATTAATAAAATCTCATCTACTATTCCTAATGCACTATTTCCATTTTGACTTCTAACTGGATTGAAATGTCAGTGCACCTCCAACCCCAACAATAACTACTAGCACCATTACCCCAACTCCTAACCTACCATAACCAATAACTACTCCCAATGCGCTTTGCAAAGTGTTTATTTATTGATACTGCATTTTTAATATTTGTTTTTCTAGCTTCTAAATTCACCAAAGAGCAGTTTGGACAGGGAAATATTTTTGGTAGTCTGCTAGAATTAGTGTGAATGAATCATAACAAGTTTCAGGCAGGTTGTTCCACATGTTTACTATCTTGGTGGTGTGTGGGGGGAGGGCGTAACAGTTTACACAGATTTTAATTTTTTAATTTATTTTTCCCAAATTTGAGAAATTCTTTTCTCTTTGTTTTCTTCTGCACAAGAGAAAATTATTTTGTTTGCAAACCTGTTTTGAATTTGTATTTTTTTTTTTTTAATATTATTTTTCTCTCAATTTCAGAGGTGGAAATGCTCCATCATATGTTTACCGGTTATTAAGTGAGCTTTATCATCCAGATGACAATGACCTTTAACATTTCCCCAAATGGTGACCCTCAGCAGACTGGCTGAAACTTGTCAGCTTCAGTCTTTTTTTTTTTTTTTTTGTCAAATATTATTAGACTCACAATAAATTCAGTTTTGATAAAACTTTTTTTCTGATTTCTTTTCTCTCACATCGAATTTGTTGTTAATAAAATTTAAAATCGTTGTCATAATAAAACATCACGTAAAATCTTAATTTTCTGATATTTGTCCAAAGATGAACAGCATTGATTTTATAAGTATGCAATGAAAAGAAGAATATTAAAAACTCTAAAACCAGTCATGTTTTTACCAACATATATCAACTGATTTTGACACATGGTTTGGATTAAGATTTTAATTTCATCAAGCTTAATGACCCAAGTAACATTTCTCTTGTCTTGGGACAAAAATTATTTCAATTGGTTTTACAGCAAACAGGATTCTGTCTACTTTCTTCAGGAGTTCTGCAAGAAGCAAAAAATTAGAATAAAATATTTGTGTCATGTCTAAATTTGCTCAAAGAAAACCTCCAAGAAATTTTGTAAATCTGCTTTTTCATTATTAGATATTTATTTCTCCAGCCTTATTCTCATTTTGGTGGTTGTCATCACATTCTGGTTTTTGTGTCTCATATTTGGTTACGTTTCAAATCGAACCCTTTATTCAATTCACAGAGGGTGTTATTCTGATCTCCATGCTAAGGGAGATAACTAATTCATCTTTGTAACACTGTTTCTGCTTGTTCCATTGAACCCAAGCAAATGAATTTCACTACCCAACCTGGAGATTGATCTCACACCCACCAGATAAACTGCATATATTTAACTAACATCTATATTCACTATTTTCTTGCAAGACAATCAAGTAATTTTGAAACATTAAGTTCAATATTATGCTTACCTTACAGAGAAGGTCAACAAAGCTTAGCATGTCTGTTGATTCATTCAGTTCCTTTGTTCTTTCATATTGGTTTCATTTTATTAATCTAACTTCTTTTCACAATGGCTGGTGACCTCCAGCCATGCCAGATGATGTTGGCTCCCCAGCCTTCTGCTTTTCAATATTCTTCAAGCCTAATTGCAATACTATCTGTTCTTTTAGAGAGCAACTGGTATTGTCATTATGATGTCACAACTGAATGGAATGTTCTATTCACAGCTCTTTGTGTAGACTCTTATCTAATGGAAGCTTGGCTCCAGTTAGGTAACTTTGAAGAGTGAAATTGCTTTTGTAACGACCAAAGATCTTTTGCATCCATTCTGACATGCTTTGTTGTAGTTATCACAAAATCTTGCACCGCGTAGAAGACAATGTCTTATGTTTTCAAACAATTTTCCTAATACTAATCATCTATCATATTTTTCCTCAATGTTATTGACAAGACAATTCCTTTCTTAACACTGTATGGTTGACGGGAATTTTTAAATTTCATATATTGTTCCATGAATGTTGACTTAACGATATATAGAAGTCTTGAATCACTGCTCTTTGTGAGATTTTAGTATATCTAGGAAAACCAGTTCATCATCCTTTTTCCCTTCATGAATCGTATTGGATATCCTATTGAGTTGTTCCAGCATTACTTGCATCTCTTCCTGATAAGGTCATATAGTACAAAAGTGTCATCTATTTATTTTAGCCAGTTATCTTTTTATCTTAGACTTCAGTGGTGTCATATTTAAAGCCATTTCCTCAAAACATTCCATGATTATATTTGCCATTACTGGAAACAGTGGTGATCCCGTGGCCTGTCAGATTTGATTGTTTATATACATAATTTTAGCTATTTGGATTTTTGCCAAGTAAAGGGTCAGATTTATCTTGAACTTTGGAGGAAGGTATCAGTTGGAACATTGGGAATACGTTTCCAGCATTTAAACTTGCTATCTGATTGGAGTGAATGGTAGCCTTTCTGTCCCAACAAAGTTCTTTTGTGGGTTAATTACATCTAGCAGGGATCTGCACAGTGAGTGATATGCTGAGCCTCAACAACTGTAGGCTTTTGTGGAATATCATCTTTGTGAATTTAAGGGAGGTTGTGTTTACAGTAACTAAATATTCTTAATATTTAATTCAACTGTATATTCAGTAGAAGAAAAGTGATCCCTGCCCCTATTCAGAATATGTGACAGGTTTTCAATTTTCAGGATGATTCTTCTTGCAATAGCAACTATTCCCAATGAGCCTTGATAATTTTGATTATTTAAATTTGTCTATTGACAACAAGCCCATAATGACCATGTGCTGGTAGTGTTATGTTTGTATCAGTCTGCAGGGTTCTGACAGCCATTCTTTCCTCTCTCATGATGTTCACTTTTGAAGATGTGACTTTCTCCAGTGCTTGTCTTATTTTGTATATCAAATCATCCACATACGTCTTAGTGATTTTTCAATCTTCCCTCCTTAATTGCGGCTATCATGTCCTAATATGGGACTTGCTTGATAGTTTGTTCAGAACTGTTTTCTTAACTGGTGTTTGCTGATATTGATACTATGTAAACATACAACAGAGTAGTCTCCAAGCTTTTCACCGACCAGACAGTAACCCCCTTCTAAGTTGCATCTTTATCTTCGTTCATGTTGATATGAAATAAAAATTGGGAAAGGCCCATTGTATGTGCACAGGGAAATGAAAAATGAAAACAAATGCCACATCAAGGCATGAGAATTCAGACCCTGTCTACAATATATTTAGGTGTTTTATTTAAGGTTTCACTTGCTAAGTCTGGCTGGTTAGGTAGGTAAAGACAACTTCTGCTATGTTAAACTAATAGACTTTTTCCTTTGACTCTTCCTCCTACCAACTCTATCCATTTCCGCATTAAGGATTTTCTTGCATAATCTGGGTGGGTAAGCAGGTGATACTTGGGGACAACTTCTGACAGATCAGTTTATTCCCTTCAACCAACAAGAATCTTGACTCTCTCACTAATTCTCTGCCCTCCTCAATATTACAACTAGCGACTTTTGACAGGTGACATCAGAACTATCTTGACAAGTCTGTTTTCACCCAGTAACGGACAGCCCATCACTACCTCAAGGGATAGTTTGGCCCCCAATCAAAATAGTCCAGAACTCCTCTCAATCCTAGCTGTAACCCTCAATACAGACCCACAATTGAAAATCTTGAAAGCCTGGTTTGTTGTCGCTTGAACCAAAAGTTTTTATTCATCTATAATTTTATTCTCTTGGTCAAGTGTGTGGCTGCTTTGGAGATCCCATTTCAGAGCTTATTGCTGGCTATAAAACATGAAAAACTTAAGACTGGGATAAAATTACATGCAACCCTCTTTCTATGTGAGTAACCCAATTATAGCGTCACTGCTGAACCTCGTCAGATCTCCTACTGTGATCTTTCAAGTTTTGGAGTCTCTCTTTTAGGCCTGCCTAGATCCTTGTAAATCCAAGATTATCAGAATCATTATTTAGACTTGAATTTTTTTTTCTGGAGTCGCTCTCTCACAGACGCACCATCACCTCTCTCTGTCTCTTTTATAAATACTTTCATGGTAATTGCTCCGATGAGCTGTTATCGCTGGTTCCCAGGCTCCATGAATTCAAGCGTCCTACAAGGCTGGCATCCCGTTTCCACCCTTTCACTGTTGACACTGTTAAATGTAGACGTCTCTTCTACTCCAATAGCTTCATATCTCGCACCTCACGCCTATGGAACTCCCTTCCTCATTCCTGTTTCCCTGATGACTATGATCTCCAACTATTCAAGTGTAACGTCAATCAACATCTCCAGTTGCCTTGATCTATCCTCTATCTTTCTCCACATCCTTTCCTCTAACACTCCTATTTGCTCTCACTCCAAATCCTCTGTAACCCCTTGCATGCTAGTGGCTTTCAGCCTTGCCTTTGGTGAAAAGCTTTAAAAAAAAAAAAAAGATTTCATCTTCAGTTTTAAATTCTCTCCCTGATGAGAGCAAGTTCTTTCTGCAATTGTTTGACATTTTAATATTCAAGCCAGAAAGAATTAACTTCAGGTCTCTGCATGTTCGTAGCTTAATATTAGATTGTTCAATATTTGTGATAGTTTTTAGTTTTTGTTTCTCTAATTGCCTCCATTCGTTTATAAAATTGGGTTTCTATTATTTTGATGATATCTTTCTGAATTCCTCAGATGAGGAATTATCCTTATAAAATGGTCAATTCAAACTGCTGTTCTCATCTTGGTTTCTTTATACACATGTTTTAACTTTTGTATTCTTGGACTGCCTTCAGATACCAGTTATATTTGATATTCTTGGTTAGAAAATGTACTAAAGACCGGGTAAATGACTAGGATATTTTATCTCTTATTTCTTACATTGCTTCTTTTTTTTTTTGTAAAATATTAAAATAATTTTTATACAGTAGCTAATCTCATGACTCAATACTATTGAGATTGATCCTAACTAGTTACCCCAATATTGTGGCTTTATGCTAGACGAGATTTAATGAATATCTCTAAGAGAAAAGATATGGTGACTTCATATTGTATACCTTTTTATATATTTAAATTATGTGTATTTAGCCAGTATTTTTGCATTGATGCATGTTTCATTAAATAATATAGACAAGTGTTGTCGATTTATTTTATGTAAATTCTTTTCATATCGTCTGATAAGCTTAATAACATTATCATTAAACGAAGAAAGAAAATCACAATATTGATACATATTTTTTTAATACTACCTAAGCTTTTGGCTTACATAAGCCATTATCAAAGATGACAATTACATTACAATATATTAAGCAATACACGGACAAAACAGTGATGATAGTTTGTCGTTGTTTGGAAATCTTCCATGTAAACAGAAACAAACTCGTGCATATGAAACGCTGGAAGCGAAAATCTCACTGCATCTCATGACGTCACACATGACCACGCAAGAGTGAAAACGAGAAGTATTAAGTATGGGAAGCCGTTGGTATAAACCAATGGCTTCTGTTACCAATTATAGGCATTTAAGAATATTTGTGGAGATTTCATAGTTTATTTTGTTCAGGTTAGGTTTCAACTGTTTTATGTACATAGCTTCAAGAATTTTTTGTTTTCATGTATAAGTATAGTTGTTTTCAACAAGGATTTTCCGGAATTGTGTATGTGGCCTGGTATGTTGTTTTAAATGCCTAAAAATGTTAGAGTTATCATTCAAATGTAGTGTGACCAACCTGAGATTCGATCTCTGATACAGGCCGGTTGCAGGGATTCGTCCCTGCGCTGGTAGTATCGCGGCTACGTCTAACTAGCTATGACCAGCTATGACCAGCTAAGACCAACCATGACCAGCTATGACCAGCTAAAGACCAGCTTGGACAAGCTAAGACCAGCTAAAGCCAAAGCACTGCGGCCCGGGTGAAAACTCGGGTCCATTCCCCCTCCCTTCCCACATTAAACCCCGACCTTGTGTCACAACCTGACCCTGTGGGAGGTCAAGTAAATACACGGTGCCGGCCGCGTTCGGTGCCTACCGGTCGCTTCTCGGCTTCAGGGCTAAGATCACGGTGTAGTATCTGTTCTCAGATTACTCTCTGGACGATCGCCTATGGAGTGAGATTCGATCTCTGATACAGGCCGGTCGCAGGGATTCGTCCCTGCGCTGGTAGTATCGCAGCTACGTCTAGCTATGACCAGCTAAAGACCAGCTTGGACAAGCTAAGACCAGCTAAAGCCAAAGTACTGCGGCCCGGGTGAAAACTCGGGTCCATTCCCCCTCCCTTCCCACATTAAAAACCGACTTTGTGTCACAACCTGGTCCTGTGGGAGGTCAAGTAGATACCTAGTATCTGTTCTCAGATTACTCGCTGGACGATCGCCTTTTCGCTGAGATTCAATCTCTGATACAGGCCGGTCGCAGAGATTCGTCCCTGCGCTGGTAGTATCGCAGCTACGTCTAGCTATGACCAGCTAAAGACCAGCTTGGACAAGCTAAGACCTGCTAAAGCCAAAGTACTGCGGCCCGGGTGAAAACTCGGGTCCACTCCCCCTCCCTTCCCACATTAAAAACCGACCTTGTGTCGCAACCTGGCCCTGTGAGAGGTCAAGTAAATCCACGGTGCTGACCGGTCGTGGTCGGTACTGACCGGTCGCTTCTCGGCCTTTTGGCTAAGATCACGGTGTAGTATCTGTTCTCAGATTACTCGCTGGACGATCGCCTTTTGGCTGAGATTCGATCTTTGATCCAGGCCGGTCGCAGGGATTTGTCCCTGCGCTGGTAGTATCACGGCTACGTCTAACTAGCTATGACCAGCTAAGACCAGCCATGACCAGCTATGACCAGCTTGGACAAGCTAAGACCAGCTAAAGACCAGCGACTCGGGTCAAAAAACATTAAACCCCGACCTTGTGTCACAACCTGGCCCTGTGGGAGGTCAAGTAAATCCACGGTGCTGACCGGTCGTGGTCGGTACTGACCAGTCGCTTCTCGGCTTCAAGGCTAAAATCACGGTGTAGTATCTGTTCTCAGATTACTCGCTGGACGATCGCCTTTTGGCTGAGATTCGATCTCTGATACAGGCCGGTCGCAGGGATTCGTCCCTGCGCTGGTAGTATCGCGGCTACGTCTAACCAGCCATGACCGGCTATGACTAGCTATGACCAGCTCTGACCATCTTGGACAAGCTAAGACCAGCGACTAGAGTGGAAACACTCGGGTCAACCCCTCCTCCCTTCCCACATTAAACCCCGACCTTGTGTCACAACCTAGCCCTCTGGGAAGTCAAGTAAATCCACGGTACTGACCGGTCTCCTCTGACACGGTCGGTGCACAGGCACCTGGCCTCGACGCCAGGATGCCGCCTCGGGCTGTGTATTAAGTTACGCTCCCATTTTTTTCGTCTGCCAACTGGACGTGAGTTGGAACACACACACACACACACACACACTCTCACTCTACACTTCTGACTCTCGGCATGCCACTCCTACTGGCCGCCCGCACGTCGTCCACAACCTTTCCCTGTACACACTAATGTTAGTAATTATTACGGGAGGTTTCGATTGGACTCGACCCGGCAGACCCGCAACGCCAGCAGCGATCACCAGCCGACCGACAGCGATCACCAGCCGACCAGCAGCAATAACCAGACCAGCCAACCAACAGTCCTAACCAAACCTGACGACCAAAGCCCACCTGCGACGACCAACAAACCTTTCCCGTACACTATTGATAGTAATTATTTACGGAAGGTTCTTCGGCACTCACTTCAACCTCCAACCGTCGACACGACCGGAGCAGCCACGCAATCATCAACAATCGTCAAACCGTCGACACCGACCGGAGCAACCATACTCTACCGGAGCATCAGCAACAACCAACCGCCGACAACACCAATATACATCCTATTCTCCTTCATGTAATAAACCCCTGCATAATTCATACACATCTTCGTTCTGTTGTCCATATTGTTTCACCTGGTCAGATCACAAAGTAAAAATGTGTCGGGCTCCCTGTGACATCGTTCTACTACGACACGGCAGGCGTCCAAGCCATCGCTCCCCCCTCCGGGGTGTCCGCAACAAACTAAAACAAATTCTTAGTAAAAAAAAAAGTTACCAACATCCAGAAGGACGCTTACACAGGAGCGTTCTCTTTATATTTGCTTTGATAAAGTCGGATTGACGAAAAAATTTAATACATTTTCCAATTGTCTTCTTTTTATCCATATTTTTATATATAAATATTTTTTCTTACAAAATAATAGATTTTTTTTATTAATCTTTTCCTTTCTTTTTCTATTAATTTTCCATTATTAGCATTTCACACTTTATTTAAAAACAAAAAGCACTTGTTCTAATTATGTTCCTAAATCATTTAACAATTTACTTCTGCCGATTAGGAGGAACCACTTAAAAGAGACTCGCCCACTCATAATGTCCAATAATTCTGTGAAGGTCAAGGATCAATTTTGCACTATATCCATATGAACAGGACCTCCCACCCTCTTAAAATGTTATTTTTTAAAAATATTTATTTTGATTCTGACAAGTGTCACAATATAAGGAAAATCTAATAAATAGTAATGTGCAAAAATTATTTCCAAAAATTTTCTCTCGTTTTTTACCAGTGAATCAGTATATTTGTTTTGATTAGGGATTAGTAGAAATACAAGTAAAGCTAACTTTAAATTTTAAATGTAATTGAAGTCGGGATAATTATAGAGCAGTCTTCATTTATTTGTTTATTTGCAAAAAAATTATATATTTCATCAATAGGAGGTTACATGCTATGAAACTTATAGACCACATTTGGCGGCCTTTAAATTAGTGTAAAAGAAAATGCTCATCTCAGAAATTCTAACATCACTGACCCTGACTCAACTGAGATGCTCAAGTTTGTGAAGATATTTTCTTTCAAGTTTCTAATTATTCTTAAAGTAAAATTACCAAATAACGTTAACCAATCGATTTTGCTATTATTTGCAAAGTCCAACATACATGTAAAATCTTCATTATCCCAGATAAGAATTTTGTGGTATTTGGATAAAAAAGATAACCCAAGAATCGTGGATCGCTTCTCACATTTTATTTTTCTTATTTTGTAAGGCTGTAAAGGTCAAACTACTTCCAACAGACAAACAGGTGTCAGTAAACACGCACGCTTTGTTGAGATTGGGACATTCATCTCTACATGGAGTAAAAGTTGAATGTTTAACTTGGGGTTAGATGGCATTGGCAGAATTAAATTTGGCTGGACTGACAAATGTGAAAAGCAAACAAGCAAGGAAAAAAATCGTTCATAAAGTTCATGGGTTATCTGACTTGAAAACTGTTTTTATTGCAAATACCGGGCAGAGGGCTTAAACCCATCAGTAACGTCAGTTGATCTTTTCTTTATGAGTATACGGTACTATAAAGTCTCTTCGTTTATATTTATAGATATTCATTAAACCTCGTTTGGCATAAGGCCACAATAAACGTGGTAACTAGTTAGGATCGAACTCAATAGCAGGTACTCGTGAGATTAGCTGCCATATAAAAATTATTTTTTTAAATCAAAAGATTTAAAAAATTTAATAAAAAAAACAACAAAATGGAAAGAAGAGACGAAGAATCTTAAATATGTTTGCCTTACCCCATCCTTATAATATTTTCTAACCAATAGAAGGGCTTCTTATAAAATTAAATAAAAGATAAAGAAAAGGTATAAATTCAGATTCATTCCTGTCTCCCAAAATTATTTTATAGCCAATCAGTAAATAGCTTTCTCAAAAGTCAAACAATTCGTGAAAGAAAAAGTTAGACGTCGACTTCGTTCTATTGGGCAAAGATAAAAAGTGCTGAAAAAAAAATCAAAACAGGACCAAATGAAACAGACGAGCTTAAACCAGAAAGGGAAACAGACGACCAAAGCATCAAACTAGTGGCGTAGCTAGACGGGTGAGGGCGGTTCCTCCTCGGGCGGTGTCTGTTGTAGGCTATAATGTCGGGTCAGTACTCGCAGTTGAAGAACCTTTTCGATTTTAAGTCACTTAAACTATGGCATATATATATATATATATATATATATATATATATATATATATATATATATATATATGTATGTATGTATGTATGTATGTATGTATGTATGTATGTGTGTGTGTGTAATTTGGCAGCAACTTTTTTTAAAACATGTTGTGTTGAATGTCAAAGACAACATAGTCCTGCATATTCTCTTTTGAATTTTCTCATATTTCAATATAATTTTCAAATAAAAAGTCTCTTTAGAAAATATGAGAAAATTCAAAAGAGAATATGTAGGACTATCTTGTCTTTGACATTCAACACAACATATATATATATATATATTAGGCTATCTATTATATGCTATTATTATTATAGGGGGCACGGTGGAGTAGTGAATAGCGGCTCGGATTGAGGAATTCCAGTCGAATCCATTACATTTACTTAGGTATTAACTTGTGCCGATCTCTATCGCACACACATACGTACATACACAAATGCAAATCACATCCAACGACAAGTATTCGTTGGTTAATAAATCACCACTACGTTATTATAGACAATTTACAAATCGCAGCGATGCGACAATTTACAAATCGCAGCGATGCGACAATTTACAAATCGCTCTATTTTCATGTAGTCAATTTTGTGCACTTTTGGGAGAAACGGATCCCAGAAGCTTTCTTGAGTCTCCCCAAAACTCGATCGCTGATTGGTCAATGACAACCAATCAGATTGTCTTCACGTGAAGAATAACTCTTCCCGCGCAGCGATTCGGAGCCAATGGTCACCTATATAAGCAAGAAACATTCTTAGATAATTAGTGAGATTTCAGCTGCCAAACGAATCCACGAAAGTTGAAACCATGCGCCAATGTTCTCACTCACACCGCCACTCATATGCTGAACATTCCTTACACTCACATAATCTTTTCTTACACAGCAAAACTGTTGAGAACATTTATTACCAGAAACTATCACAAACTTTCTTTCAGTGAACTTTGGAATACAGAATAATAGTTAAAGAGAGACAACTCTTGTTTTATTCAACCTTTTTTCCTATTCAATGCATGCCTTCTTTCACATCCTTGTTTGATATTGTACATCTTGTTAAATACATATTTTATGTGTAATGATGTCTTTTGCTTATCCTTTTCCACGCCAGTTTTGTTTCCTGATCTAAAGTTAAATTAATGTGAAGTCCGCCACAAACTATTAATCCTCTTCTTCTCCCCCCAGCTATGGGTAAATAGCAGGACAGACTGGGTTCTATAACCTTGGATGGCAACTGGTCAAAGGACAACTCTGAATTCAAAACCTACGGAGAGTCGCTTGGGGACCTTGTAGCACGTAGTGCACTAGGTTTCTGTATTCGGCCCTTCAAAATGTGTGGTTCTGCACAAAGCCTTCACCACTATAATCAAATCACATGTGCTGGTATTTGAGCTGTCGGTTCCAAGGAACTGAGCTGCTTGACCCTCATACATATAGGCTATTAATCACTCAGCGAGACTTAAACGGTCCTTTCTATCTCACCAAGCAGAAAAGACAGATTTATTTCAACATAACACAGGTTGCAAAATCTCTTGAAGTGAGTAAAAGAACTTTTACACTAATATTTTGTGTCTGGACATTTTATCCTTGTATGAACGTTAGACAGAGTGGTCCAAGAAATAACTTTGAGATTTCATGAACTTGCTGAGATATATGCCTTCCTTACCCTGTTGAATCTTTTGGTTTGGTTTGGTTTGTTTTACGGTATATCAACCTCAATGGGTCATTTAATGCCGACAACTTTCTTTTTTTTTCCTGGTAATATTTTTGTTTTGTCAAAAATCTATTTCTGGTAATAATTTTTTTTCCTCAAAATTGTATAGCTGGTAATATTATTTTCAAAAACGCATTGCTGGTAATATTTTTTATTCAAAAACGTATTGCTGCTGGCAATAGATTTTTTTCTTCAAAAATTTATTTCTGGTAATAATTTTTACAAAGTATTTCTGGTATTAAAACCTATTTCTACACTTTTCAGTTTCGAGGTTAACTATTTGCCCATAGCTGGGACCCTAACAGGTGCTACCACCCCGGGTCAGGGTAGAACTGGGAACACCAGCAATTAAGAGGTGGTTCCACGCTCCTCAAAACCTCCTGATCAGAAGCTTTGCTGTTGGACGTAGTTTATCGTTTTACCCAGAACGCAGATGCAGTTTATCGTCATTCCCAGGACGCGGATGCAGTTTATCGTCATTCCCAGGACGCGGATGCAGTTTATCGTCATACTCAGGACGGGTTGAATCTTTTGGGTGATAAATATGTGTCAGATCACGACGACATTGATAAAGAAGAGTTCCTCGTCGAGAGAAAAAGACTTCAGTATTTTATTGTTGTCGCTGCTATTAAACCCGGTATACAGACGTGTAAAGAAGGCTCACTTGAACTTTTGCAGTTTATTCAAAAGTATAACCTTTGGAATTCGGTTCCAAATATAATAATAATCCTTCGAATTTTCCCCATAATTTTTGTTTGTGTTACTATGTGGTGAATACGAAATATAAATAATTCTCTTTTCGCCACAGTTTTCAAATTCAGGAGCCTATGCGAAAATTTATTTTGACCAATCGAAAAAGGGATTGGCTCCAGGCTGAAGAAAAGACGAAGGCAAAGTTTAACGAGCCTATGTGAAAATTTATTTTGACCAATGGAAAAGGGAGCGGCTTACAAAGTGAGAAAAAAATAACGAGCCGATGTTAAATCGATTTTTGATATAAATAGGCAGAAAAAGTTGAATAAAACCAACGAGAGAGAGAGGGGGGGGCAGAGAGAGAGAGAGAGAGGCAGAGAGAGAGAGAGAGAGGCAGAGTTCCACGCGTTTGAATAACGCCAGTGTCAAATTACACGCTGATACATTATCAGCCTCTAATGAGAGCAGGGTAAGTTCAAAGAACTTTGTTCAACTTCAAAGCTAAGTACCTTAAAATATTTCTTTTCATTCACGTTGAATACAACTGTTTTGTGAAAAACGAACTCTCTCAATTTGTTTTAAATATTTGGGAAAATTACTTTGTGTCCGATGATTTAATCTGAATATTTTCTCCTCTTGACAATTCATCAAAACTACGAACTTTAAATATTTGATTCTTTCCCCTGAAACAAACTATTGACAACTTCAAATATGTGAATTTGTAAATAAATTCCTTATCCTGTTTCGTTAAATATAACACTTGTGTTTCCTCGTCATTGTCCCTCAGTATTTCAACTACCTGTAAGAAAAGTGTTTCGAAACTAAAACTGATTAAGAATTACTTAAGATCTACTATGAACACCTTGCAATTAAGAAATCTTACAATACTGTCAATTACCAGATGAAATAGTTTTTGTCGATGTCATTGAAGAATTTGCCAACAAAAAAGCAAGAAAAGTTACTCTGGAGAAAGTTGTCATTTTCATTTCAGAAATAAAGCTGCTCCTAATTTTTTGCACTATAACAGGAGAGCTTGGAAGAAAAAATCTGAATTGGGGTAGGGAGCGTTTATAAATACCCAAGCGTTCCGTGGCCCTGACATGGGATGCGTATCATCTCACAGTTGCGTCTCAGAGTGCGACTTCTTTACGGTTCTGTCCGCGGACAGAGATGCAGTTGAGGAAAATAATACTATGAGGTCCCCGGCTCTGGGGGACACCTGCCCGAGGTTGCACCCTCTCATTGTACTAGAGAGGGGGATCGGTGGTCGCCACCGAGGCCAGCGCAACCGATGGGGGCTTGGGTAGTTTTTGTACTTTGCTCGATTGTATGTGCTCGGGATGCTCACATTAAACCTGACCTTGTGTTGCATCCCGTCTGAGTGGGGAGGTATGGGTAAATACCCAAGCGCTCCGTGGCCCAGATAATTAGGATCAATGTGTAGTATCTGTTTCAACAGCAGCCGAAAGCCAGCCCATAGCTTCAGCCATCAGCTGTAGTTCCAGCTAGACAGCTATCATCATCGTCGCTTCAGCCATCTCCAGTAGTCCTCCAACTCCTGCCGCTCCAGCCATCCTTGCTAACGATGTGCAATAAACCGTCCTATTCAGGACAACGGTCTTCAGTAATCACAAAACTGTTCTTTTGAGGACAAGGCTCTCCAGTGACCACGAAACTGCCTATTTCGGGTAAACGCTCCCCAGCGACTACCAAAACTGTCCTTCTCAGGACAACGATATTCTCACCTTCTACATGAGCCTGCAGAGTTATTTTTGCCTAGTGCACCGTAACATCATTTTTGTTGATGTATGTTTCTTTAACAAAAATAAACTTGGCAATATATTTTGTTTACTCAAGTCTTCGTTTTCTTTGTTGTCTTTCGTCATTCAATATCTGTTTGCGGTTCAATATACCAGCTGCAACATATTTATAAAGAGCATCTCTTAAACTTAAAAATTCTAAAAAAACTAACGGCATTTTTACTTCTGTGTATAAATACTTCCCGCTTCAGATATCCTTGTCAACGATGTGTAATAATTTGTCCTTTTCAAGAAAATGCTCTTCAGCAACCACAAAACTGCCCTTTTCAGGACCCCACCCCAGTGACACAACTGTCCTTTTCAGGAAAACATTCCTCAGCGTTTACTAAAACTGTCCTTCCCAGGACAACACTATTTTTGTTGTTGTCTTCCATCATTCAATATTTGTTTGCGGACCAATATACCACCCACAACAAGACATTTAACTTTGTTTCGATACAATCAACGTAAAAGGAATAAATGTCCGTAGCAGAAAGTTAAGTTTTGTTTGTATGCTTCTTCAATCTTCTTTGTTTATATATCGAACACACATGTTCACCTAAAATACACACAAAACCCACAAGCTTGTTAACATCTACAATTCTCTCTGGGTACCCGATATTTGTGGTCTTGTGCAAAAAGTAAATTAAGTTTCATAAATATTTTCTTTATAAACGGAATCACCCCAAGCAAGGCAGTAATGCCACTAAAACACAATGGATTACAGAGTGTGGAAGAATTATGAACCGAAACGTTAATGATGGGCAGAAAGAGAAGAGAGTAATCAGGTAGACAGTAGATAGCGATTGTATTTAAATTTTTGCCGTTTAAAATAGGCTGGAAAGCATGGAGCCGAAAGTGAGTTCCACAAGCAAGAAGTACGAGAAGCATAGAAGTTACAGTTACGTCTAGCCAGCTCAACTGTAAATTGATGAGATCTCGACGCCAGTCTAGTGCTGCGCTTAAATTTAAAAAGTCTAGGTACCATAGCGAAGAGCAATATTTATTCTGCTATGTAGAGAAATGTGGCACAAGGTCAAAATGGCGAATAGGGGAAAAGGACGGTCTTCTGTCTTAATATTAAACTTAGCTAGCCACAAACACTGACCCAAACATAACAACAATATTCCTTACACCAAAACAACACATTCTTACCTTTCTTACTACATCCACCATAATACCTCATTGTCTCTATGAAAATCCTAACTAGTCCCCATATGTACAATTCATTGTCTGTGGGTGGGGATATAAGCAACAATAGCGAAGAGCATATTCAAATAATTAGCATGAAAGTATATATAGAAAAGACATAGAGAGGCAACCTTAGGGCAGTGGTAAAGTGACTGGAGATGAGCCACCAGATCAGGACCAGTAATATTGCAGATTCTTCTTTGAATTTTATCAAGGAGCTCAGATAAATAGCAGAGGCACCGGTCCATGTGATAGCAATATTGTATGCATGGACGAATGGTAGACTTATAGATATGTAACATAAATACGGGAGAGAAAAATTGTCTCACCCGACATAGTGAATAAACTTTCTTAGTAGCTGACATACCAATCGATTCAGTGTAGTTTTTCCACTTCACATCAACAGAGAACGTGAGTCCGAGAAGGCGCAACGAGTCTAGTGGATAACATCAGTCACACTGACGGAAGGCAGCAAGGGGTCAACTCAGAAGATTAATGGTATTGCAGTGCCATGTCACTACGGTAAACCAAATTGAACACAAATATTTTTTAATCCTGCAAATAGTGAATTTTCAGAATATTAAATTGTAGTTGATTCAGTTTTGTAATTCCTTAGAGTCAGATGTCTTAATGATTAGAACCGAGACAGAATTGATGACTTCTTTTGGCAATGGGGGGGGGGAGAGCGTTATCGTTATAAACTAACACCATTTTTTTTAAGCCACTAAATTTGGTCGTCTTTTGAATGCACGATTTCAAGTTGATTACTTAACAAGACAAATTCAAGAGAAAAAATAGATTGCAATTTGAATCAGGTCTGCTTGATTCTTTATCTTGATCAGGGAACATCGCAAAATGTGTGTACGTACCCAAGAGTTAGGGTGGACAGCAAATTCTCCAAAACAAATAAAACTGTTTTATATATATATATATATATATATATATATATATATATATATATATATATATATATATATATATATAGAGAGAGAGAGAGAGAGAGAGAGAGAGAGAGAGAGAGAGTGTCGGACTGAACGTAATTGGAGTGTGTGTGTTTTTGTTATTGAAATCGTTGATTTTAGCCATATTTACAATTCTCTCAACACAACCTAATTCCCTTTATTAAAAAAATTTAAAAAATAAAATATACTTTTCTGAAACTTTATTGGAGGTAGATAATATATATATATATACGCGATATATATATATATATATATATATATATATATATATATATATATATATATATATATATATATAAAGAAATATACTCTTAAGGTGTGCTATAGTTATGGGATAAAGTGCTCAATATCAGAGATAGAGCGTGTGTAAATATAAAAATGAACATTGAAGTCAACACTTAGAAGCGACAGGCTGTTTCATGCATGAAACAGCCTGTCGCCTCTAAGTGTTGACTTTAATGTTGACTTATATATATATATATATATATATATATATATATATATATATATATATATATATACGAACATTATCTTCCTCTAATAAAGTTTCAGAAGAGTATATTTTATTTTTGTAAAAATAAAAATATTAATAATTAATAAGAACACCGGATTATATATCTTTCTCTTTATTATATATATATATATATATATATATATATATATATATATATATATATATATATATATTGCACTTGCATGAAACAGACTGTCGCCTCTAAGTGCTGACTTCCATGTCCACTTTTATATTTACACACGCTCTATCTCTGATATTGAGCACTTTATCCCATAAATATAGCACACTTTAAGACTATATTTCTGCATATATATATATATATATATATATATATATATATATATATATATATATATATATATATAATGATATTTTTATTAAAAATATTTTACATAGTGACACGGAAATTTCTATATTTCAAGACTTAATGTTTTTATTTCATCATCAGGCAATGTTCGGTTACTTTGGTGAAAATGATTTACATTTGAAAATAGAAAATATCCTGTTTGCTTATTAAAGAGTTAATATGGAGGGCGGAACCAGATTTTTAGATCTTATGGGTGTGTCTCTTTTAACTAATCAGAAGGAAAGTCAACGCTAAGTTTGAAAAGTTAAAAATATAGGTTAGATGTTGGGAGATGTGTGGTATTCATACGTGTCTCGGGGAAGTGCCATATTAACAGCTCAACACCTTACTTCCGGCAGAAAGTATACATTTAAATTACGAAGAAATATTTTTAGAAATATGTATATCAGTGACAGTGCTAACATATTCAGTTGTATGGATATGAGTTTGTGACTCTGGGTTTCCCTTTTTTGCAATCATCAGACAAACTGGTTTATTTTTTAAAAACTGAATCTGTTTATGCTTGTTTGTGTTTGATCATGTTCGGAGGCGGGAGTGGGAAATTTGTAGAGGACCGTGGGGGTGAAAATGTGAAGATGATATCTCTGGGTTAAGATTTCCTGCTAGCCGGTCCAGCTACATAGGAATGTTGAACTTTAATGAAGTCCAAAGAAGACAAAGAAAAGAAACAAGACCGATACATATATGAAAACAAATACATATTATGGGTAAACAAATATATTAATACACGAAGACATGAAAAGTTACATAGTGTTTGTATGGAGAAGTTATGTGTGTGTGTTGAGTGTCCGTACGTACGCGTATTGTCCTTAGCGTGTTCCCAGAATATGGGAAACGCTATATGTGTGAGAGGTCACATATTGGTGTAAGTGAAAAAGAGAAAGTTTTATACCTCGCCTCCGCACGAGGTAGCGGCCCATGGCCTGAGTCGAAAAGAGATTTTACCTCATCTCCCCGAGACAGAGAGAAGGGTCAGCCAGTATTTATACTCGTCGAAGAGAGACCCTGTTGAAAGATTAAGGAAATGAGGAGGAGCTAACTCAGACAAATTCTCCTCTGTGTCCGTTAACACACCCATATAAACAATCTGAGATTAGGCGCAGATACACATTCTCTCTTACCTTGGTTAAGGTTTGTTTGAAGACTTCGTCGTAGACTATTCACCATTTCTCTGTTATATCCTCATCCGAAAAGGGAAGCTGCACAGGCCTTCATCTCCATAATCAAACCGCCTGTATGGGTATTCTAATGGTTAAGTTCTAAACTGAACTACTTGGCCTCATACGTCGGAATCGAGATCATTCGGCTTTTCCCCCTCCTCGGTTGGGGCCCGATATGTTATCTCGACACAGTTGATTCGGGTTTCTGCAAATGTTACGATATTGAAACTGACATCGAAATCTCGTAGTTGACCTGTCGCAGCCGATATTAGCCGCTCCTTAGAAAAACGACCTTGACCTTCACAACCCCTGATCTCGCAGATTAAGTCCAGCAGCATGCTAGAAACTGGACGACTGGCCCAATATGGTTGAGTTCAAACCTTACCTCGTGAGAATCGGATTTCCAAACATTGAACATCAGGGGAGTAATTTTGTATCTACGGTTTTCTACTCCCTCTAGCCAGGGAGTACTTGAACAAATAGTTCCACATATTGTTAGCCCCCTTTTTTTAAGGGATTCCGCCTTCGTCAAGTGCTACACTTCGGCGCGACTCCGTCTCTGCGGTTGATCCGCCCTGGAAACCGACCCAACGAATCTTCGTGCGTCATCAATCAACCAGCTACTGCCGCCGACAATTCTCCAATCTGGCAGTCGACCAGCTACCGCCGCCGATCAACTCTACACTCGTTTCGCCGATACAACCGAAACAACTTCCCCTGAAGGAAACCAGTCATACCGGACCCGGTACCGATACAAACATATTTCTCCAGACAGTACACGTTGTACATCGCAGAAGAGAAATGAGCAATTCTCTTAGCTGTCTCTATTATCTACTAAAGAATAAAGTTCTTTTAAACCCGCTGGATGGTGGCTTGAGAATGCAGTGGTAATTGCTGAAGCAATGACTAGCTGATCACCTCTCGCTTAATTTTTCTGTTCGGCGGGTGTCCATGTGTGTATTCGCTCTGGTCACTGGCATTGCGGGTGTGTTCTTTAGCGACGGCTGTCTTGCGATGCGATCCGGAGCAAATCCGAGCTGACTCTCTCTCTCTCTCTGCCCCGACTCTCTTTTTGTTTTGAGACCTGTGGGTCTTCGTTTATATAGATACCCAGCTAAAATTTGAGATTGATGTATCTAATTTTTCCACTTCCAATTGCCTTATCTTAGGAAATCTTTTCATAAATCACATGGCTTCCTTTGTTTAAAGAATTTCGGTCACTCTTTTTTGTTGTTGAAAGAATAACGTTTGTGGCGAATAGTATTAATGTAAACAAACTCTGAATTCGGGTTCTCAGAAGTTTTTCTTAACACGTCTGGTTTCCTCCGTTTAAGAATTTTAGGTTACTTTTTTCTGTAAGATTAGCGTTTTCGGTGAATAGTATTAATGTAAACAAACCCAGAATTTGGTGTCTCAAGGCCAGGAAATTAGTCATATCTTCTTCTTATCGAAGGGAAGTGGATAGGTTGGGGAAAAATTTAGTTTTGCTAAATTTTACTGAATCTTGACTAGTTATTTGTGTGTGCGATTCTCTTTGGAATCGATCTTAAATTCATTTTATTGTTTAAAACATAATTATTTACTCATTCCTTTTTCCATCATTCTTTTAACCATTCAATCTATTCTTTTGAGAATTTTAATAATTATCAAATTAGTAGTCTCTCCAGATTACCACCCAGCGATTTCATGCAATTAAGCGTTTGAACAGGACCAGTGTTCGGTTACAATATCAACAGACACTTCAGTGTGATCCGAATTGCCAAGAGGATAGATTTCTGAGGATCAACAAGAGCCAGGAGTGGATGCAAGGAACACATCGAGTAGGGAGGCGTGTTGGTTAGAATTATTAAGGAGTAAGTAAATCTACTATTTGGCCGAGAGACTGAGCAACTGAAAGATTGTAAGCCTGATTACTGAATACAGGCATCATCAGTAATGTTAAAATGATTAAGCCATTTAACATGATGAGAATTAAAATCACCAAATATAAATACGTTCGCAGATGAATGGAGAGAGAGAGGGGGGAGAGCACTGTTAGATATTTTTTTCTATTATGTTATAGTTCTAAGAAGGTGAGCGATAAAGGCAAAAGTGATAGTGAACAGAGTTCAATAAAGAAAGTCGAAAGCGCATGAAAGCATTATCCGGTGACACAAGAGACGTTTCCATTACCATTGCGTGTAAACAACAAGGCGCTGCATATGTACTCTAGAATCCTTTTGACAAAGAGGAACGTAATTTGGAACACAAAATTCACTGGTAGAGTTAAGAGTTTAAATTAGTTTCACTAAAAATTGGTACAGATACCACGAACATTGTAGAAATAAAGGCTGAGGAGGTGGGTAGGTGATATTTTGTTTACTTTTATCATTTTTAATGGCAAATATAATGAAAAGAATTTTAAGGTGGAGAAAGGCCAAAGTAAGTGTTATTCATCGTCTGAGGCAATTCAAACTAGCCAGAAGGTAGTTAAGATTAAAGCATAAAGTGGTCTCAGGGTTCACCACCGGAAGTACATGAAGGGGCACTTATCCGTGCAGCAACCTTAAAACTGCCAACTGGCTATCCTCAAAGTATAAAGACACAGCCACTGAACTATCAGATCACTAAACAGGTAAAGCATTTAAAATCATGAAGGCCATGGAAGAAAGGAACTGGAAAAGCACGAAAACATTGAATTTAGTGAACAAAAGTGAATATTATTCATAATTTTGGGAAGAGTAGTTAACATTCAAATATATTTTTGTATGGTTATTTATATTGGAATTTTATAATTGCTACAATTTTTTATTTTGCACTACAAAGAAAAAGAAGAAAGCTTGTTGCGGTTGTGTGAAGATGTTAAGAGATATCAGAAGGTTTGAATGATCAGAAGGCTTAAAATTGTGCGTGTTCAATAATCTTCTATCCACAACAATTAATAAAAGACAAAAATAATGATTTAAAACATAACAATTGAATTTATTAAGTATTTGATGTACATGCATGTAAACTGAAAGGTTAGACAGAGTTATGTCGCTTAGACTAGGTAATATTTGTACCTAAACTCATAACGAAAGAATTAATTATTAAACTGAAGAAGAATGAATTGTTGCATGTTTGGAATTGTGTATTATACAAGTTGGTAAGAGTTCAGAATTATACTTGCATGAAATGTTGTAAAGTTCTTTTACGTCTGACTGCATTAGTCAAGACGGGAGTTCTTTAAGAGTCACATTTTGGCAGCGGTGATGAGACGCACGAGTGAGTAAAGAAAAACGCAACGAAAGAGAGGGCGAGAATCACTCGTGTTTGGTTTTATAGTATGTTGTCTCACGTGACAGGCTCAAACTAAATTGGCGCTAAAATAGATCTGTCGCGTGAGGGTGATTTGATTGGTCGAAACTGACCAATCAGCGAGCTACATTGAAGGTGATTAACCAATAAATGCTTGTTGATTACTTTGTAAGTATGATGTTGGTAAAATCGTAACAGGAAGAGTGCATTTCCCAGCGGAGGGTAAACTGGCTGTCGTGGAAGATTCCACAAGCTCTTTTCGTACTGAAAGTACAGCTGAAAAAAAGTTATAAATATACTGATAGCAGGAATAGCAAAAGTCGCACACACAAAAATCTAAATTAAAAAGATATGGTTTGGCCTTACAATGAAAATGGAGAAGTGTTCTTATCTGAAAAATAGCCAGAGAATTCTTGGCACAATTATTACATTTTATGAATCACTATAAAAAACATTGATTAAAGAACAGACATGGTCTGTTTATTTAATTTTTTAATTGTATTTTTGCAATTTTCGAATAAGGTTTGTATAGAGATCAAAATTGGGAATAAAGTTCATGCTTGTGCTGTTTTATTCAAGTAATTTCGACCGCCTCACTCATTTTCAAGAACCAATATGGTGTCTGTATGGTGTCTACATCCTGATATTCTTCGGAAAGCTGAAATTGTTTCCAGTGGCGTCATGTGTAACGGTTATATATATATATATATATATATATATATATATATATATATATATATATATATATATATATAAAATACTTTTACAAACTTTGGGGGCGGGTTCCTCACATCAAAACAACTACAAAAGTCCATATAAACACATGTCTGCAAATCCTTCGTTTTTGAGTTAAGTTTAAAGAAAGTTTACAGTAGATGGCGCTGTGTTGCTATATAGACTAGGTTATTGTTGTAACCTCGAGAAGGTTACTGAATAGAATAATCAAACGAAGGTTGGTAATGAACGATAATACTTAGGACAAGAACAACACATATAAGATTCGCCAGCGGCGCGTAGAAGTAGTCAACTGCTAGAAGTGAGTCAAGTGAATTCCAGAATAAATCTCCAATTGCAGGATGACCAACCGCCCCACGCGGTCAGATGTGGCACAAGGCCGAATTTAAAGTGGGGTATCCAAGCTCATAGGCTCGGCCAAAAAAATCCCCGTAGAACCCGTATAAAACGGGGTCGGGTAGCTGTTTCCCCGAGATGAGACTCTGCCCTTCGACCAGTATAGCTGGAGTCGAATCTCCAACTGCAGACCAACATACAGTATTTACTACTGTATTTATGTGAATGGGGGCATATCTATTATTGTCCGTAGGTATGCTACAACAGTTACATTTCTCTTTCGTGTGCATTTGTGGCTAGTGTGTCTTCAACGTTTAACGAGAGTAGTAGTGAGTTAACCGAGATGTGTTCCGTTTAACAATGGCAGGATATACATATCGTGGGCAGGTAGATATGATTTTTACATATGTCCGCGCGAATGGTAATGGACGCGAGTTTGCACGACTGTATCAGATTGCTGTTTATCGTCGCGTTGCTGAGACAGTATCCGTAGCACCACAAACTATGGATCGAGGAAATCGAGATCTACTCGTACGCGAAGAAAACATTCTACAGGCTGTCGGGGACGATCTAGGGATCAGCACACGTTAAGTAACCCTAGCGTGACGTCATGTGTAAAGGCTATTGGGAACGAGGCGGCACAAAAAGAATTCGATTTATTTTTTGAATATTAATATAATACGTGCGCACATTAATTACATCATATGCACTTCAAGATACTATCTACTGTGGGGAATATTTTATTTCATGTGGGCTGTTTATTTTGTATAATAGCTTCTAGGATTTTGAGTTTACCCTCGCTATAAAGTATTTTGGCATTATCCACTACTAGTCTTATGTTTATTCATGATGTGCAGGTCGATGTGTGCACGGATTGCACTGCGTTTCGACAGGTGACAGGTCAACTGCAAGTGAGTATGGTACATGTGCTCCCAATGTAATATATATATATATATATATATATATATATATATATATATATATATATATGCACACCAAATACTGTGATAAACTTGTATCAGGAAAAGGTGTAAACATACATCGTGACTCTTACCCAAGCTTTCCACTGACTGGCCAGGTATTACCCCACGTTGCTTTTCAATTCTCGATCTTGTCGGTGTGCACCGCCTGCTGAGGAAGGGCCCGCTGAATGCTCACAAGATAACACGGTAAAAGACAAAAGCCACATCGGGAAATAAGAACGCAAACCCTGTTTCTCATATATTGTTTTATTCGGGTTTTTGCCTGCAAGTCTGGGTCGGTAGGTAGGTGATACTTGGGACAACTTCTGCTATGTTGGTCTAACAGCTTATCCTCCCTACCAACTTCCCGCCTATCTACTGATCCCGACGTAGTAGCTAGCAATACGAACGGATGGTACGGGAACCACACGACAGACAAGTCCTTCTCCCACTCGCTAAGAACCGATCGGAACTCTCCGATCCCAAGTATGACTGTTAAAATAAACCAGTACCCAGAGATAATCTATTTCCGGTTTTAATGCCACTTGATCTCCAAAAACCCTTAATTCATTTCTTTACTTCCCCTTCGCTCAAAGTGGATGCCGATAAGAACGAACTTTAAAACAACCATCTGATGGTCCATCAAACAGAAACACTCGAGATCGAACCACTACTTGCCTTTTTAACGTTGATGTCTATAGTACCGCAAAGAATATTATTTACACTAGGTCTATTGTCCTAATTTTTGCTATTATAACAACGTTTCGGCCATCAGGTGCATGTTGAACCTGGTAACCTTTAAGGAATTTCAAAATGAACCATTAATTATTTTCGTTCCATTGACCATGTTTAGTATAGTTCATATTCAGTACTGTCCAGTTATTGCTTGCCTTGTTCCATTGAGTTTGCATTATCCGGGACTGGACTAACAATTACTATATCACAGAATAACACTTTAATGCACTAGGCGGGAGTGGCAATGCTGAGTGTAGAACTTGGAACATTCAAACTAATCTGCCTTCTGCTTTTCACCGAAGCATCTCTTTTATTACTATTGTTATTTCTCTTTATTTAATGTCCCCCATACGGTATCTATTCATATACTAAGCTTACTAAGGAGCTCCTCATCGTTTAGTATATGCGCTGATACTTTCAGATGTTTGACTCTACTTTATTCCAGTTGTGACTACCCGTTTCCCTCCATACACGATCAGCCATGCCTGATTTCATTGCCTTCCTCTATTGACAGCTTTTTGATGTTCCCCAGCACTTATTTTAGAGGACAGCTGGTTTCAACTTTATATCCTTTACTACAACTGTAAGGCATGTAATACACATAATTCTTGCTCATGTTTTCTTGTGTTCCTTTTGTGTGAACAGCCCCATAGAAGCAAGCGAGCCAGAGTGTCTTGCATCTAGTGCATAGGAAAATAAGGGTCTTACCTTAATGGGCGGCATGTGACATCGGCAAGTTTGCCTTATGAAAATGCCATTACTCTCACGTCTAGCAGTCTATGCGGTAATGAGGGTTTTTGTACAGTTTGGCTTGCTTCCACCAATAACAAACCATGTGCTGATTGGTCGAACTGGAGGAGGCTATTTGCCTGGGTAACTGAGAATAAAAGCGAAAAACGCTGATTGGTTGGTCGGCCACAGTGTTGGCCTGATGAAAGAGGGCTGAAGCAGTGAAAAGGGGAGAAGGAAAGACGGATATACGTTGTGACATGTTCAGAAAGCAAGGACGGCGAATTGAACCAGCAGTATCTTGATTTGTACAAGTGACGTCGTAGCAATACAGACTTATTTAAACTATAGACTCAGAGGATATTTTTCCATAGGATTGATCTGTGTTTGAATATTGAATTTATTGACTAGCGGTTCTTTACCCATTGCAATAAATAAAGAAACTGAATTTAACTGCAATTGAAATTTTCATAAAAATCAACATACACTGCTCTAAATTATACACTGTCTTGATAATTAGCAAGACCAATATGATATTTTCAATTCCTTGCTTGCAGTTACAGGACTGGCCCAATTAGGTATGAATGAAAATAGGTTAAGTGAACAGCTACAAGTTGGCCTGATTTGGCTGCTTTTATCTTTATAATTCTGAGCATACTACAAGCTTTCATCTCAATTTAGTTCAGATAGATTTGTTATTTTACACTGTGATAGAAAGGAGAAGTGGTGGGATTTTATCTTGATCTCAAATGTTTTGCGTTTATGGTTGTCATGTGGGATCTTTGAAGTTGGACTTAATGAGAAAAGAATAAACAAATACAAGCTTTTGGGGGTCAATTGACTACAAAACCGGACATTGATAATTTCCTGTTGCTGGTCTTTATAAATAGTCACATTTGGAATTGAGGAAGTCATTTCTGGTCAGCACTTGGTAAGAGACAGAATGTCCATTGAGTAGTTTTGATGCTGTCTGTTTGTATTGCCAGTCACAGATTGTGATGTGGAGAAAGTTGGTGTTAAGAAGAGCTGATCTGTTAGCCCAACATGGCAGAAGTTCAAACAGGGTTTGAATCCTCGTTTCTTGCTGTAGTGTTTGTTTTCAGTCATTGTTTCCATGTGAATGTTTGGCGGTCTTTTTCTAGCTTTTGGTGCACACTGACATGAACAAATATGGAGACATTGTGGGGTAGTCTATCAGTTGACCAGGACAAAGCTGAGTGAGGACCCCATTGTATGTTTACAATTGGACAACCTAGAGATGAACTTAATTACTTTCTTTTATGCTACTTGTCCAGTGTTACATTTTCTTTATACGATGGATGTTGCTTCTAAGGTTTGGGTTAAATGCTTTTTTTTCTAACAAAATATTTTCAATATCTGTCTATATTTCTGAGATGAGGTATTATGTACACTATTTACATTATTTGGACTATTGTCCTCATCTTTATTGCCATATTTATTACGTTTCAGCCATTGTACGCTCCGGCCTTCTTCAGGTGGTTGGAATGTCAAACTGAACCCTTTATTTCACTCACTGGGGTAGACTGTTCTAATTCCACCGACATCCATTAAACATGGCAATGTAAATAATGAAAATATTTTCATTTTGCTTCTAGTTTTATATACAAAGGATTCATCTCTGCAAATTGTTGCTGGAAGATCATTTGATGCTAAATTCAAATATTTCCTTTGTAATGTCTTGGTTAGATCATTTTCAAAGTTTGGAGAATGAGATATTGCAACACTTGGGTTCTTGTTAGCTGAAACTATCCAAGAGATCAATGGTAAAATATTCTCTGTTGCCACCAAATCCAACTGCTAGGCTGTCTATATAAGAACAATTGAGGCATTCAAGTATCATATTTCACACTGATCCCCAAAATCATGATTCAAATATTCCTGTTTAGCCCTGCCACATTTTGAGTTGACTGCTTTGAGATTTAGGTTGTTGGATGCTATTTGAAATGTGCTCTAATATTCATTGACTTGGGGAATTAATTCTTTAGACAAACAAACCAACTGACCCCATGTCTATGAACTCCTTGGGTTCAGTGTCTGTGGTTTGAATGTCCAAATATATCTCATTTTAAATTAATTTTCCCTTAGCTATTTTGGGGTTCGAATACGAGTTTCCAAATGCTAGCATCATTTGGCTAAAGTTAATTTTAAACTTTTCTCCAGATGCATTGTATAAAATCAGATTTCTTGTAAAACCTTCCTTTATTTTTATTATAGGGAAAAACAGATATTCTTGATATCAAACCTCTTTGGAGATATACCATTCCTAATTTTATTATATATATATATATATATACACACACACACACACACACACACACACACACACACAAGGTGTATTTAAGCAGTAAGAATTCTTTCAACTATGTTTGGTTGAATAATATCGACAAGTTCAGTCTATCTAATTTTTATTAAGGTTTTCAAATTTATGAATTAGCTGTTTTATATAATCAGTAAATTTATCAAAGTTCATTACTTTTTATTTGTTCTCTCCTGGTTACTTTCAAACCCTGTTACATTTATTTACAAGGATTTTGTTTTTTTATGTGTTTATGTAACTGTTTTGGGCTAATTTCAGTATTCACTCAAGCACTAAAATTAATTTTAACAGCCTTTCCGGTCTTGTTCATAATTAGGTAACAAAAAATAAAAATGAATTTTTGTTAATTTACCGATTATATGAACAACTAATTCAGAAGCTTGAAAAAGGTAATAAAAAACTGGATAGACAGAACTTGTCAATATATATATATATATATATATATATATATATATATATATATATATAATAAACAGTTTTAAGGTATACTATATTTATGGGTTATAATTCAACATCAGAGATAGAGGACGTGATGATTACATTTAGCATGAAACAGACTGTTGCCTCTGGGTGGTGGCCTCAATGTTCACACACACACACACATATATATATATATATATATATATATATATAAACAAACAAGCCACTCCCGTAAAAATAGATTACCCACAATACACCACTGACCCCATATATATATATAAATAGCTGAGGAAAAACCCAACATTCGCGGCCTGACGATTGCACCTAGCATGAAACAGCTTGTCGCCTCTGAGTGTTGACTTCAATGTCCACTTATATATATATATATATATAAAATGGCCAGTTAGGGAATCCTTCTTGCAGACACATCTGTGTCTGCTCACTATCCACAGACCCCAGCTGTGGATTATACTGCAACTATACTGAGCAGACCTTAGTTGCAGTTTATGTGAGAGGGTGCATAATCTGGCATGATCAACAGTTTGACCAAGTCGAATATGCTCATGACAACTTGTGATTTTGTGCTAGCACAGCCATTGAGGAATTCACACACAAAATTATTAATGTTAGTATCAGGTTTCTACATTATTTTTTTTTTTTTGTGTGGGGAAGGTTCATGTTGTGAAATAAAAAGTGAACATTGCAATATGAATTAAGAAGCTGATAATATTTCTGCCTCTGACATTCCTTTGGGTACAGGCAATATAAATACTAAGCCAATTGGTTCACATCTCAGAAATTTGAGATGCCATCCCTCCCCGACAATGTTACTTTAATTGGGCAAGTACCAATATAATCTAATGCATGTTCCAGATGACATTAATTATCTCCCTTGATTTCACAAGTTTTGCAATGAAGAAACAATTTCCCCTTGATTTTCTAAGAGGGTGATATTAGCATTCCATTCTCAGATTTGAATCTGAGTGGATTGAGCCTTTCCTCAGCAGTAAAGAGTAAGAAAATAAAACAAAGGTATTTTTTTTATTTTCCCTGGAAAGAAACAAGATTGAAATGAATACAAAATAATTTTATTATCTGAAAACTTTAAGATTTTAGAAACTTCCATAATCAAACAGAAATAAAAGAAAAAAAAAATTGATATGTAACTTTTGAGAAAGTCTTTCATTCACAAAATGTCTGAAATCATGATAATCAAGACGGTGGAGTCAATGTTTAGATTGTTTATGAAAATGTGTTTTACTGCAGGACAAGTGAACAGTCTCTGAAAAATAATAAACATTTTGCAAACTTCTTGTTTTCTTTTCTCACAACTTATTGGTTGTTTAATTATCTGGGTTTTGCTCAGAGTATACATATACATACATATACATACATACATACACACACACACACACACACACACACACACAGGGTGTCCGTAAAGTTTGTGTGCACTTAAAAATGTTTATAACTTTATTTGTATTTGCGATAGAAATAATCTGTAGAAAATGTTATAAAGTTTAATATACCTAGTTTTAAGTATAGCTAAAATAACTAATGTGATTTCAGGCATTACTGTAAATCAGTTGGCAAATGTTTTCTGTGAACTGCAAAATCGTATTACCCTTTGTATTGCTAATGATGTAAGACATGTGGAAAGTTAAATAAAATTTCAATAAAACCTAAAACAAATGTAGATTTACTTCTTTCTAATCCTTTTTACAAATTATTTCTATTGCAAATACAAATAAAGTTATAAATTTTTAAAAGTGCAGACGGACTTTATGGACACCCTGTGTGTGTGTGTGTGTGTGTGTGTGTGTATGTATGTATGTATGTATGTAAAAAAAAAATTTCTTTAACCAGCTGTTAGTATGCTGTTTATTAAGTCATCATAGTCTTTAGCTTGATGAGATCTAAGAAAGGTCTGGGAAACAAACACAAATGAAATGCCAACTCAAGTGAATAGCAAAAGATTATTAATATATTTATCTTGAAAATAAATACACAGGGTAATAGAAAAGACGTTATGATAAGTACATTGGGTCACCATTGCAGAGAGAGGAGAGCAATGATAAGAAGCATCAGTAGCAATGTGTGTGCTTACTGTAGACTAAGAGTTGGCAAGATAGTATCACAGATCAATTTTTTAGGATACTGGGTTGTGATTTTTGCCTGGTGCTCTGCTACTATGGTCTTGTGTCAGACTAAGTAAAGTTCAACAAATAATTTATACTAGAAACACTTGCGGACATTTCACAGTTTTGCTATTTGAATTTTATGATGAATCATTTCTTAAGTGTCTTGTGAGTTCTACAACTATAAAATACCCATGGAAATTCCCCTATTGCATTGGTAAATATTTGAGCTTAACAACTTTAACAAAGTATTACAATAACAACGATAAGTATGAATGCAAATCATTATTTAAATTAAGAGGGTACAACTGATAAGTTTTCCATTTCACTGAAGCAGACATTAAACATATGAGAGCATTATTACCTTAACTTCTCTTTCTCATTGAAACCAAAGTGTCAGCGATATGTTTTTTCTGTCTTTCATCAAAACCAAAATGGAAAAGTCCATTATTTATCTGAGGTATTGGCAGGGCGTATTGTATATATTAACTAAGGAACAAGCAGAATTATAATATGATGTTATAATAAACTCACAGGACATATTAAAGACAAGAGAATCTGGAGGAAACAGCAAATTTGTGTGAATGGGTGGCAGAAAAGAGACAAACTGGTATGGTAAAGGGCCAAAAATTACTTAAAGCAAGATTGGAAGTTTTGGAGGGCCATGATTGCCCACATAAAAGGCTTTTTTTTTTTTATTATTTTAAATTTACTCCAAGCAAGGCAATAATGTCATTAATATGTAAGGCACTACTGGGAGTGAAAGAGAATGAAAAAAAAAACTGGGAACCCAGTCCTAAACATGGAACAAAGGATAAAAGATTTGACACTATTGCCACCTTATACATTTGCCATTTTTTTCTGCGGTAGACCAGTTGATTATGTTCCTTATTTTTACTGAACAAATCCTTTCAAATTTGATTCAATCACATTTATCAACTCAATTAGCATCAGTAACAATATTTTAATACATGAATTGAATTAGAAAGAAAAACATATTTTAGTTATACAACTAACAATAATAACTTTTGTATAAATATTTAACCTCAAATGAATAAAACAATTTTTGGCTGTAAATTAGTTCGGAACAGCAATCGAGTTGTTCTTATATATCCACTGCATGTTGTGATGCTCAGTGTCCTTTTATATAAATTTATTTTACAAATTAAACATTCACTCAGTTTGGAAATTATGATGAAAAAGCAAAGATTTCTACAAGGACATGAAACACACACACACAGGTCAGTGCTATTGAGCCATAAACCAATAAACCACGATGTCGCTTAGCCGTGCATGTGCGATGGACCCCAAAATTTTTGTCTTCATATGAGAATCATAATCATCAGTGGATCCTAATTTGAAACAAATTCAAACTTATTAAGAACTTTATTTCTATTTTCAATAACATACATGTAAATTTAGTAAAAATGTTTTGTATTAATTTTGTAAAATTTGTATTATATCATTACATAGAAACCTGTGCTTGTACGTAGATGTTACTACATTGTATTATTTTTAATACATTACAATACAATGTATTAGTAATGTTTTTATTCAAAATCTTAATAAAACTATAAAAAAATTAATTTTATTATTTCTTGTAAAAATGTTGAAATCTCATGCATATGAGATTTCCGTCATCTTTTGATGTCATCGAGGATAGATCTATTGACATGGCGCTTTATAATTGGAATCATTTTAAGCCTTCATCTTTAAAATTTATTCACATTGTGCAGATTTTTATATGAAATTAAAGGATAGTTTTAATAAATGTTTTTCAAAACCACCAATATTCAACACTTAGTATTGAATATGCATTTTGCCTGCTACTGTGCTACCTAATTTTGCGGATAACTCCATGGATCTAAGCTGGCAATCCTGACAGCATGGCTCACTTTTTATCTAAACTGCAGACCATCTAAACCGTGGATAGATGTTTTGGACCCCAGCTACCATGGTTTATCGGCGCTGACCTGTATCTATGTATTAATGAAGACGCTTGAATTTATCGTTTCAGGTCCTCGTGGAACTGAATTTAAGAAATGAGAAAATTTCCAAGTAGTTTGTCACACCCTGTTTCAATGAAATTGGTATTGTATCAATGCTTTCAAAATTGTGTTTTCTGAGAAAACTTTCAACAAAATCACAAAGAAAGTTTCAGTAGACTTATCAAAAATTCCATGGATGGTCTGCATGAAAAATATCACTACTGAAGGAATATAAAACTGTTCATTTAGCATTTTCTAAAAAGGTTTTGATCAATAAAATGATTAGCAGAATAGTTAATTAATCAGATAAAAACAAAAACATCTCAACAGTGATGCATAATGATTGGCAGACATAATTTATGAGAGGAGGGGGTTGTTTCATACAATAGGGAGAGGAGGGGGGTTGTTTCATACAATAGGGAGAGGAGGGGGTTGTTTCATACAATAGGGAGAGGAGGGGGTTGTTTCATACAAGAGGGAGAGGAGGGGGATTGTTTCATACAAGAGGGAGGGGAGGGGGGTTGTTTCATACAAGAGGGAGAGGAGGGGGGGTTGTTTCATACAATAGGGAGGGGAGGGGGGTTGTTTCATACAAGAGGGAGAGGAGGGGGTTGTTTAATACAAGAGGGAGAGGAGGGGGTTGTTTAATACAAGAGGGAGAGGAGGGGGTTGTTTAATACAAGAGGGAGAGGAGGGGGTTGTTTAATACAAGAGGGAGAGGAGGGGGTTGTTTCATACAAGAGGGAGAGGAGGGGGGTTGTTTCATACAATAGGGAATAGGAAACTTACCAGAATTGAGTTGGGGGTGAGAAAAAAATGCCTTAAAATATCAACCAGTGCTTTTGAAAAATCTTTTAACCTCTGTTATACAGCTAGGTGATTTGTCTTCTAAAAAGATAATGACCCCTGCCCCCCAACCAATATGATTTGAAAACCACTTAGTTTGAGAACAAGATTCTCAATGGCCTGACCTCAATACAGTTGAATATTTGAGAGATGATTTGAAAATTAAGATCTACAAATAGAAGCCATCGAATCTGAATAATTAGAACTGAGAGGAATGGTAAAAAATATCAGTTGAGAGATGTAGAAGATTTATTGACGACTAGAGAAAGCAGTTATTAGCAATGATTGGGGCTAAAAGGAATCTGAATGAAAAATGAGTTGAGGGGCTCAAATAATTATGCCAAAGTTATTCTAATAAAGTCTGGAGAATGACGCAATTAAAAATATTAATTCTTCTGCATTTATTATCAATTCACTTAAATCAGTGTTAGAAAAACAGTTTTTTTTGTTTTCTTTTTAACTAATTGTTCACCCAGGTGTCATTCAAGTTAGTGGTTTACTGAATGAGGTTAATGCACGTAAGAGGAGGAGGTAAAAAGTGCAATTTATAAAGATAAGTAGAAAAGATGATTGTTAACCCTAGATTTGAAAATGTTAAAATTGTATCAATTAGGGTAGCATCCTCTCAGGAGTTTGTTGCGGTTTTTAATAAGCCGTCTGAATGGAACTTCTTTCTTATACAAATGGAATAAGGATAGTTTGTTTCAGTGTATGTGGCATGGCGGGTCTTAGCTGTGAAGGTCAGAACTGGTGGAGTTAGAGTAGCTGCAGGCTTATGAAATTTTGTCAGTGGGGTAGGGGTAATGGTATGGATAAATATCAAATCAAATGTTGAATGATTAATTGGAAAAATAATCAAGGAGTTGAATACTTTTACATACATGTGTACAAAGCTTAGTTTCTGACACAAGACCATCTGTTTGGAGCAAATTCTTTACATGGAATAATTTCCTAGACATTGTCTATACCATTGATATTTCATTATCAAGCAAAAAATATTATTGATTTTGATTATTTCATTGTTTATTCCCTTTCTTCTACATTATTTCATTATAAACAAAAGTGACCCTCTCCTATAGATGGGGGTCGGGGTTGATTGATAGATAGATAGATAGATAGATAGATAGATTGATTAAAATGGCTTATCAATCTTTTGCAGTTCATTTAAAGCCAGAAAAAATTTTTTAGATTCTAAGAATTTTTTGGAGATAATGATTTACTGGTACAAGTTTTACTAATTAATCCATAGATTGGGGGAAATAAGAGATGGATTCATACATTTCCCAAGAGTATATGCATGTAAATAAATATAACGAACCTGACTGGAATTGGAACTCAGCTCTCTGATATCCAATTCTGAGCTGTTATCTATCTACAACACCTGCACTTCCAAGCTTACAACACCTGGTATTCCAAAGTGGTCACCTATCTAGGTACTGACCAGGCTTGATGTTGCTTGACTTTGTGGTGGGTGGTATAATTGAAAATGGCTTGGAATTGTTAATCAGATAGGTGAGTCCCAATTCCCATGGGTTCCATCATATTCACTTACCTGCAAGCACAAATACTCCTGGGAAAGGTATGAATCTATGTCTTCTTGCAGATATGGGTTAATTAGTAAGACTTGTATTACTAAACCATTATTATATTACTATAAAAAAAAAAAAAAAATCTTAAAATCTAAAAACATTTTCTGGTTGTAAATAACCTGCAAAGGGTTGATAAACCATAGAAAATGAATGAATCAATAACTGAAGCCTCTTTAAATATGAAGTCTGGCTATAATAAAACACTTATTTGTAACAGTTTTATTTCATAGATGTTTTGGTGAATCCATTCTTCAATGATCTGAATTGTTCCATACATTTTTGAGAACTTTTCTCTTCATCTTTGTTTTTTTAAACACTTTAATTTTGTGTAAAAACAGAAAAAAAATGAAGAGAATAGTTACATATGGAATATCACCATTATGGTAGCCAGTCAAAAGTACAAGGAAGTCTTAGGCACTCAATATCTGTGGGGAATGCACACATATGACTTTTAGTGTCGATTGTTGATTGATTTTGTTTTTATGACTTATGAACCCTTTGTGGGTCATTTAAAGCCCAAACATATTTCTGGTTGTAGGAGGTTGCTTACAATACTCGATGTTCCCAAGTGGTCAACTATCCAAGTACTGACACATTTATGTTGGTTGTTTGGTAATATTTTAAACGGATTTGGGTGAAGTCGCTACAATTTGTTAGTATGTGCATATTGTTTGGTAATTTATTATATAAAAATGTATTTTTATACTTTCATAGTGTTTTGTTTCTGTTGGCAGGGGGGGGGGGGTGTCACTATTTGCCCATATCTGGGACCCTAACTGGTGCTACAACCACAGATCAGGGTGGACTTGGGAAAAACACCAATTAAGAGATGTTTCCATGCTTCTCAAAACCTTACAACCAGAGGCCTTGCTGTTGGATGTAGTTTTTGTGTCTGCGTGTCTGCGTGTGTGTGTGTGTGCATGCATGAGTATACAGACACATTTGCAGTTAACAGCATGGAAGAGGGAATTGTTGACCTGAGCTTAAATTTCCAGCTGCAACAACTTGTGCTCACTTTGCACTAAAAGCCTCAGCAAAGGCATGGCTCCGTCTCTTCACTCCAGTTATGAGTAAAATAGCAGGGTAGACTGGACTCTCTTGCCTTATCTGGCAATCACTTTAGAAGAAAGATAAGTCTGAATTCAAAATTGTAGAAAATGCAATGAGAAAACACTCCAATATCTTTCAAAAGAACAGTCATGGAAATACAGTTTGCAGATTAAAAAGAGGCAGAAATACCTACATTATAGAGACATGGCATACAGGTAGAACTTGCATAGTGCTTTAAGTTTTACCAGTTGAAAAAACAAAAAAAAAAAAAAAACACACACACAACAGAGGAGTACACTATATGACCTCCCTGCACACAAAACAGTGTGACACTACATGACCCCCCCCCCGAGTTGATTCTACTCAGCTGTTGATGTGAGCTAAAGACATTTTCTTCTTTGCTTTTTTTTTCTTTTTTACCTACATCAGCCATTAATAGTCTTTGCCTGTGAGTGAGTTTCTTTTGCTACTTTTAAACTAATTACTAGGTTTGATGTACTAATTTTATTGCAACACTGCTCAGCTTCTTTTATTTCAACAATAAAAGAACAGGAACGAGATATTTATTCTTTGGTTCTCGATTGAAAGCACTCGACACATAGCAAATCATTTGTCAGATAATTTAACAATTAAGAACAGATTTAGAAATTTTATAAGAGTAATGTAAAAGATTCATTTTGAAGATAAACAGACAAAAACACATGAATCTATCGGAAATGAAGTAATCCTTTCATATGAGGTAAATTGCGTAGATATCAAATGGCCATGAAAATTTGTGAAAGTGACTTGGAAGTGTTAAGGAGAAATAAACTGATTTCTCCTAGGATCACTTCTTTCTTGTTTATTAAAGCTTACAAATGCAGGTGAAATTAATCTTACTTTGTCATTGAATTACCCCCCCCCCCCAAAAAAAAACCACAGTATGTTTTCATCATTGCCCAAAACCAAAACAAAAATGAGGGATGAATGGGTTACCAAGTACCCTTAATCTCTAATACAGCTAGAAACACCATTTTCATTCCAAATAATAATGACAAGAAGTTACTTTGTTTTAAATGACCCGTAAAAAGATTTTTGACTAAAAAAAATCATCTCAGGTGAAAAGATACCAGCTTTTACATGTTGAAGATCCATCTTTTATTGAATAAATTATCAGATGGAGAAGTTAAAACATCTTTAACTGTTATATAATTTAGTGTACAGAAGACAAATAAATTAAAATCCGATATTTAACCTAAAGATAGAAAAAAACAAACACTGAGTTTTACCAAGTTTGTCAAACTATTCTTGAGTAACTCTACATTTACTTCTCTAATAGAAACATTAAAATCAGCTTGTATTGCTTTGTAATACAGACAGAAACTAACAAATGAACTAAATTTAATGAAATAAAATGGAAGCAGAAGTTAGGAAGATTTATTTACCTGTGTTCAATAATCAAATCTTTTATCTGTGTTCCTTCAAATATTAAAATAAAATTCTAAGACCAAAATGCAGTATTTGTTCTAAGTTAACTTAGATAAATAACATTTAGATTTTGTGGGATTTACCTTTATTAAGAATAGCAGGAATATTCTTAAGTGGTTTCTTTTAGATGTTAAATACAAAGACTTTTTAGATTTCTCACTTGGCCTTTTATCTTTTTGGTATCTTTTAACAAATCATTAGTCAATCCCTTTTCTGGCCGTTAAAGAATTGCAAAAACCAACTTGTGAACATAACTAAATAGTAAACAAAAAATGTATGGATGGCTGGTCACTCATATCCGAGTATATTTGTTTGCTAGGCTAGATAATCCCTGTTGCAGACATCTGCTCAGGCACATTTGTTTGTGGTTTATACTGCAACTATACTGAGCGAACCGTAGTTGCAGTTTCTGAGAGAGAGCACATGATCTGGCATGATGAACAGTTTGAAAAAGGCTAGCATGCTTAAACTCTGTCATGATGACTTATGACTTTGTGCTACCACAACCATCAATGGCTTCTAAACTGTTCCGTCTATCAAATTTCATTCACACGGCTTGGGGCAATCCGTGGTACTGTTTTCAGGCACATCTCAACAGTACCAGAGCCTGGGATTGTCTTCATAAGTTGATATTATCAAGAATTCACTTCCCTTACAAAGTGACCATAGTGAGATGTGAATCAGGGTCTCAGGGTCAGAATGTTAATATTCTAACCATTTGATCACACGTCCAATAAACAATATGGTGTAGGAAAGAAAAGGGAGCAGAATGACTAGAAGACAAGAACCCTGCTTGAATCTGGACATTTCTATTGTTGAACTGGTTTAAGGCATCATTCGTGTAAGAATCTCATAAGGCATGGGAAGTCAGAGTTAGCTAATAATGGGTTAAAGGTCAATGAAGTGTTTTATCCTTTGAGGGACTTAAGATGACAAGTGTCCCAAAGAAAGAAAACAGAGGAAATGGAAAGGAACTAAAATATCGTTGTTAGCATATTTGGGTACTTCATTGAACTACGACTCTTCACTTCAAGGTGTAAATGTTTCACATTTCTAGCATTTATAATTTGGGACTTTGCAGAGATTCTTACTTGTCTGGCCTCAGAAAATTTGTTAATCTTAGAACTTTAGATTCTTTAGAAATCAAGTCGTTTATTTCAAGTGGACTTTTCTTATTGGTACAAATCAGTTGGTGGAGAAAAGGGTTTTCTTCTTTTTAGCAAAACAAAATAAACTTTCTAGACCAAAGTGGAAGGATTCACAGATCAAAAAAGATCTTCAGCAGTGGAACATTGTTCTGATAAAATATCAACAAAGAAGTTAAAAATAGTTCAAGGTATCTATAGAGATGGCAACAAAGAATAGAGTTTTTAAATTAAAATCTTACAAAAAATAACTTTAAATTAGAGAATAATAAATAAAAATTTGAAAAATATTTTTGATATAAAACAAATCATAGGAACAATGATGAAAAAAAAAAAATCTTAAAAAATGATTTAAAAATATTAAATACTGCTTCTGAAACAAAGCCTGTGGGAAATGTGAATAGAGAGGAGGAGAGAGACAAGGTGAAGAAGGAGAGAGACAAGGTGAAGAAGGAGAGAGACAAGGTGAAGAAGGAGAGAGACAAGGTGAAGAAGGAGAGAGACAAGGTGAAGAAGGAGAGAGACAAGGTGAAGAAGGAGAGAGACAAGGTGAAGAAGGAGAGAGACAAGGTGAAGAAGGAGAGAGACAAGGTGAAGAAGGAGAGAGACAAGGTGAAGAAGGAGAGAGACAAGGTGAAGAAGGAGAGAGACAAGGTGAAGAAGGAGAGAGACAAGGTGAAGAAGGAGAGAGACAAGGTGAAGGAGAAAAGTAGAGAGAGAATAGAAATTGGTTTAAAAAAGTTTAAATGAATATAAAAAATAAAAAGTAAAAAATAAAGAAAACTTTAAGGAGTGGCACAAGGCTAACAGTAATTGAGAGTAAACAATAGTCAAAAAATGTCCACCTGTTGTTAGCTGGTATATCAGGGCTGGATGAAAAAAAAGAAGATTTTAACATCGGCTGTAAGCTAAATCAATAAGAGCTAGTGCTGAAATGAGTTTGTCCTTGGATTCACTTGAGAAGCTGTTTAGCTCTAGCTTGCTGTTGCCATTGTTGTTGCTGCCACCCCCATCACTCCGAACCCCGGGACCGAAAACAGAGAGACAATTGGAAAATTGTTGCTTTAGGCTTTTTGGCTTGGTAGAATGAGATTTTTCATTTCGTCTGCAAAAGAAAGAGAAAAATTAAAGTCAGAAACCAAAAGTTCAACTGGTTTATTGGGCGGATCTTTTGTTCAGCAATTCTTATAGCGCTGGACAGGCCTCCATAAGTTGGTTTGTTCCTTAGCTTCACACATTTTTTCTTCTTTTAATCACAAGGTTTCCAGATGACATGTTCTTTCACCTTGCAATTAAATTGTGACAACAAGCAACTTTAGACAAGAGCTGAACTCACATCTTGTACGATTTGTTTTGAATTTTCCCATTTGAAAAATTCTGAGATAAAGAAATCAAAATTGTTATATAATGAAATATTTAACTGTAGAACCAAAGACAACTTAGTAGTTGTAGTAATTAGTCAATAAAATGTAATGCGGAGCAAGTTGGGAGAAAAGCAATAGGCATGATGCCTGGACAGGCTGACAATAGTCAAGGTGATTGATATTGACTGAAAACTATATATATATATATATATATATATATATATATATATATATATATAAAAATAAAATTTTCAGTCAATATCAAGCACCTTATATATATATATATATATATATATATATATATATATATAATACCACTGCTACTTAAGGTTCATCCCAAAGTGGGGGTTGTTGGCTAGATTATTATATATTTTGAGTTTTAGCATTTAAATAACAAGGAAAATATCATGAAAAAAAACATGGATGCATTTTGTAGTTAGGTGATATGATGGCCAATAGATACTTTTTTTGTTAGCATATATACATCCCGAGTGGATGTGCAAGTAGTGTAATGGATAGCAGTTTGGAATGAGAAATCGGAGTTCAAATTAAAGTTGGGTTTGTTACATTCACTTACACGCATGCTCCAGCTATGGGTTAAATATTAGAAAGATAATTGTTATTCTCAAAACATTGTTAATATATTCACTTGTAAAAAAAGAAAAGAATTATTCTTACAATCCAAAGTATATTTCAGTTTTAAATGACCCACAAAATGTTGATATGTCATAAGAAAGAAGTCAATCAATTAATCAAGCAACATGTATTCTGAAAGTGTTTTGGATCTTTTATTTAATAACTGGGCAAAATTTGGGAATATTAATTAATACTGCCAGCTTTACTTACTTTATATAATATATATATATATATATATATATATATGATTCAACATCATCACTTGATAAGACACCGGAGGTGTTGAAACATAATGGCTATTTTTGTAGTGATTTTATAACATATTTCTGTTATAATTTTTAAATAAACAATTATTTATATATATATATATATATATATATATATATATATATATATATATACACACCATGTTGGAAAATGTTAAAGAGGCCTCTTTATTATATATATATATATATATATATATATATATATAATCACATATTCAAAGATGATATTCTGATATGTATGTATATATATATATATATATATATATATATATATGTATATATATATATATCAGAATATCTTTGAATATCTGATTATATATATAATAACATAACAGAATATCATCTTTAACGGTGAATATCTTTGTTTAAATGTCCATATAACCACTTTGAAGATGGCTCATGTGAAGCTCTGATTAATGAACAGCATAATAAAAAATATACAAATGTTGGACAATTTTTGTCTTTATTTACTCCTGAAATTAAAGCAACTATATGAAGTTTAGAACGGTTCCTGATCAAACATAAGACATTCGTTATCTGTTATATTTAACAAATATATATATATACAGTTGCGACCAAAATGTTCAGAATGGCATTGTTTTCGTCAGAAAAGTAGGTGTAAGTTTTTATCAAAGTTGTTTTATATTCTATAATTTTCACAGACAATAAATACGATATTAATTGTTATTGTCTGAAATTTTGGTGTAATTTGAGAGGATAATACAAAAGCTATGGATGATTTAGTGATTTACTGCAAAACCCATGGCGGCCAAAATGATAAAAAATGACAGAATACTGGAATTATTTAATATTTAGTGTGAAGCCCTTTAGCTTCAATCACACTTTGACATCTTCGACTGCATGAGGAAATTAAATTTTCAATTTCTTGCTGGGTGATCTTATTCCATTCTTCCATAATTGCTTGGTTGTTTTCGGATTTCTGGCTTTTGAACGTTCTCCTAGAATATTCCACACATTTTCAATAGGATTGAGATCTGGGCTCTGAGCAGGCCAATCCATAACAATAACCTTTTCAGCCTTGAGGAAATTCATGACCACCTTAGCCTTGTGACATGGGGCATTGTCCTGCATGAATATGGGTGGTCGCTTAGTTGAATTTCTCAGCACAGGCAAGACATGATCTTTTACAAGTTGTTTATAAACTCCTGAATTTACCTTTCCATGTAATCGCACCAAAGGGCCCACACCATCTCCAGATATCATCCCCCAAAGCATGACACTTCCTCCACCGAATTTAACAGTAGTCTTAAGGCATTTAGGCGACAATTTTTCACCTACTTTTCGTACCTTTTCCCATCTGAGCCAAATAACAAACTTAGATTCATCACTGAAATGCACCGTTTGCCATTTTTCTTGAGACCACAACACATGTTCGGTTGCAAAGGTAAGACGAAACTTTTTATTCTCGGAGCTGATCAGTGGCTTCACTGCAGGTGCTCTTGCTTGTAGGTCATGTTCAACTAAATGACGAGACACAGTTTTTCAAGATAAAGTTTTCTTCAGTACAATGCTCATTTCCCGAGAAATAGCAGCAGCAGTTTTAAATTTGTCCTTTTTAACCAACTTTACCATAGCATGATCTTCTCTCTTGGTCATTTTTCTTGGCCTACTTGGCAAGACTTTCTTGCTTCACACAAACCACAATCATTGTAGACCTTAAGAATACCGTGAACAACACTTTTTGACTTGTTAACAACCTTTGCAATAGACCCAATACTTAAATTATCCTTCTTTCGAAGCTTAATAATCTGCTGACGAATTGGTAATGGAGTATGTGGTATTATATTAACAAAGTACACTGCAGATATTCTTACTAATGTTTAGTAAACGAACCGTCACGTAAACAAATTAAAAAAATTAGAGTTCGCCGGTTAAATATACTAAAACACGGAGTAAAAGCAACCATTCTGATCATTTCGGCCGCCATGGGTTTTGCAGTAAATCACTAAATCATCCATAACTTTTGTATTATCCTCTCAAATCACACCAAAATCTCAGACAATAACAAATAATATCGTATTTATTGTCTGTGAAAATTATAGAATATAAAACAACTTTGATAAAAACTTACACCTACTTTTCTGAAGAAAACAATGTTGTTCTGAACATTTTGGCTGCAACTGTATATATATATATATATATATATATATATATATATATATATATATATTAAAGCTTAGATAGGATTACAAAATATGTATCAATATTAATAATGTTATTAAGCTTATCAGACAATATGAAAATAATTTACATAAAATATTATATTATTTAATGAAACATGCATCTATATATATATATATATATATATATATATATATATATATATGAGAGAGGGACAGAGAGAGATGATAAAATATAGTTTTACGGTATGCTATATTTACAGGTAAGAGTATGGAATATCAAGGCTAGATCAGGCACGTATAAAAGTGGACACTGAAAATTGTGTTCAAGCATGAAACATACTGACACCACTTGATCTTTACTTCTGTGTCCACTTGTATATATATATATATATATATATATATATATATATATATATATATATATATCTATATCTCATCATCCTCCTTTGACCGCCTTAGGGGTGGTTGGAACTCTATTAACAATCCCTCTCCACACTGCTCAGTCCTGCATTGCTGTCCCAAGATCCTCAATGTCCGACCCTGAGTCCTGAGCCATTGTATCTAGGAAAGTCAATTTTCGTCTCCAGAATGATGCCATAGAAGTAAGGATGAGATGACCTCTACTGTCCGCTTGGTCAGTGGTGGTTGCAAACAGCAATCGCTTCTGTTTGAGCTTAAGAGAGGTTGGTTTCAGTTCTCTGTAAATTGTGTCAAGTGTTGCATGGCATCTCCAACTGATGTTCTAAATTTTTCTAAGCAGATTTGAATATGTTCCCTCCAGTTGTCTTTCAAGATGAGCAGATAATGTCCAAGTTTCTGATCAATACAGTAGGACTGGTTCAATCAATGTTAGAAAGGTTTGGATTTTTAAAGAGAATGGAAGGTTCGAGCACCAAATCTTGTGAAGTTTGTGACACGCATCCCACACAAGAGCTTTGCAGATGTTGAAGTCTTTTTGTGAATCTATCATGTGAGATCCAAGATATTTGAAGTTTTCAACTCTTTTGATGGATGTTATTATTGAGTGACTTAAACTCTGATAGTTCAGGGGAGGTTGTGATATATTCTGTCTTACTCATACTGCAAGAGAGACCAATCTGGTTCGCTGCTTGCTTGAGTTATTGCAGCAAGGATTCTGCATCTTTGATACATTGAGATATTAATGCAAGATCATCGGCAAATTCAAGGTCAGTCAGGAATTGTGTAGGGTACCAACTACTCTCGCGAGATCTCAAAAGGAGTCCTTTTTCATCGATGTTGTTGAGTGAAATATGCAGAACATAGTAGAGAACAACTACGAACAGAGGAACCAGGGTGTCGCCTTGTAGAACTCCTGCTTTAAATTCAAAGAAATCAATCTTGGCATCAGACGATACAATGGTGGCAGCGGCGTTTCTGTACAAAGCTCTAATTACTTCAAAAATTCTGGAGAGTGTACCATAGAGTTGGAGGATTTCGAACATAAGATCACTGTTGATGGAATCAAACGCCTTGTGAAAGTCAACAAGACAGATTGTGACCTCTTTATTGAATTTTTTCATCTCTTCCAGTATGCGGCAAATGCAGAGGGTTTGAGCAGTTGCTGGCCTGCCTCTTCTAAATCCGTTCTGGTTCTTGCGGAGGAGTGGATCGATTATAGGGACAATCTTATTCAGCAGAAGCTTATTGTAAACTTCTGCTTAAATCGGCATGAGAGTTATACCCCAATAGTTTACCGCACTTGTTAGATCACCTCTTTTTTTAACAGGGACTATTGAAGGGCGGCAAATGGTGTATGAATGTGTGATTGCAAAACTCAAGGAGGAGGTCATGAAATATTGGATCTTTCCACAATAATGTTGGTATGTCGTCAAGACCTGGAGATGTTTGTTGTTTTGAGTTCATCAAGCATGAATAGGTTGGTGTTTATGTCCTGTGTATTGGATATTTGATTTATTGGGAGTTGAAGACCACTGATTTGTGGCGGTTCTCCCGGGAGTTTCTTAAAGTGGTCAAACCAGTTAGCTTTACGTTTTTTCAGTGGAACCGCCTTTAAGCCGAATGGAGGGCTTTGATTTTCTTCTTGAGAGTATGTTTATTGTTTTCCAGGTTGCAGCATGTTGTTTCTTTGTATGCAGATCGACAATCTTCTCAATCTCCCCTTGCATGTACTCTGCATCTAGTATCCTTTGTGCTTTAGTTATGCCTTTAAAAGTACTTCTAATTAGCTTTGGTTCATAGCTCGGTTTCAATCTTTGCAGATATTTTCTTGCTTTTCTCACATAGACATCTGAAATGATGTGGGTGTGCTATAACTTTTCCCTCTTTGACAGTTTTGAGAGTGCGATGATTTCTTCTGTAGATGATATAAGGTTGCTGTGTCGTGTTTCAATGTCATCAGATTAATCAGAGAGCATTTTGTAACGATTCTTAATATCTACAGCAAAGAAGTATCTCAGTTCTGTCTGGTGATACCTTGGCCCAATCGACTTGTTTCATAGGGTCTGGTACTGGCAGTTTGGATGACTTTAGGTTAAGAGCGACATGTATGAAAACAACACTATGATGAGAACCAACAGAAGAGAAGGACTAGTATGCCTGGGCATTATGAACATTGTTCTTCCACTTTTTTTCTCATGAGGATGTAATCAACTTGTGATCGAGGTCCAGATGGATGTTGGAATGTCCACAGATGGTTTGGATGCTTCATGAATCTCGTGTTTGTAATTTGGTGTTGGAACTCTTGAGCGAAATCTGTTTAGTCCCCCCAATGTTTCATTTAGTTTCCTTAATATATGCGAATAGAGCATCCCCCATCCCTATTTGACCACCAAAATCACCTGAGATAACGAGGAATTTGTGGGTATAGACCCTTTCTGTTACTCTTTTCAGATTGAAGTAAAAGTAATCTACTAGTTTTTTTGTTATTTGTGTTAGTTAAGCAGTAACAAGAAATGAATGTGGTTTAAGGGTTACTGTTAAATTCAGCAACAATTATGCGATCAGATATTTTTTCAACAGATTGTAACTTTCCTGAGGCTTTAGGAGAGAGAAGTATACCAACTTCCGTTGACTGTGGAACCTTGGGAGTTTTTGGTGGCTGAGATGATGATATATTGGATTAAGGTTGTTATAATTCAGGTCAATGTCAGGGTGATGGTACCTGTGCTCCTGGATGTTCAAGATGTCAATTTTAATTTGCTTTGTGCAAAATAAGAAGCTCTTGTTTTCTACTGGTCTTTGAAAAAATTTGTAAATTCAAAGTGCTGTAGAGATAATAGGACTATTGCATTTCATAAACTTTGATGTAGAGTTTTCTTTGCTGTTCCTGTATCTCCCCTTTCACAATTACCTCGCTCCAAAGAGTTGGGAGGTGACTGGTCATCCGTTTCATGAGAAACAAGGTTTGAATTGGGAATTGGATAAGTGGGAACTGGAACCCTGGTACAGTTAATGGACGTCATGATAGTTCTTTCAGTAGCTGATACAAAATGTGGGATGCCAACCCTAAATCTGGGTGTTTTTTTGCCGAGACACCATCTCTAGAAAGACAGCCACCCAAGGCTAAAGACTTCTTTCAAGCCATGAAGTGAATTATCCCATTGAATTTCTGCGGACTGTCTTAGAGACTCCATCTCCGGATTTGTCCTCAGGGTTTATTGCTGAAGCCTTTCCAAAGATTGGGTATGGCTGCAAGGCAGCGGAGGTTTGAAATCAGAGATTTCATTCTCTTAGATGAACTACCCTCCCAGGCTGACATATTTCATCTACTTAAAGTGTATAGATACACGCATAAATACACATATATATTTAACATTGTATGTTGGAGTAAACAGTTCACCATCAAAGATAACACATATTTTATTATATATATTTTAAAAATGATAATAATGAAAATAAATAAGAAACAAATAGAAGTATAAAATTATAATAATAAAAATAAATAAGAAACGAATAGAAGTATAAAATTATCAAATATATTTTATTATTTTTGTTAAAAATATTTGATAGATAAATAATAAAACAAATTGATTAGTTTGAGTAATAACGATATTTTGATCAAAATATCGTTATTACTCAAACGCTTTTCCAACAAAATTGAAAATATGTCGTCTATAAAAAATTATAATTATAAATAAGAAAAGAATAAAATTAAAATAATAGGCAAATGTTGTTAAAAAGATGTTTGAATTATAAATGATAAAGAAATAGACGATCTTGGAACAATAGTCAAAGATAAACAAACATTACAACTCTAAATGCTTTTCCTAATAATTTTGAAAACTATGTCCTCCTTCATAAAAGAGAAAAATGCTACGCTTAAATACAGAGAAAAATCCTTCATGCCAATGTATAAGTAATTTAACAAATACAATGTATCAAATATTCTTAATATAATAATTAATAATAATAATAATAATATTATAATATTAATAATAATTCCCAGTGAGAGACTTTTAAACAATACTCAAAATAAAAGAATCGATGAACAGCATGACTTATCTTAAAAATAAACAAATATGTATAAAAAGATTATAAAAATATGTATATTAAGACATTATAAATGCATAAAAATATAACAAAAATTAAAATATAATAATGAAGGAAAATATAAGAATAAATGGATATTAAAAACAATCAAGACTTTTTGATTTTAAATATGACATAACTTTCTTTGAGCAATGAAAAAACATGTCCTTCCACTTCAACATGCAATGTTTATTTTAAATACAGCTGTACTTTTTGACTACAGTAAATGGATATAGAGTTTGGTCAACACTATAGCTAAGGCCAGTAGTACATAGGTTAATTTTATATCTCATGTATGATGCGATCCCCATTAGCTTCAAAATTAGGTCTACAAAAGTCGCATGATACGCGAGTATATACAGTCGATGTTATCAGTTCCCAAATAGGTATTTATGTTGATGACACTATGTTGTGGAGTTATTTCCACAATAGAACTTGTAGTCGGACTAAACGCGTCCTAAATGGGTTAAACGTACAGAAACGTTAGGAACTGGTAATAAAGTGTTACGCAGAGTAATCGAGTTGTGGTTGCTGATTACTACTCCTTGACTCCTACTTATAATAGGTGGGAGAGTCTATTATCTAGACAAGGTGTCTTTCACTATAACACACTACCATTTACTGCTGTCTGAATAGCAAATCCATCAGAGCTGACAAAGTTAATCTGGCTGCTGTTCTTGAAAAGGACCTCCAATCTGTGGTTAACTGGGACAGGAAATGGCTCGTAAATTCCAATGCCTCCAAAACGAAACTGTTCTTATTTAACCACCGTAGAAAAACTTTCCTGCCTGTCATCAGCATGGCTGATGCTAAACCCATGGAGAACAACAAACTGCATCTTCTTGGCCTCAAATTTTCAACTGACTTGAAGTGGAACGACAACATCGAATCAATAGCTGCATCTACTGAAACAGGCTTTGGCAACACCATTCTTAGTCATGTTGGCCATGGCATCTCTGATGGCTGCCTTAAGAGCCTCCTCAGTGTTGTAGGCTCTGCTGGTCACCTCCCTACCCAAGACACCCCACACAAAATAGTTGAGAGTATTGCAGTCTGGCAATGGGGAGTGGAGAGGCATAAGTCGGGCAACCAGTGATATGGTTAGCAAGTAGCGCCACTTGAACGCATAAGATTTATAATTCAAGTCCTTCTTGACAATGTGCCCGATTGTTTGCCTGGAGATTTCCCTCACACTTTTGATGGGGTTCTTCTTGACAACCTCGGCGATGAACTCTGGCATTCTGGTGCCACCAGAGCACTTCTTATGAGTTTCGCAAAAACTTGCTATACTGTGATGTCACAGTGCTATTGCCACATAAAAATTCCAGATTTATCTGTGCCCCACTGTATATAAAAAACTACTAGTCATAAAAGAATGTAATATCGAAGATATTTCATCTCAGTCCATTTACTGTCCCTTAATCATTAAGAGAGTTTATGGATTCAATACTTCGGAAAGATGAGAATAAAAATGATTTTGTAGTTGTATTTTCCCCCATCAACATTAAGAGTCACTGTTTAAACCCAGGTAGCAAGTAGGATTTTTAATATTGATTTGTAAGTCAAATAGTAACTGCCCACCTCTGAAAATCTGGCACAACACAATCTTACTTCCTCTAAGCAGGATTTGTGTGACACTAAGTAAATAATAATAATAATAATAATGTTTCATTTGAAATGATCTTTAGTAAAAACACTTGAAAATCCTAGAAATTTAAGGATTTTTGAAGCCTTTAAATGTTAAAATACCAAATAGAACATCAAGAATTTTGGATTGGCATCATTGTGAGTGAAAATCACATATATTATAAAATTATATTTTATTAAAATTGATCATTGATTTCTGAAGCAATTAAAACAGAAGAAACAATGTTTTTCATTAGAAATAAAGATAATAATGTTGCTACTAGAAATAAAAATAATGCCACTACTAGAAATAAAGATAAATTTCTAGTATCAAAGCAGGAATAAACAGGACACCAAGAGAAATTAGGATAGAATGAAAGGTAAGTTTATAGGTTAGATTGAATCTTTTGCCAATCTATCAAAGTGCTTGTAGTTCAGTTAGTAAGAGTAGCTTACTTTGTATTTGACTAGGCTTTCTTTCCTGAAGCAAAATGAATGCAAATAAATCTCACCATGAGACAATTCTTCATTGCCAATCTGTGATGTTTACTTGTCTAGATTGACAGCCCAAATAAAGTTGTGATAACAAAAAAAGAGAAAAGAAATGAATTAAGATGGACGGGGGGAGGAGGGAGAAGAAAAAATTGATAATTTTTTTTTCCACTTTCTGAAAACATTTAATCTTTAGATAAATATTTAACATGTGGAAAAACAATAGAATTCTTCATGAAAGAATTCAAAGCAAGTTTTTTTTTTAAAGTCAGTTTGGATGGTATGGGATATGAGTTCAAGTCTTGGCTGAAATTACTTTGTTTCAAAATTCTGCAAATTAATTTTAAAATTAAAAAAAGCATCAAAGTGAAAAAAGGAAAAAAAAGAAAACTGAAAACAACTCTTGAAAGAAATTATTAAGTAAAAATGATTAAATTGTGGATGGACTAACGTTGTTCCAGGTTTGCAATTGGAATGTTTAGGTTTAGGTTGATCCGTTGGGAAGATCCTTTCCAGTGATACATATGGATGTTCGGAGCAATGTCGATTAGCATGCGCAAATCTACTGTTGCATCCTGCAAGAGACAAAAAGTAACAACAGTGAATGTCAATAATTGGCACTGAAGATATCAAAGTTGCAGAAGCCATTCTTGGCACCCTTTGCCCTCTCATATTTTGTTTCTATTCAACTAGTATCATGGGCACATTGAAATCATGTTTATCGACAACACGACCAAAGAGACAAGCAATGGAGTTCTACAACTGCGACACTATTTTGACCAAGTCTAATTGTTAGTCATACAACTGTTTACATAAATGGGATTTATGGGAAATATTTTTGAATTAAAGAAATTTGTATTTTTAATTTTCCATATGGGTTTCCCCTGCAATCTAAAAATAGCATTCCTATGAAATGGCATAACACAAACAAGCAATTAGCATTCATTTAGATGGGGGAAAATTTTGAATGTTCCCAAACCCCAAAATAACAGTGTGAGATTTTCATTATGACCAACAGAGCCAGGATAATTGCCGAACACTAGGATTTACATTCTGCCATATTTCATGCCTTCCACATCAGCCACAGAGAGCAGAGAATATCAAACTGTAAACTTTGATATTGAGAAAACAGACATTAAGTAATTTTTAGTGTTTGAAAATATTCAGATATTATCTACCTCCAGGTACTATTTCTTCATTTTATATTTTAGATAGCCTGAGACACCTGCACTAATATAGGATACTATTACTAATACAGGATACCAATAATATAGGATACTATTACTAATACAGGATACCAATAATATAGGATACTATTACTAATACAGGATACCAATAATATAGGATACTATTACTAATACAGGATACCAATAATATAGGATACTATTACTAATACAGGATACCAATAATATAGGATACTATTACTAATACAGGATACCAATAATATAGGATACTATTACTAATACAGGATACCAATAATATAGGATACTATTACTAATACAGGATACCAATAATATAGGATACTATTACTAATACAGGATACCAATAATATAGGATACTAGTATAAAATGCTTATACTAATATAGGATACTAGTATAAAATGCTTATACTAATATAGGATACTAGTATAAAATGCTTATACTAATATAGGATACTAGTATAAAATGCTTATACTAATATAGGATACTAGTATAAAATGCTTATACTAATATAGGATACTAGTATAAAATGCTTATACTAATATAGGATACTAGTATAAAATGCTTATACTAATATAGGATACTAGTATAAAATGCTTATACTAATATAGGATACTAGTATAAAATGCTTATACTAATATAGGATACTAGTATAAAATGCTTATACTAATATAGGATACTAGTATAAAATGCTTATACTAATATAGGATACTAGTATAAAATGCTTATACTAATATAGGATACTAGTATAAAATGCTTATACTAATATAGGATACTAGTATAAAATGCTTATACTAATATAGGATACCTGTACTAATACAATATACTAGTACTAATAAAGCATACCTATTTTCATACAGGATACCTGTAATAATACAGGATAATAATAGAGGACACCTGTAATAATATTAAATATTTATACCAATACAAGATACTTGTACTAATATAGGATACATGTAAAAATAGAGGATACCAATATAGTATACTGATATAGGATACCTATACTAATGTAGGATATTAATATATAAGGTACCTGTACCAATATACCTGTTTTTTTATAAAAGCAAAGTGATATAAAGCAAACTTTTGAAAAACTGAATTAATGGGTTGAAATGTCACTTTTAGACTGATGATAGCAAAATGAATATTCTTGAAACTATAAGTTATTTTAATTATTTAAAACTTAAAAATCATATAAAGCAAGACGGTTTGTATTTCAGTAGCCCCAGCCCCCAGGAAAGGAAGCGATATTTAATTCCAGAAGTGTATGCCACACTTGGTGCAGTTGTGGCTTTTCTTATTCCAAAAGGAATCTGCAAGAAGAAACAAATAACAAACTCATATTTTTTTTTTTTTTTTACCTTGTATTGGACATTGAAAAGGTTTCTCCCCAGTGTGTCGTCTTAAGTGAGTCCGTAGCTGTCCACTTTGGCAAAAAGATCGATTGCATCCGGGATAGTTACAGTGATATGGTTTCTCACCTGGTAAGAAAGAATGAGGAAAAAAAATTAAAAAAAATACTTGCCTATTAGAATTTTGAAAGATGAAAGTATTTGTAATTAATTATTTGATAAATACTGATTAATTGATGCATATTTGAATATTTATTTACATTATGTTCAGAATATGAAGAGCAAGAAATAAAAATCTTAATTTAGATTTCTCCTTTAGCTACCTGCAGCTTATGAATGGCATTTGAAACATTTCAGCTATCAGTGGAAGAAAAAACAATAGATAAATTGAGGCTATTAACACAGAACTCAATCCATTTACTCTTACCAGTTTCTCTTTGGTTAGACACTGGATATTTTATACCTGATTAGAACAGGACACAATTCCAAATGTTAACTAATAATCGTAAATTCTCACTGAGATTTAAGGCATTTTACTTGACAAATTAAAAAGAGAAACCAACATAGGCTGTCAGATTCAGATTGGCTAGCATTTTTAAGGCAACTATCAATGATGGCCAACAATGTTAATGGCTCATCATTATCATTTAGTTCTGCTTTATTCATGAGTGGTACTTTCAATGATTCATTGTATCCATGGCAACATTTCTAGACAGAACATAATAAGCAAAAAGAAGTCTTACTAGATGATAAGTCCACTATGACTATATATATTATAAATTAATTGATTTAAAATATGGTTTTTTTCACTACACAGTGATAACCATGTTTCAAAAATGGAAGCTAAAGCCTTTGAATTTAATTTTGTTATTAAATAAAAGACATTAGTTCCATTTCCTTGTCAAGTTTGATGAGGAAATGGAACTAATTTTAATAACAAAATTAAATTCAAAGGCTTTAGCTTCCATTTTTGAAACATGGTTATCACTGTGTAGCGAAAAAACTATATTTTAAATCAATTAATTTATAATATTAATGCTCTGTAAATTTACATTGAGCACTATTGTGTAAAAATAAAAATATCTATAAGAACACCGGATTTTATATCTTACTGTTCTTTCTTTTTATATATATATATATATATATATATATATATATATATATATATATATATATATATGTGTGTGTGTGTGTGTGTGTGTGTGTGTGTGTGTGTGTGTATATGTATACACACATACATACACACAGAGGATGTGATGGGTAAACTGTCGCTATTGTATATTTTTAATTTTGCGCATGCATGTTGTTTGTTTTTTATTTTGTAGACTGCACAGTATAGTAGGGTCAGTTGGGCACAGTCTGTAAGAAAAAGAGCACCATGATGCAATTCACTCCGCCAGAAATTTGGAAATGGCATGCTGTACTGCTTGGCATTTGTGCCGGAAGTTTTTTTTACAAACATTTCAGAGGGTTCGAAAAGAGTTGGTGGAGTTTAATAGTGATTATGAAGGTATGGCAACTTGGAAAACTCATTCTGATAAGAAAATAACTCCCAAATTGATTGGTGAGGCTTCATCAAGTGCCTTGTGCAGGTAGTGCTGCAGTGAGTCAAGAAGGTAGTTGCTGGAAGACCCTATGTTGGGCAAAAGAACTCTGCATCATGCCACACAAGCAGGAAAACCCAGTCATCAGACAATTTCTGCAATCATATCACCCATTACATTTGGCCACCTAACACCCCAGAGTGCAACCCCCTTGATTATTATGTGTGGGGCACAGTTGAGTGAGAGACCAAAAAAACTCCTTGTAACACCAAAAATGAACTGAATGCAAAGATTATGGCAGCATTCACCAATTTAAACAAGGAGACCGTCCAAGAGAGTGCAGGAGATTCAAAAGTTGTCTGCAGGGTGTAATTGAAGCCAATGGCGATTTTATTGAATAAATTTACTCTTTAGTATTTCAAGATATTTTTGTGTAATTTTGATAAATATATCTGTTAAAATGAGATGTCAGTGTTATTTTCATATATATATATATATATATATATATATCAATCAACTAAGTGACAAACTTTTACTTATGTATGCGTGTGTGTGTGTGTGAGTAAGTGAGTATGTGTATGTGAGTATGTGTGTGTTAAAGATCAAATGAAAATCAAACATGGATTGGAATCGGACAGGATGATAAGATAAAAGAACAAATAGGAAATGTATATCAATCTAACAAGTTTCACTTTTATTAAAGCTTCATCAGAGATTGAGAGAAAACAGACAAAAAGACAGAAACACTGGTATTTTCAATTATGCTTGGATCAGTTCTCATTGGTCAGACACGTGTCTTAAAACCGTAGGTAACTGTGTGTATGTAGAAGATTCTTGTATTGAGCATCGGATGGTAACGTGTATATATAATTGTGTATGTGTGTCTGTCGAGTGGAAATTCCATCTTGACCTTTGTGGTCAACCCATGCAATGGGGTGTCACAAGATTCTAATTTATTGGTGACCTCTTTAAGAATGTATTCTTTGTATTAGATAGATATAAGTTAAATACTTTAAGAGGCTGTGAGGTGGTTAAACATTAATTCTAAGCAGAAAAAGTGTGAAGCCCAAAAAGAAATATAAATTGGAAAATAGAGAGTTAGAAAGAGAGAATGGAAAACATTTTCCCTGGTAATATGAAGGTGAAAGTGCTTCACCCCTACAAATTGAAATGATGCACCAAGAGTTTACTTTTTTTATCTATTGAAAATCTGGCATGCAGGTAAAGCAAATTGGGAAATGGCTTAAATCTTTTTCTTGGTAAATTAGAAAAACACATGATATTGATGAAAAGAGAAGCAGATAGGAATTATATTTTTGTTAGTGGAAATGAATTGAGAAATGAAAAAAAAGAATGAACCTGCTGCGAAGGTTAGGATTATGAAAATCGATCTGTCATAACAGACAGATCATCTGTTTTATATTTTCACTAAGACTGGCTCAAGGATGGAAAGCAGCATGTCTCTTTGTTGAGGATTTAGGTAAACATATCTATTTTCATTGATGAAAACAAATTGGAAAATAATTTTTATCTATCGCTTGGAAGGTTAAGGTGATTTTGTTTGTGTTCTTGCGGGACAAGTGTATCCAGGAAAGGAGCCAGAGAATTTAAATTAATGAGGAGAATAAACCATACCCTTTCTCTAAAAATTAGATTTGTCACAAAGACAGTTATGCCAGCCCTGAGAAGTGAGCAGAGTTAGAATACTGAGAAGGAAGGAGGAAGGGGCAGAATTTAGCCCTGCTTGTGCGGAGTAGCAGTACAAAATGTGAAATGAAGCAGGTTGGAGTTAAGGGAGAAGCAACCACTGTGGCTACTCCCAAGAAAGGTGGATAGTTTTGGGCCAAAGTGCATATAAGCAGATGACTTTGGGGAGTTCAAAATCTTTGGGCTGGGAACCCATATTAAGTGCCTCTGAAATCCACGTCAGCTGCCATCAGATTTCCTGATTCCAAGTCTTTGAACCCAGCTCCTCCAGAAGTTTAGACATGGCCCAATGTCACTATAGAGATTGATATGGGAAGAGTTAATTTTTGTTGTACCAAGAGCTATATAAACCAATATAAGATTAATCCTGTGAATCTCTTGTTTTATTTTTTGCCATGAAGATATTTTTTTTTCTTAATATAGCACCTGCCATAGCTTGAACCAGTGCTGTGAGACTACAACTTTTGATTTTCCACTGCTCTGAGATCAAGAACACAGCATGGGCAGAGTTGGTGTGGCTTGGACCAGCGTCAGCACTGACCAGTTCAGTGTTAGCCCAATGGTTAAAATGTCATTCTAAGACACTGAGGACGGGACCATTAAAACAGGTGTAGGCAGCAGCAAAAGGTGTTATAATCTTTAAAGAAATGGTGTTTTTTTTTAATAAGGTTGGCATTATTGAAAACAAAGTTATGCCCAGCATTGTTTCAATGTAAAACAAGAGTTAGATCACTTGTCCAAATGCAAGTCTCTCTTGTGTTTGTAGATGCGAGCTTTTAGATCACATGATCTCTCCCCAACATAACCATTTTTGCATTGTAAACAATTTATTTGATAAATCCCAGTATTTGTATTGGTGTTGAGTTTATTTTTCTTCCTAGTTACATCTCAGATTGTCTTGGAGGTGGTGGCCACAATCCTAGTATTAGGGACGACTAATTTGTGAGTTTAGTAGAAACAGTGTTGAAGGGCAGGATTATGAATTTTGTGTCATTTTTGTTACAAGTGTTATTGGTGGTGCTTGTTTTTTTGGCTTTGTGGATTTTGTAAGCTTGTTTTTTAGTGTTAAGGATAAAATGATGTGGGTAGTGGAGAAGTTAATACATTTCTCTTCTTCATTTAGGTATTCCAGGCTACATATCCTAAGGGCTCTGAGGTAGATATATATATATATATATATATATATATATATATATATATATATATATATATACATACACACACACAAAAAAGTCTTTGAACCCTTTACATTTTAATATAGTAACCCTTCTTCTCAATAACAGCCAGTAATCTAATATCCATTGATTTTGTTATTTTTTTTACTTCAGCAGGTTCAATTTCCAACATGGTAGTTTTAATTGCTTCCCATAAGTCTGCTTTGTTATTATATTGTTTGCCACCGTCATGTAATTTCATCTTCACAATTGACCATAGATTTTTGATTGGATTCAGATCAGGACTTGATGGTGGTCATTCTATTATTTTCTCTCCTGTAAATCTTTTATGCTCATAGAATTCAGGGGTAAGCTTAGATACCTGTGAAGGAGCATTGTTGTGTATAAATACACACTTCACTTTGGAACTGTGAGACTGGAACGTGTAGTATACAAAGAAAGTCTTGTTCATAAAATTGTAATAGCACTGTTCAGTTTAACTCCTTCATCGATTTTGTAGGGTCCAATAATGGTTTGGTCAACAATTCCAGCCCATATCACAACACTACTGCTTCCTTGTTGCCTTCTTTTAGGCAAAATCCATCCTTTGACCCATCCACCAGTTCCATCATATGTCACTTGAGATTTGTCCATGAAAATTACTTTAGAAAAGTCAATTTTCATGTATTTACTGGCCCAATTTTAATGCTTTAAAATATTTGTTTTAGTGAGAGGAGGTTGCCTCAGAAATTTTTTTAGATGCCAATTCACAAAGTATTCTATACCTTTTGTCCTTGACTCCCACAATTCCAGTTTTTTCAAATGCCTGAGCACAGGTAAAAGGTGGTTGGTTTGCTATAACTCATTTTAGTTTATGTCATCTTGAGGAAGCAAATTCATATCGCCTTTTTCTTTGCTTTGAGTTCGCTACTTATATTTTCAACACCCTTCTTTATTGTTTGATGATCTCTGCAAAACTCCTTTGATATCTTCAATGTGGACATTTCCTCACTCAATAACTTTGTTTTTCAGCATTTGTTAGACCCATTCCATTACCCATGTTTCAACATGTATTATGGACACAAAGAAAAAGAGTTCTTATTAGATTTCAGAGGTCTTAAGCTAATATTAGTTTAATCTGCATGCTAACATCAGTCCGTCCATTTTCATAAATTCCAAATATCAAAAACTAACCATTAGAAATAGCAGAAGACTTAGTTAAGGGTGGTAACAGATGAGCTTAAAACCTGTGTAAAAGTGTAAAAGAACAAAAAGAATATAAATTCAAATGTCCGTAACATTAATTTAAAAAAAGGGCTCAATACAAATGGAGAGCAATAAATATTTATTATAAACTGTTACATTGAAACATGCAAGTTACTGCAACAAAAATGCATATTTGTCACAGTAACTTGCATATTCCAATATAACAGTAATATCAAAGCTCTTCAGTAAAATGAATGGAGCACTTTGGCTGATTGGCATTTGTTTACATTTGTAAAAACAATACGCTAGATTTAGTTGTGTAACTCTACCGAGTGAAGATAGCTCTGGCTGACACCAAATTAGTTGTGTTTCAATCCTGGCTTGAGGCATTCGAAAGTCTAGTCACATTGAGGAGCTGTGATACAGCGAAACAGTACTGTTTGTGAATGACTATATATATATATACACACACACACACACACACACACACACACACACACACACACACACACACACACACACCGAATAGCCGGCAATATGTATTAATTACACCAAGAAATCAATATAGTATAAATGGGATCAAGAAAGTAATCCCACATATTTCAAAAAGAAATGTCCTTTCTCAGAGCTGGAATATCAACATATGTGGCAGTAAGATAGAGGCAGACAACAGACAAACTTTAGAACAAAAACAATTTATTTACACAACAAATGAACGATAGAATAAAGTTGAAATAAACAGGGTTTAGTAGAAAGTGTGTGTGTGTGTGTGTGTGCATGAGGAAGTACATGATTTCCATAATGACAAATGTACTTAACTGGATGTTGTCAACTGAAATAAAAGAATAATTGAAATTCTCTTTCCTTTTTTGTTATTTTTTTTTTATATTAGCATCACCTCTTTTCTCGTTATCTCTTTTTGCACGAATCTCTTCATATTTCTTTTCTTTGCATCAGTTCAACATTTTTATAAATTTCTTTACTCTCACCGATTTAGCTTGAATGTTGCAGTCTATAAATTCTCTCATGTAGTGCATGAATCAATTAGGCGCAAAACCTTTTCTTTCAGGGATAGTTGTCTCTGCAACAAGTGAATTAAATACCTCCTCGACTTTGTGTCAGAATAATCATATCCACAGAGGATTGGTGTCTCGCAGAAATTCCTTCTGTCGCATTCGGATCAGTTGGAGCTTTATGAAGAGTTGAAATGCTCAATGTGAGCATTTATTTCACTCAGTTTCGAGTTAGGTTAAAGATGGCTAAATCTTGTCTTTAGGGAATATTTTGTTTAAGGTGCTTTCACCTAGTGAGCCGATTCCGAAATTGACGTTACTGTTAAATTTCTCATGTGTGCAGTCTGGGTTGGTCACATGGACCTCAATTTGGGCGATCATGCCTCTCACTTGCTCAACTTCCTTATTTGGGCATATCATCTTCCTCTTTTAGATAAGTTATTGCCTGTGCAACTGCTATTGTCTCTTCGGCTGCTTATCTGCTTAGGCTTTATAGTGTGATGGGTCAACCGAGAGATGGACAGGTGAGCGTATATTTAAAGGATAGAGGAGAGGGTGTAAACTCAGTGAGAGAGTGGGATTGCAGAGAGAGAGAGAGGACTGAAATGGATTTGACTCCAGGTTAAGTGTGTATATGTTAAGGTTGTCTTTATTAATTTTTTCTTTTTTTTCAAAACCGCCTGAGGGAGCCTGTCGTAATATACATATACTCACACACACATTTTATGTATATATATATATATATATATATATATATATATATATATATATGTGTGTGTGTGTGTGTATGTATGTATGTATGTATGTGTGTGTGTGTATTGGGGCAGCAGTTCATTATTCAAACATATATTGTTGAATATAGCAGACAACGAATGTCTATTATGCTTGATCATGAACCATTCTAAACTTCGTATAGTTGCTTTAATTTTGGGAAAAATAAAGATAAAAACTGTCCACATTTGGATATTTTTTTTATTATGCTGTTCCTTGATCTAAGCTTTCGGCTCACATGACCCGTCATTAGAGTGATGGACATTTAAACAAAGATATTCACCATCAAAGATGATATCCTGTTATGTTTACATAGAAGTTTGTATTTGTGGTACTTTCTTTGTACGACCTTAGGTGCCAGGTTGTACCAAAATGTTGCTTTGGCATGTAATATCCCTCCTCTCCCAGCTATTGCTTTCATGGTCTGATGGTGTCGCTCCACTATTCCATTTCCCACTGGCCTGTACCCTACTCTGTAGTACCACCTTATTTTTTTTCAAGCATAACTTGGAGTTCCAAGCAGAAAACTCTGCCATTGTCCATTACAACCTCCACTACTAGACTTCGTTCAAGAATCACCTTCTCCAGTTCTTCTGTAACCACAGCTGCCATTTCTACATGTAATTCCCTCCATATCGCCAGTCACTCAGGTCCACAGTCAATCATCGACAAATATGCACATCTGCGATAATGTGTTATATCGACAGCTAACCTTGTTCAATTGTTTGTCATTCCAATCTCCCCAGGATCATGCACATTTGGGGCAGGGTCAATCAATTGACATCTAATGCAGTTCCTGATCACCCCCTGGACTTCCTTCCTTATGAGCGGGTTGAATTTTCACACCAAATATAGAGTCCTGTTCACTCCCATATGATGTGTACTATGCAACTCTTTTAGTTTTCAGGTCCCTAGACAGTATACTGGAGCCTCTTTCTTCTTATCAATGACCAACCAACTTGAGTTAATGTATCTGCCTTATTTCTTTCTGAAGGCACAAATACTGCTTTCACTCATAATCCAAATTTGCATATCAACTCTCCCAGTATTCCTAATCTCCACTTCACTATAATTTCTCCAGCACCTTTTGTCTGTATTCTCCTGTTCTCCTCTACAGTAAAGTTCACTCAACTTAGTTCTGTGGCTGAATCAGTCCTTATTTCCACCTTTTAACCCCCACTTTAAAACCAAATTAACGCCTTTTAGCACAGCATCTAATTCAGCCACATTGATGTAGTTATAGGTGTCCTTTTTTCTCAGCTATGCTGCATCTTCTACCACCAAACTACCAATCTCTATGACTACGCCTGTAGCAATAATGCTAGCATTGCACCACACTATTCCTGTTTTTGTTTTAGGGATGTGCCAAGTCCCAGTCATGGGGTCCGCTTTCTTTACTTCAACTAAGATCTCCTGCACCACAGTGACAGTTTCATCAGACTTTAAATACCCAGATGATATCTTGTTATGTTTACATAGAAGTTTGTATTTGTGGTACTTTCTTAGGTGCCATGTTTTACCAAAATGTTGCTTTGGCATGTAATATCCCTCCTCTCCCAGCTATTGCTTTCATGGTCTGATGCTGTCGCTCCACTATTCCATTTCCCTCTGGCCTGTACCCTGCTCTGTAGTACCTTCTTATTTTCTGCTTGCTCTTCTTTTCACATAGCACCATTTTACCCACTTTTCCTTTCTTCAGCTTAAGGCCCAGCGTTGCCCCGCCTTCTAAGGGTTCTGGTGGCTTTGTTGTTAATCAATTCCTTAAGATGATCCACCACTTCCTCCATTGATACCTTTGTTACATCTATTATGATGTCATCAATGAATGAATTAGTAGCATTTTTTGCTTTATTGCCCTTCATCAGCACAGTTTTTAGGACCGCTGTCATAATTTTCAGTGCAGCTTGAGTCTGAACCCCAACTGACTCAGGCAGTAGGTTTTCACCTTATAGCACACCAACTGGTACTGCTATAGTTTTTCTGGCATGTAACGGCAGGTAGGTTGACTTAAGGTCCATGATTGTAAATCCTCCCGCCAACTGCCTCCACTTTCTCATCTTTTCATCACACACATGTTCCCAGTATGGCACTCGATGTAATGGTTCAACTCCTGAAAGACTAATACTGGCCGTACTTTTCCTTTTGTAGCTTGGATCACTGGCATCAACAGTAACATTCACACTTCCACAGCAAGAGAATACTCTCCGTAATCCACCTTTCTGCCTCCTTCTCAAACTCTACACTTTTTTTCTTTCAAGGAATTCTTGTAGTACTCCACCTTGTTTTTTAAATACTGGAGACTCTTATCCAATTCCATTCCTCAGTCCATTTCTTTCCATTGAACTCTGCTGTGAAGCCCTTGTCTTCAATTTTGCATTAGTTTGGAACTTGGGCAGCTGTGGCACAGTGTATCTCTCCAAACTTCACATTACCATTTTTTTTTTTTTTTTTTACAGTCACACCTCCTAGCTTATGTCTATGCTGACAACAATATTGATCCAGTCGATGACACGATCAATGATAATTGCCTGTTTTTATCCTCGTTCCATGTACTTTTATCACCACCTGCTGGGTTCCTTTACATTTTATCTTGCTTTAGTCAACTGCTTTCATAGTGTCACTCCCACTCAACCCACTCACAAACTTGGGATGAAGTGAAGTGGTTGTGCAGCTGGTATCAACAAGAGCTGCCACTATCACACCACCCACCGACACTTCTTGTTATATAGGAATAAAGTGTTGCTGCTGATACTGGAGTTTGAACACAGATCACCAGAGAGCAAACACAGGCGATCCCATTTTGAATAAGTAGATCACGTGATGGTAAAGGAAATTTATATATGGGAATTAGTGTGATGTCTAAACGATCATTATTTCTACACTATCCTCTATTACTATACAGATCACTATTCTCTATACTATTCCCTATACAGATCCCTATTTGGTGGTTACTTTTGTGTGAGTATTATCGAGCAAGTACTATTAGAGCGAGTGTTATTCGAAGGCATCTGAGACCAGTATTGTTCAACGGTGTTACTATAGTTGTATCTGTGATTACAAAGTCTCTACTACAACGAGCATTACAAAAGTGATAACGAGTATTCGTTGATATTACAAAAGTGGCAATGAGGGTTCGGTGACATCACAAAACTTCTATGATTGGTAGGGGTTGGTACTGCACCTTCATTCTGTTGACGGGATAGCTATTGGTACAGGGGCTTCCCCTTGCTTGTTTCCTGAGGGTAATACCTCGCAATATGACCTAATCTTTTGCAATTGTAGCACATTATTGTTGTTCTTGTTGGCTCCTTACAGTCTCTAATCCAGTGCAACCCCTGACATCTACATCGACCTCTAATGCTTGATAATTCCATATGACCTTTGTTCTCTTTTGGTTCACTGTCACTGTTTTGGGACCCCAAAGTCTTCTGCTGACCAAGAGCTGACCTTGTAGCTGGTATCATTTCATGGAAGTCCATATTTTCTATACCAGTCACTTGTTGCAGCGTGAAAGATAGGTCATCCGGGAAGCCAGTCATGAAAGCTATTTTTGCCATCTGATCCAGTCTTCTCCCTAGATATCCTGTAAGCCACACCAACCTTTTGATATTATTGTCATAGACGTCAATTAATTTTCGAGTTCATTTCACTCTCTTGAGCTTTTCATAAGCTTCAAAGGGCCCTTACGTGAACACTTTCTTCAGTCTGGTCTATCATGTCCTGTCTAACTGGTCCTCATCAATCATTTCAAGGTAGAAGGCAAGCACATCTCCTTGCAGAAGAAGTGAAAGGAATCTAGTAAGGTCAGGCACTTTGACGTTTGGTGACCAGTTTCATTTTCTTTATCCACGTGACGATATCACCTTCTCCATTAAACAGTGGTATCATATCTCTACCCAGTCTCACCATTCCAGACTCCATATTGCTGGAATAGTTTGTGGTTCAAAAAATTTAAAAAGTTCTCCGACGATCTGATTTCTCTTGTCCTCTTGAATCTCCTTCCTCTCCCGCAACCTTTCTTGTATGAAGCGAACAAGAAAAAAAAAAAAAGGTGCCAAATCCTATTTTCAGAGAAGCTTTATAGCTTTTCTTCCTTACCATAATTCTCTTTCTGCAATATCTTTCTATAAAAGAAATCCCTGCCTGTTGCTTATTTCTTTCTCTCCCCACCATGAGGTAAGCGAGATTCCATTTTCTTTTCTTCCTTCATTCAAACCATGATACATATATATAAATGTTGGTCACAACTATACAACAACGCACAAGTAGACCCAACATTCAATTTAAATCTTTAGGGCTCAATGTGCACATATGCACAGCTCAGCTGACGTTATTCAGCCCCACCCTGCTTTTGTGACTGTTGCATTGAAACACCCCACACTGAAACATCAGTGAAGGCATTATTTGATATGAGGTGTGTGAATTTTTCATTTTGTCATTCAGTTACACACCATTAATCTGAGATTATATAAATATATATGGAGAGAGAGAGAGAGAGAGTTTGTATATCATATTTACTAATATAATTTTGTACTCTTCAAGATAAAGGTTAATTGTTATCTATCTACCATAGACTTGCAATCTTCACCTCCTGCTTCTTCCTCTTATAGCACTTGTTTTGGTGACAATCATTTATAGATAGTATATTCCATTTCTTACTTTCATATCATACACCTCATACAGTAACACTACCCTAAGGGGCGCTTGGGTCTTGTATTGGGTGAATTAAAAAAAAAAAAAAAAGAGAGAAAAGAAATGCACAGTATTTACATTAGTCGGACTATTGTCCTCATCTTTGTCGCCATATTTGTCACAACGTTTCGGTCGTTGTATGCTCCGGCCTTCTTCAGGTGGTTGGAATTTCGAACCGAACCCTTTATTTCGATCACTGGGGTAGACTGTTCTAGTTCCACGAGCCATGTTTGATGGATGTCAGTTATCAGTTATCTCCTGGCAATTTTCCCTCTGAAAGTTCTCCACTGCCTGAACCGGGTATTGAACTCACACTCTTTGGGTCTGTCACTGGATCTAACCAACACCTTTATCCACTGTACCATGTGTCCTCGAGGACACATGGTACAGTGGATAAACGCCGGAGCGTACAACGGCCGAAACGTTGTGACAAATATGGCGACAAAGATGAGCACAATAGTCCGACTAATGTAAATAGTGTACATAATACCTCATCTCAGAAATATAGAGAGACTCGGAAAAGAAATGCTTTGTAATTGTATAATAGAGGGGATTAAAAAGCAAAAGAAAATAATTTTGATGCTTTCCAATATCTCTAAAAAATACAAGATTACAGGCCAAGAAAAAAAACTCATGGAGAAGAGTGTGTGTGTGTCAATTTGATTTCATTTTTGTACTTGTAAAACCTGAAACATCAATTTGTTGTAAATAACTGAAGCTAAAACAATTAAAAATAAAACATTACAATGAATGCAAACACACATTTGTTCAACGAGGCATTTATCTAATATGCATCGTATAAATTCCTGTTTGATTTACAACTAGTCCAAGACTGGGTCACTGGAAAGATGGGGGGGGGGGGCAGTTAGGTAAGATTAATTATGTTCTGTGAATTGACGTTTTAATTAAAAAGAAGAATTGGAAGCTGTAAGTTGGGTGGAGGATGGGTCACAATATTGCAATTCAAATCAGGATCAATGAAATGAGGAGAAAATATAAAAGAATTTTAATAGATTGGACAATAAGAAAAACGTAGAAGGTAAATTGAATTTGTAAACAGTTGAATAATTGGTTGCCTGTCTTGTCAGCACATACACATCAGCAGGTGTATATATGGAGATTTTATTATTTAATGAATGTTTGTAATTTATTCAATCAGACATGCCTAAAAGAGAATTTTCAGCCTAAATACACAAATATATATATATATATATATTTCTCCCCCTCCCCAACCTTTAACTCTTCATCATTTTCAATTTTTAATTGCTGCTGCTATATTAAGCATTTGATAGCAAGAGAAAGGAATAACAAGGATGTTTATTGTTGGTAGAGAGTACAGTGACATTGAAGGATGGATGGAATGTCGTCTGTTTGGCAGGACAGTGTTAGGTGCTGACCTAATTCTTGTGTGCTGACCTGTCTGAGATCACAGGACATGGTTGGTGCACGTTTGGTTGATTGAGGTCACGGTGGTAGGTTGTTTTGTTGGTTGGTAGACCTGTTGTATTGAACTGGGGTGATGCTGGATTGGCATGGTTTTGGTAGGCCTGTTCTGTGGAATGGAGGTTGTGGTGTCAACTGTGAAGGGAATGCCTTGTAAATGAGCTGTGGTAGGCCAAGGTAACTGCAAGGGTTGGTATCGATGAAGGCTTGTAGCTGGAAGGAATTGAGGTTGAGATGCTTCAAATTGAAGCTGAATAGCTCTGCTAGGTGGAGTCGAGTTTGAGATGTTTCAAGTTGAAGCTGGATAGCTGGGGTGGTTAGTCAAGCCAGGAAGTCACAATGGTTGTTTAGAGGTGTGGTCATGTTGAGTGGTGGTGATTAAGGTGACAGCAGTGCCCTGCATGATGGCTGGGATGGAGCTTTGTTGTCATGGCAGTGGTAGCAGCAGCAGCACTCGGCATGACAACTGGCAGCTGTGCCAGACTAACTGTCCTGGTTGTTCTCAGAAGCCTGCTTTTAAGCAGGTCTGATAGTCCCCAGGAGCATCTCTCTCTCTCTCTGGCAGGAATGATCGCGATTGACCACTACTTCATAGACTGGATGTGATGTGTGGAGCCTAATGCACAGAAAAAGATTTTTGCTATTTCATTTTCTGCCTTCATGGCAGCGTGCAGAATGAAATCTAACTGCGACGATGTATAACATTGTGTTCACCTGAAAGTTAAGATATTTTTTAACTGTGAAGTGAAAAATGCTAAAGCTATGTACTGAACAAACTTTCAAATGAACACATCAATTTTGTCTTAGAAAAAAAACAACACCCTGATGATGACATTGTGCTAATGTCGAAAGTACTCAGTATAAACAAATATGTAATTTTCTCTACTTCTTTAATAAGGATACTAAGAAGCTTGTCCGTGAATACAAGAGAATCCAATTGAAAATTAGACAAAACTTATTTAAATTATTAAGGAGACATGTCTTAATGAAAACATGCTGCCAAAATATATGCAACATTATATATATATGTATATATAAATTTAAGCATTAATATCATATACAGTGGAACTTTGACATATGAGTGTTCCAAGTTACGAGCAGAAAAAAAAAGACAATTTTTTTTGCTCCAAGTTACAAATTTGCCCCGAGGTAAGAGTCGAGCTCTCTAGCTTTGATTTTGAAAATCGCATGCAGCCCAGCCATCTACCAAGCTATCAGAAGACAAGCAAGCTCTCTCAGCATCTTGCGCTAAGAATGAGACCCATGCAGCTAGTTTCATTGTTTATCTCGTCAAGTACGGTTGTGGTGTATTGTAATCTGTGTTGTGTTTAGTTCATGTTTTGTTTTGTGCAGTTATTTTGCCAAATTTCTTTGTAACTCAACCATGACCCTCTAAGAAACTAAATTCAAAGGTCAGTATTATGAAGAGAGTGATTTCACTTGAAATCATTTCAAAACATGAAAACATTTGGCAAAGGAGTTTGAATGTAGTACTTCAACAATATGCATTTTTCTTAAACAGAAGGATACACTGAAAACTGTAATGCCAGCCAAGGGCATTATGATTCTGTCAAAGCTTTGGACTCTTTTTTCATGAAGAGATGGAAAAGCTGCTATTGGTGTGGTGCACAAAAAAAACTTGCAGAGGATATCATGATGGAGGCAATTATTTGTGAGAAGGTATGAATGATTTATAGTGACTTGCTCAAGCAGACAGCAGGCACTTCAACAGACGGAGACTCACAAGATTCATTTAAAGCCAGTTGTGGCTGGTTTGATAAATTTAAGAAGATTTCTGGGGCATGGTGAGGTAGCGAGTTCTGATATTAAGGCAGCAGAAGAATACGTAAAAACATTTGCTGAATTGATTGAGGTGGAAGGATATGTCCCCCAACAAGTCTTCAACTGTGACGAGACAGGGTTATTTTTTGGAAAAAAAAAAAAAAAAAAAAAAAAAAAAAAACAGAAAATTTTGGGGATGTGGGAGGATTTTGTGGTTTTTATAGAAAAAAAAAAAACATTCTGGAAAAAGTGTCAAATAGAGGTGCATTGGCATTCTGTAATGATACTGGCCTGATGCATTTCAGAAAAATTCTAAAGGGAAGGAACAAACAACCACCATGGATAGGGTTTTTATTCGAAACAACCTTCAGTTTAAAGTCAAGAAAGCATGTCAAAAGAACAAAAAATTAGTGAAGATGCAAGCGTCATTGATGACCTTCAAAAATATCAGCAACGAAGATTAAGTTTTAAGTAAAAAATAATAATGTATGCAATTTTAAGTTTAGTGCCAAGAAAAAGAAATGTAGCAATTAAGTGTACATATGTAATGGCAAAGGCAACAAAAAATTAACTGTAAAAATAAATTGTACCAAATAGGATTGATAAGTTTTATGAGCCAACAAAAAACTCTGCCATCTGTCTCCTACAAGACCAACACTTCAGCATCTGCCACTCACCTTTAACTCCAAGTTTAATTTACTGTTACTCAGTGCTGCCCCTTAAATGTCAGAGGTAAGCAAGCATATTTTATTATTTTTAGAGCACTATTTAATACTAATACATGTATTTATTTTATTTATAGTATAGTAAAATACATTTGTCATGTTTAAATGTATGTATAAAAAAAAAGTAGGGTGTTTTGTAGGGGGTTTTATTGGGGGCATTGGAACAGATTAATGGTATCTTAATTATTTTAAATAAGGAAAATAACTTTGATATATGAGTAACTCGATTTCTGAACTTGGTCATGGAAGGAATTAAAGTTGTACCTTGAGGTTCCATTATATATATATCTCTCTTCAGTTGGTTATTCTTTCATTTTCTTATTTGGTTTGGTGGTATATTAAGTATTAATTGTAGGAGGTTAGGTTTATAATTTAATATTTATTATTGTTTGAATTTATATGCATATATCTGTATTTCTCCATCTCTAGTATATGTATTAGATTACATATTTGCTTATATTGTATGTTATCATTTATATAATGTTTCATTTTTATTTAATGGCTAGCAGTTTGTTTTTGCCTTGGTTTTATATATTGAGTTATTAGTTATGGGAGGTTAGGGTTGATCATTTGTAGCAGTAGTGTGTGTGTGTGTGTGTGTGTGTGTGTGTGTGTGTGTGTGTGTGTGTGTGTGTGTGTGTGTGTGTATATTTATATGTACATGCACACACACACACACTTATAGATATGTATGTTTAATATTTGCTTATTTATTAATTTCTTTTTAGTTTATAATACATTTATTTATTTGTTTATTTTTAGTTAGTGCTTAGATAGCAAAATAAATATTTATATGCCTACATTTACCCACGGTTTTAGTTTTGTTTAAGAGTTTATTTTGTTTTTAAAACTAATTATCTAATTATTGCTAATTTCTCCTCTAGGCATAATTTACAATGCATACACACATATATACCTCTAAAAAACAAAAACAAAAAAAAGCAACAGCAACACCTAACAACTTTCTTGAAGGTTTTATTTTTGACTTTTAAGCTAATAGATTAAAATTTATGTCAAATAAGCAAGATACATTGCAGTATTATTCCAAACCGAATTTAAATTGATTGGGATCATTTTTTTTTTATTATCAGTAAAATCACTAAATTTGTTCATATTCACAAACATAACAGAATTCCCTTTATTAATAAAAAAATCTTTCAAAAATAAAATATACTTTTCTGAAATTTTATTTGAGGAAGATTAACTGATTTAAAGTTTAATTAATGTGAATTAAGATATTATTTACTTTTAATTTAAAATATTGCACAAAAGCAATTTTTAATATGGATGTGCATGTTTTTATGAGATATTGATGCATATCAATAGCCTGATGCTTGCAAGATTTATGTAAGGGGGAAATAACTGTACTAAAATTACTTGACAAATACAACATAAACATCTATTTTAGATAATTTTTTAACTGTAATCTTAGAAATTTTAAATACTTTAAGTATTATAATATTTTATTGAATTTTAGGTACTTTGGCAAAGTCTTACCTACAAAGACACTTGTTGAGGAAATGTTAGAAAATTACCAATAAATTTTAAATTTACTATAGTTACCGCTTTTATTTTCAGATAATATCATGTATAGATGACCATATTTACAAAAATCAGTATGTTTTTTTTTTATTCACACGCAAAAAAAATAAAAAATTCTTTTAAATTACTGGAGGGAGGGGTCCACTTAAATGTAGTAAGCTTTTCCATATTTATAATTAGTAAATATAGTTTTTTATTCAAGAACAATACTGCTTGACTGCTACAAATTAAAACAGAATTTTAAAAGATTTAACAGTTTATAACTTGAATTAAAATTTTAAAAAAATGAAAACAATTCTTGTTAAAATTCATTATTGAATGGAAAAATATTTTTTCATAGGACAATAGTGTTCATAATATATTTTATTCATAAAAGCAATTAAAAGCATGTCTAATTAAATAATGTCTTAGTTTTATTATATTTTACAATTCAGAGCAGATTTTCTGTAATTGTGGGTCCTCTTTAACCAAAAGAATTTGATGATTTAAATTCTCAAAGGACTTGTGCTTATTACTAATATAAACATTAAGTGTTACAAAAAAAAAAAAAAAAAAAAAAAAAAAAGAAAGAAAGAAAAAAAAAAAGAAGACATTTCAAAAATAATTTCATTCGCTTCTGAATAAGGCCTGAAAGTTTCATTAAAATTTGGCAGTTATCTGATTTTAACAAGAATTTCCAAATCAATGTTTTTCACCACAAAAAGGACTCAAATTTCATATACTAATTTATGGCCCTACACTGATGCCAGGAAATTTCAAAGGTTCTAAAAAGAATTAAAAATTTTACACAAAAAAATTCTTTTGTTTTTTTCTCTTAATAATAACAAAATTTTGGCGATAAAAGTTTGTTTTTTAGCAAATCTTTGGAAGTATCTCTTACCTGAAGTCATCAATACCCAAAATCTGACCAAACAGAATTTTTTTTTTTAAAGACTTAGTCAACTTTAGAACTTTTCAGCACCCCTTCATATATATATGTTACAAATATCCAAAATTGCATACAATTAAGAGTAAAAAGAAATAAAGGTTATTTAAAAAAAAAATCTTTATCAGCTTGTAAATTTCAGGTCAGGTATATTTTCAAAACAGAAACAACATCAATATATACAACTGTTTTCTGTCAAGGTGGGCAAGTGTAACAGTTTTCTATTGCACAGGTTCAGTAGCTAAAGAAGAATGGTTGTTGTATGAAAGCAAATAGAAGCAGTCCAGGCTGGAATTAAAACTGTTTGCTGACACTATTTTCTTTATTGGTAACCATTTCACATTTATCCCAAATCTTCCTGACTGATAGAATTCTTCTTCTATGTGCCAAATGTTGACCTAGCACCTTATTCTTCTATAATGTCATGTCCCTTCAGGACATAGGCAATCATGGCTCTCCAATTTCCTGTTCTGTTCTGTTCTTAATAAATTGCCTTTTTTTTATCCTTCCTAAAGCTTATTCTGACATCCATTTACTCAGGCTTGCTAGGTAGGTTATGCATTATTTTCTCCCGTCACTCTTGCCTTTAATATGTAATGTGAGTATCAAATTTTCCAAGCCCTGTTTCCTCATATTGTGCCCTAGAAATTTCAACTGTTCCTGATGTTAAGTATAAGTATCCTTTTTGTTTCCATTTTCTCTAAAACTTTGTTGTTGCTCACATGTTCGGTCCATGGTATTCTCAGCTTTCTTCTGTAGAACATTTCTGTTGCTTCAAGTCCCCTCATCTGTGAGGAGATTGTCAAGCATTTATTACCATATAGGAGGACTGATATTACATAACAGCTAAATTCTCCAGTATCTGTCTATATTTCTGAGATGAGGTATTATGTACACTATTTGCATTATTTGGACTATTGTCCTCATCTTGGTTGCCATATTTATTACAATGCTTTGGGTGTTGTACGCTCCAGCCTTCTTCAGGTGGTTGGAATGTCGAACTGAACCCTTTATTTCCTATATTCTGTTTTCTTTGTTTCTAACAAAATGATTTTGCGAACGAAACAAAATAATACCAGATACTAATGGAACAAAATTTAATTCCAGATAGCAAAACTTAAAACACAAAGAATTATTACTTACTTATTATAAATTACTTAATTATAAACATGCCAAAAAAAAAAAAAAAAAAAAAAAAGAAAGACAAAAGGACATTTTTTTCCCATGACACTGTTTTTATTTTAACTACCTTCACTCTTCAGCAATGTTTATTGTCTTAAAAAGCACTAGTTAGAATTGTAATAAAACCTGAACATATGAAAGTGAATATATACATTTTCTTTGTTCTTAGCTATTGACAACAAAAATAAACACTATTTATTTATTAGATCGTTTATTTACACTATTTAATTATTCATTGGAAATGGTTGGCAAAACATCGGTTATTCTCAAACTTTATAAAAGGGTAAAATAAGGATTTCCTCATAGTTGGTTCAAATATTTTAATAATTTAGTAAACATTTACAAATTTTTGAAAAAAAATTGTTTTCATATTTATTTCTTTATAAAATAGTAAATGAAAAAATTTCATTGCATTCAAGTCTTAATACAATTGCATTAGTTTTTAGAATATTGCAAATAGAAAATTATTCTAGTAAATAGACAATCTAACAAATAAATAGTGTTTAATATTTTGGTTATAAATTTTCTAGACAAAAATATATATAAAATTCAATTTCATCATATGTTTTGGTTTTATTACAGTTCTGATCATTGTTTTTTTTTGAAGCAATGAATATTGCCGAGTAGTTAAAATAAAAGCAGTGTCATCGGAAAAACTGTCCTTTTGACACATTTTTTTTTTTAAGGGTATGAAAATCTATGTTTGCCCAAAAGTGCATGTCTATATAGATACCAAATAGCCCTCATAAATAATGTAATAAACTGCACACAAACATTAAGATTTAGTCTGGAAAATATCAAGTCATTTAATATTAATAACAAAAAAAAAAAAAAAAAAGAAAAGAAAGAAGCCTACAGAGGGCAATGGTATATCCTCAGCTGCCTTAGTACATTCTCCATAATCTTGTCCATAGTGTTTCAATGGTGGTTTTAGCATTAGGGGAAAGCCAGAGGTCACAGGAAACTAAGTCTGGATTAAAGAGAGATTGACATATCTGGGTGATACAATATTTTACCAAATGGTTCAGGATGAAATTCAGAGAATCACATTGTTTGACCATTATGAACGTGAATTGAGGTGTATTGTCAGTGGTAGTACCTTTGCAGTGAAGCAGTCAACCATGATTTACTCAGGTCAATTGCGATGTGGAACTGTACTGGTCCACAACCTCCATCCAACTCTCACACATGAATCCAAGAGTTGCATGGGCACTGCAATAACCACACCAAAATCAATGTCATAAACTTCTTTTTTTTTTTTTTTTTTTTTTTAATCATTTCACCCCAAGCAAGGCGGGAATGTCACTAGTACACAAGTGGTTACAGGGAGTCAAAGTGAGAGAAAAGACCGAGTATAGGGAGGATTGAGGAAAGGACAAAAGATGAACGAGATTCACGAAGATAGAAGACAGTGACTGACATTGCATTTAAATTTTTGATGATTGCAAGTATCGGGGAAGCAAGAATGAAGTCCCACAGGTGGGAAAAGAAACTGTTGAAGTGGCAGTTGGATTTAGCTATTTCAATGGGTGGGACCTAGATGCTGTAGTTTAAATGAGTCTATTACAACGATGTCACTTGTACAAATCAAGATACCGCTGGTCCAATTCGTTGTTCTTGCTTTCTAAACACTTAACGTAAATCCGTCTTTTTTTTCTTCTCCCGTTTTCACTGCTTCTTTATCAGGCCAACACCGCAGTTGACCAACCAGTCAGCGTTCTTCACTTTTATTCTCAGTTACCCAGGCAAATAGCCTCCTCCAGTTCGACTAATCAGCACACGACTTGCTATTGGTGGAAGCATGCCAAACTGTACAAAAACCCATCATTACCTCACATACTGCTAGAATTGCTAGACGGGAGAGTAATGCCATTTCCACAGAGCAAACTTGCCGATGTCATGTGCTGCATGTTAAGGTAAAACCCTTATTTTCCTATGCACCAGATGCAAGACACTCTGGCTCACTTGCTTCCATGGGGCTGTTCACCACAGATGCCAATCTCGTGGCACGCTTAAATTCATGCAGTCAGAGCACCAGGAAAAAAAGCTTGTCAGAGTAGTTTCCATGAAAATATTTGTAGAAAAGACAAAGGGAAGCCACATCATGTTGGTGAGAAAGTGACTCAAGTCTAGATGCCAAGTGAGGATCAATTTCATTATGGATCCTTTTTTGGATTTTGTCAAGAAGTTTGAGATGAATAGCAGGAGTACCAGATCAGATATGGCAGGAGTATTCAATGCATGGGCGAATGGTAGATTTGTAAATGTGTAAGATGTACTCTAAGAAAAGTTTTCTGGCATGACACAGTAACCTAACTTTCATTGCAGTTGAGGCAGCTATTGATTTGATGTAGTCACGCCATTTCAAGTCAGTTGAAAATGCGAGGCCAAGAAGGCACAGTGTGTTGCTCTCTAGGAGCATCAGCCATACTGATGGCACGGCAGAAAAGTTTCTCTATGGTGGTTGCTGGCTAAACTGGATGAGGGTAGTTGGCGGAGTTTCCTGACCTGTCTGGTGAAGCAGAACACCTCTCTCCAACCCACCTGTGCCAAGAGGCAATCGGCAAGTCACCAGTCTGGGTGTAGGAGCTGCGCCTCAGAGGTCAATGTCTTTAACAGTGGGTGGAGGAACTTCTGAAAGGAGGGACAGGATAACCTCAACTTCCCCAGGGCAAAAAGAATCAGAAAGCTGTTGCATTATTTTGCCTTGAATGTTACCATGAACCACAATTACAACAGGGGGAATGGTGACTATATCGGTGCAAAATGCATTAACTAAATAAATGATGATGATGAATGTGATGGTCACACAGTAAAAAAAGCAAACTTACTCAATGGCATTATATTAGTAACTGAGTAACCCCACAGGAGAGTGTTCATGCATTTACAGTAATGGGAATGGTAATATTATCAGTTTCCTTTAGGAAATATTTGGCATTCTTTGACTGAACAGTTAGGATTATTGTTGATTGAAATTTATGAAATCTTTCCCTCAAAATAGTTTTAAGAAAACAGGCTTCTTTTATTATTTTTATCATTTCATTCCAAGTAAGGCTATAAAACCACTAAGACGCAAGGGGTTATTGAGTGTGAAAGGATCTGAGAAAAATAAACATCATTAAGGAGGGAGGATGATAAAAGCACAGGATTCAAGGAGACATAAGTTGACGTTAGATATAAATTTTTGAAAATCAAAGTTGATTGAAAAGCAGGAAGCCAGAATAGAGTTGCACAAATGAGAAATGGAAGAGGAGAAACTGTTAACATAGAACTTACGGTTCCATTTAAATATTTATGCAGTCCTGTAAATGAGATAAATTCAAACATTTCTAAATTTTTGATAATCCAGGGTCCCAGAAATCTATGTACAACAATTAGAGATTTTTTCAAACCTAATTGTATGAAAAAAAAAAAAAAAAAAAAAAAAAAAAAGACAAGAGATACTCAGTGAGATATAAAACCAAAACAATTTTATTAAAATGAAATAAAAGAAAATTTTACTAAATATTAATGATACAAAGATTTGGTGATTTGTATGCCCTGAAAAGAGGATAATAAATTTCTAGACAAGTAACTTGTTTTTTCTAAAATAAGGCTCAATGGTAGTCATGGGAAAAAGATCAAGTTTACAATCAAAATCAAATAACATGAGGTATAACAAGAAAAATGTCAGTTTATACAAAACAATTTAAATTACAAGGAAGAAGGTACAATAAAAGAGTTTCTGTAAGGTTGAAGCCAGTTAAAAAGGTAGATTTACCTTCAAGGTATAAAATGTGAATGTAAGAACGAGGTCTTGTGATTTGAGAGTCGTTGAAGTCTGTGATAGAATCCGTTCGTGCCTTCAGAGTTCAGAGTATTCAACGTAGAGCGTTGTTTTGAGAACAGTATTTGTTCTGTGTAGTGGAAATGACTATTTTGTTGTAATAGTCAGGGTGAAAATGAGACTAAATGCTGTCAGGAAAATGACAACTTGGTTGTCAAGATTTTGTTGATGAGTGGGTTTCTTTGAGACTATGCTGGGTCAGGTTTTCAGAAGTTTTGGAAGGGGTTGTGTCTCCCAATCCTGATGGTCATATTGCAGGAATTTTTATAGCTAAATGTTGGCTCCAATTTACCCCCCAAAATTTGGCGGTCAACACAAGCATTTCAGATTTAAGCCGGTTCAAGTAGCCATTGTTTTAAAAAGTCACATTTATCAAAACAATTTATTGTAGTAGAAAAAACACTTCTGTTTTTCTTTCCCTTTCCTTCAACTCCTATTCATTGGTCAAGGAACTTTGCATGCCTGGTGGCAAGATTCAGGTTTCAGTAAATTATTTTATTACCTTCATCCTATCCCCTGAAACTACTGAGAGCTAGCAGAAATTTACTCAGAGAAAAAAAAAAAATGTTTTTAAGAATTGCTCTTTAACATTGATGCCTTTACTTACCCTGAAAGGTTGAGTGATTGGTAAATGAACCTCTCCTTGATCAGGATGGTGTTACCAAATTAGGGGGTATTATACACAAAAAAATCTTCCCTAAGTAAAAATCGCAACATGTCGAATGGGTTGAATCATACTTCAAATTATTTGATGCTGATACATTATCAACCAATTTGAATTTATTTTTCTCAATGATAAATCAAATGAAATAAAGTCAACATCAAGTTTTACACCTTTTCATTTCCCTGTGATAAAAAGCAAAGTTTTTCTGGAAAAGATATAGAAGAATAAAAAACTATTTGGTTGAATCTGTTTAATTAATGCTCACTGTCAGATTACTAAAAGTTTAGCCAGCCATAATGAAAAACCATTAGTCTTTAGGAGACGTAACAGTTGTTTAATAAAGACATTTGAAATAACGGAGAGAGGCATTGGTTGCAGAGGGCATTACAATGAAACAGGAAAAGCATTGATTACAGAAAGTTTGTATTGAAATAATAAGTGAAACCGTTGCATTGCAAAGAAGTTAAAATTCTATAGAATGATATATCAAATTTTTAATTTGAGTGAATTTCTCTTGCATGAAGCACTGTTATAGACATATTTTATTAATAATCTTTATTTATCATTTCAGTACAAAATGGAAGATCTGTTTAGTTGTTCAGTTGGAAAGATATTGAAATGAAGCTGTCATACTAGGAGACAGAAAGTTTTTTAAAACAAAGAATCAGAAGAAAAACTGATAACCTTGAAAATGTTGTTGATATTTGCATACATCATGAGACTCAATTTATTCATGAGTACTTGTAACAGTTTGAAGAAATGTGTAGAACCTTTAGTCATTCACAAATCAACTATAAAGACTAATTTACATGAGAAGACATTAGCAGTGATATAGATTAGCAATGAAACCCAGCATTAAATAAACCAAGACTTTGCAACATACAGTTTAACTCGGATATAAGAGAAGCCCGGATATAAGAGAGATTTTCTCTGGTCCCAAATTAGAGCCATACTTACCTAAACAAAATAGACCAAACCCGGATATAAGAGACTTATTCTCTGGTCGCCAACAACTCTTATATCCGGGTTGCACTGTAGTTGTTTCTTTGAAAGATTTATATATGTTGTAAAATGTTATTAGTGAATTTGTTGTAACTAAAAAATGTTCGATAAGTTTAAATATTTTAGCAGTTGCTTATTTCGTATGTTACATGTTATAATAATTTAGGTTATTTGTTAGATTTTCAAAAATTTATTATTAAAAAAATGTCAACACTGCTTATTTCTCTTTACTAACAAGCTGTTATTTAAATGCCAAGATAGTTACCACTTTCTGAGAAAAAAATGAAAAAGTAGCTTTATAATTAATAATTTAATTGTAAAAGCCATCAACAAAACAATCTAAAATTTTTTTTTTTTAGCTGAATATATAAATTAGTTGTTTTTAAGCAAGAAATGCTAAATCAAGCAAGACGCAAGACCAGCTGAGAGACAAAGATTAAACTGCATTTATTTGATATCATAGTTTTATGCAATATTTGAGCACACACTCAAACAGCTGTCTTTATACATATTTTATTTTCTGGGTTTTGAGCACACGCACACATTTAGCTTTATATATTAGACTTACAAAAATTAAAACAGACTGAAAAAAAAAAAAATAGTTCTTGATTTGGACATTAATACTTGCTTTGAGGTTGAAGCAGTTTGAACTCATGATTGGTTATTTTGTTAAACTTTGAAATGCTGAACTTGATTCAGTTGATTTGTTTCAAATAAATAAACCTTTGGCAATCTGTTGTACATGTCAGTCTTCCCCTGGGTTATATCAAATCTTGCCTAAGTAATGTCTTGCTTACAAGAATATGAGTTATAAAGAATGAATGCACCATAAAAATGAAATTCACAATTCTTATAAGTGAAAAGAAGAATGTGTTTAAATTGGAATGCACTGACAGGGGAAGGGAAGTTATTTCATATGATATGATTATATCAGAAGAGGTGTTGGCAGAATAAGCAAGGTATGAATTTAGGAAAAACAATTGGGTTTTGTTACCTACAAACAATGCAGTTTATACTCAAAATAACCAATGCCAAATGGATGAAGTTCCTTTCCCTCCAGTGAAAGAAGATTAAAAACAAAACAACCCTTCTTAGCTGTCAGTATTGTACAATTTGCAAGAGAGTGTAATAAAAGATAAACAATAGATTTAATACCATATGTCTGTATTCTGGTCTTTCAGAAATCCTGCATTTTTGTTAAAGATGGCTTTTGGGGGGGAAATTGTCATGCTGCTATTTCATTTTGCATATAAGAAGCCAGGAAGATTTATTGGTACAAAACTTTTAATTGTGGAAACGGTTAGTTTTCGTGCGTTGAAAAAAAATCATCTTTCAAACTCTTGATGGCAAATATGCTACTACTAGGCACACATTCTGTATGTTGGGATGAAACCAACAAACAAACACACACACGAGCCAAAAGAGAGAAAAAAGGAAAAATAATAGCGAGAGAGAGTAAGGAGACAAGAAAATTACAAATAGAACAAATAACCACAACATTCTACACAGATGCATGTACACATATGTACAGATGCATGCACACACATACAAAGAAAAAAACAACAAAAAAAAACAAATTTACACCAATAAAAAGTGCATCATTTTTTTTAACTTAATATAAAAATAATAAAAATGAGAAAATCGGCTGAGTGGTCTAAACAATCACAATCTACGAAATTCTGGAGTTGCGGTGATAAGTGACAAAATTTTATATTCGTATTAATCATATATATATATATATATATATAAATAAATTAATAATAGCAAAGAGTGAAAAAAAAAAAAAAAAAATTGAATGACTAGATTATTTCAGGAAGACGTTGAAGGCAAGTAGTCTTTGTAATCCAAGTGCTCAATATCAAGAGATAGAGTGCATTAATGAATAAAAAATTAAATGTTCACTTAGCTGTCGTTTGAGTTTCATTAAGTTTACATACACTTTTCTTCAGATTGATTTTATTTTCAGAAAGGAGTTCTGAAAATATTTTCAATCTTACAATCTCCTGAAGTGTAGATGTGTAATAATATCTGCAAAATTAAGTAGCAATAGGTCAACATCTATGGATTAAATCCGATATATTATTTTTAATTCATTTTGTTTATTTTTGATGGATACTCTTATTCAAGTAGAAGCTCTGTTTTTTAATTACACTGTATTTTTTTTATCCAACTACATCTATTGGCCTGAATATTTGAGAAATCATGTCAAAAAATGTGTCCAGAGAGAGTGAGAGAGAAAATGGGGCATTCAATATAACTTAATTTTAGCTTAGTATGGCACAAGGTCATAAGCATGGGTTACTCTGAAGTAGAGTGAGAAGAACATGTTAATCACTATTTCAAGGCTAGACACTTTAGTTTAGTTATTTCTTAAGCTTTGTTTAAATCTTGAGAGGGGCACCCAGGTAGGATCAAACTGACCCGTGAGAGAAGTTTGTTGACCAAGCCATATTCCGCCAGATTAGTCATCTCTTTGTTTAGTAAAGCCTAGTTTGACACAAGGCCAAATGATAGAGATAAAAGCGAGTAGTAGTAATAGTAAGTAAGATTATATTACACAAATCTTCCCAGTGTGGCAGCCCTACCTGCCTGCTTTTCAAAGTCTAAGTCCTGGCTTTCACCTGCCAACCCCCAATCTTCAGTAGGAAATACACGAGGCAAACTCTAAGTGTAACTGTGGAGAGCAGGGGTGGGTGAAACTAAGTACAAGATAGTATTAATATTTAATAGTGTCATTTCGCATCCATTTGCAAGAAAGACATACAACAAAAAAACCTGTCTAGTTTTTCAAACAAACCATTTAACACTGTAACTTGCACGACAATATTTGTTTACGAGTGACTACTAGAAACTAAAAATAACTTGTGTAGTACACTTCGCGAGTCTCCCTGGTCGACCGACTCAAATCGCACTATTAGTCGGGGTGGGGGTTGAGCAGTTGATGGAGGGGTGGGGGTGGCGCTTACTACCACTACTACTACTACTATAACTTTACTATTTATTACCACTGTAGTTCTCTATTCTACCTTCTTGAGAAAAAGTTGTCAGTTTTTTCTCGTCATTGTACTTATCAAGTTACGTCCAACTTGTTGACTCAATGTCAAAATTGTCGATTAATGTTTCGTGCAAGCATTTAAGATTTTACAAGTATGTTTTTAGTGGATTATTCAATAACAATGAGCAAGTATTGAGAAGGAAGGTGTTCAAAACGAAAGTTGGAGATTGTTCAATTTCAAAAATGAATAATGAATGAAATCAAGAAAATTAAAAAAAAAAGAAGAAAAAAACTATGAAAGAATTTGTACGCAAACAAAACAAAAGGCTGATGTGTAAGAATTGACGAATCAAAGGGTTTTTTTTTCACGCCGAATGCAAAACTGGTTAGGCTCATTATTACAAATGACAGGAAGATGAAGTTTTTTTTCACCTTAAATGAATTATTTTCAACTTTTTAAAAGACTTTAGAAGGTCATAATCAAATAAAAACAGTACTTTTCCGGAACAAACGATCATAATGAAGTAAATTTTAAGGGTAGGGAAAATTAGTTTTCATTCAACAAAAAAAAACTAATTTTCCCTTACTGTTTTTTAACTTTCGAAGTATTTTACAACTTTTTTTCGATTAAATTTTTAATTAAAATTTAACAATCACTCAGAAGAAATTTATATAAGAACATTAGTTCGAAGAGCCTTTTTTTTTTTAAGGCAACTTCTGTAAGTAATTTGTTGGTTAAGGTAAGTTGTGGGTTGTTTAATTAAGAAAATCATAAAGTACTTTTAGTAAAGAAAAGTACTCTACTGAGCGACTCGTACTTACTAGAAGTTTCGACTGATAGATACTCCAAGTCCAATCCCACTTTTTTTTTAAAACTGTTTCTTTAAATTATTTAGGATAGGACTCCTAACTTAGGGGTTAAAAAGGTCACAACAAATCAAGTTTTATTGATCACCCCAACAAATTGCAATTTAGAGACTGTTGTAAAAAGGAAAAACTTCCTTTTTAATACTGGCGGTTATTTTCGGACATTTAAAATAAAAGTAAACATGCCGTGTCTAAAGTTGTTTTGGAGATCCTCGCCCGAATTTAAAGTTTTTATTCTTCTTGCGTTATTGAAAAATAGAAAGAAAGACATTATTTTTTGTTGAACTGTAGGAAACACGAAGAAGAAGGTCGCTTTGTGTAATTTCCAATCCAATGTACTTTACCACATAGCCATCTCTAACTTACGTTAGGCTCGAACCCAACGAATTTGAAGAACAAAGCCCTCACTCACACTAATAATGTGGATTTGAAATTATAATTGTAAATATTCTATTTTAGTTATTTTACCACAATACTGGAAAATAAAATGATTTAGGGTTTATTTTTTTAGTTTTAAATTTTTTAAAGGTTCATGAATTGAATATTGATCAGTTTTTTTTTTATTTGTTAAATTTTTCAACTTTATTGCAAAGTTGATAGTTTCATCAAGAAAAAAAGGAGACAAGACGAATTAAATATAAAATTAAAACTTAATTTCACACAATTTGTAACACATTTTAAATTAAAAAAATCTTCAGTCAAATCGAAATATTCGATTGGATTGTAAATGTTTTAGTGACATTTTAAATTAAAAATGTATTGTGATCGCTTCATTTAAGTTTCTATGAAAAAAACGTTTATAATTTGCTCACCAAATAGCTTTTTTAATTTATTTCTCAAAGGAGTCTAAAAAAATATTTAAAATCAGTCAAATTTACACTTTGTAAAGTTTAAAATCCACGTGTGTAACTGGTAAAGAAAGGACAATAAACTTAAACATTTTTATTTTTTATAGAAACATTTAAAAAATATTTCAATAAATCCACTTTTTGAGAAAGAGATAAATATTTTTTGTAGATGTTTAAAATATTTCCATGAATCTTAATTCTTTATTTATACAAGTTTTTTCATCAACGAATGTCCATTTCAGTTGAAATGGACAGTTAGAAAATGTTTTTTTGTTTTTTTTTTACATGGCCAACATTTTCATAAATATTTATGAAAGAAAATGGATAAGAAAATTAAATTTTCATTGAAAGTGAACATTTTACACAAAATAAATATTTTTTAAACAAAACAAAATGGTCCAAGTAAAGATTTAAAGCAGAAAAAAGTATTTTCATTTAAATTTTCAAAAACTTCTCAAATTAAGAGAAAAAAATGACAAAAAAAGAATTGCAAATTCGTTTGTATTAAATTTTTTTAATAAGCAAAATTTATTTTATTAATGGAACATGAAATAATATTTCAAAAAATTATTAAAAATATTAATTGTTTTTACCTTTTACAAATTAAATAGCGTAAAAAAATCCAAGGTTATTTTCATCAATTAAGGTTAATAATTTTAAAAAGCCGTACACAAAAGATTTTTTATTTATTCAATATTTATTTTTAAAATTACGTAAATTCTGTATACTTGTAAAATCAGTTTATTATTTTTTTTTAGATATCTTTTTTTTCCTTTTTCATTTAACTTGCATTGCTTTAAGAAGGTATTTTAAGTTTTAATTTTAATTAATTAGAATCTTTTTTTTTCATCAAGATTGGAGTACACTACATTTGTTTACGCGTAAAATCAAGCAGATTGATTTAAGAAATTTTTTACAGGATTTTTTTTTGTGTAGACATTGTACACTGATTTTCATTTAATAAACTGATTGAATCGGATCAATACATTTGTAAAATCTTCGAAGCCTAAACATTTAAAAGATAAATACTAAAATTAAAAGAATTAGTGAATTTTTTGTTTAATAATCTGGTCAGGCAAATCTTTTTCTATTGCAAACCAAAGTCAGGGTCACTTGTCAGTTTTGCGCAAAAGTTTGCAGCAACTCTAAAAAATTTAATCAAAGAGAAACAAAAAAACGTTATTTACTTTTTAGTACGGAATGAGGATTAAAATGATAAAGAATAAAATGAAGCAAAAAAATAATTGTATTTTTACAAACCTGTATGAGTTCTAAGATGTGCCTGTAAGGATTTCTCTCTGGGAAACACTCTTCGACAAAGTTGACATCGAATTTGACTAGCAGACGAAGATCCTTGCAAAATCAGAGAAGTGATACTGTCGGCACGAGGACGTCCCCTCCGGACATTACTGTCTTCCCCATCAGTATCACGGCCATATTTTTTAGACTGGACGTTGTTGCCGATTTTATCTGAAGAGCCTAAACTAAACTTAATAGAAATTTGTTGTTGTGGCTGGTTATCTTGTATTTGATCATAATGGTTACTCGGAGACAAGCCCACGCTCCAGGGTCCGACGTTCAAAATTAATCCTGCTCTTGTCAATTGAGGCATTTCACTAGTGTCCAGTTGAGTACAAGATGCAGGACACTGCATACTTTCCCATTTAGTGCAAAATCGTGCGATTTCTGTCCGCACTTGGTCCAATGCCGACTGAAAAGAAAAACATGTTCGGACATGTCCAACACACTTTTCCAAGCAGACGCTTTCTCATAGCAACGACACTCGTCAGTATTTCCCGCGATTACGGAATCATGGGTAGAAAGAAAAAATAACAACATCCATTTTTTTTTTTAATCAAGTTTATATATTGCTTTATTTTATATAAAATATTTTCCTTCAAATAAATCATTAAAAATATTGTATTAATTCAATTAAATTTCACAAAGTAGTAAGTAGTAATTGAGCACTTCCCGCCATATTCGTTACCTTATATGGATAGTGACGTCAGAGATCCCATAATGCACCGCCAGTGTCTGGGCTGACACGCCATATTGTACAGCGGTAAGCAGGAGTGGGAAGCCGTCAGGTTTGGAATCCATTAGCATCCTCTTCGTGCGGAGGAACGATGGAGAACCAATACGGCATAGTTGTTTCTAACAAGTATGCGCTTTTCCTTAACGAAAATGATGATCCGATGGACATCATTCGTCAGCAGGCCGAAGCCAAAGTAAAAAAGAAAGAGACTGTTAAAAAAGAAGTTGACAAGACTAAAACAGCAAAGATAAAATCTAACAAGAAGTCAGTTGCTCCCAGCCAGCAAGAATCCAAGTCCAAAACCCCAGAACAATCTTCTCAACGGAGAGATGGTAAATGCATTTTTTTGCGTCTTAATTTATAGATTGTTGCACTATGGAAAAAAAAAACTAGTATAATCGAACGTATGTTAAAGCAGCCCTGGTCGGCCATGATAGTTTCCACATGGTGCGTCTCATCTTTTACTGCATCTCTGCTTTCTTTTAGTTTCATTCATGTCATTCGATTTTTATATCCCATTTTGCAATTGTTTACCTGATGAATCCTTCTTCCTGCATGCCTGACTCTCATTTGCTCTGCGATAACCCTCGATCCTAGATTTATTATTAAAAACGGATTGCACGCGGTTTAGGGGTGAAATAACCTGTCTACTTTGAATGTCTGTCTCTATGGCTGGTGATTGTGAGGTGAAGGTCACTACTGGCCATTTAACAAGTCTGTAACCACTGGTTTAGTAACTTTAGCACTGTCCACCGTGCGATCTTTCTTCTCAACATGTATTTGGTATCTTTTAATTATACTAGGCTTGGAAGAATTGGCGAGTCGTAGTGATTACACGGGGTGTTTTGTGGCTATAGTGGTTTAGCATCGTCAAGTAAGCCCTGCCCTGGACCAACATGGCGGTGGTAGAAGACGAGAAATCTATTCGCGCCGTGTTTTCTATTTTGTTCTTTTCAACTCGGGGCACTAGTTTTTAACTAAATATTTAGCAATTTACAATTGAAAAAAGCATCTGTAAATTCTTCCATCTTGGTGGCAATTTCTTGTATAATACTCAGGTGCAGAGATCGTTGAATTGAGGGTAGTGAGTAAAAGTACCCAAAGAAAGATGTGTGTTAAAATAACTACATTATTTTTTCTACTCATGTGTAGAGTCACGTGTGTCGGCTTTAAGTTGAATAAAAAACGTCCAGTTGTCCGATATTGTTACTGTTACTTAAAGCAAGTCTTTGTCTTATTTATTTTCTTATAATTCGTAATACTTTTGTTCAAATTCCCTTCATATGGATATTTAGGCATGTGCATAAAAATCACTTTTAATCACTTATTTAAAAATTGACTTTTTTTTTTTTTTTTTTTTTTTAAAGCCATGTAAAGTTATTTTTATCGAAAAAATAAAATAATAAAAAAAAAATTAATTTTTTGTCTGAACTTGATAAAGTTTTAAAAAATATATTAAACTGCAGATATTTTATTCCAGTAAAAGTTCATAGAAATTTTAAACTTTATTTTTATCCTCGTGGTGTGTATTCCATGTGCTTCTTTCTTGACGCTTAGCAGATTTTGCGTGAAGGGGGGGTACCTGTTGTCTTTGTCCCTCACTTTCTCTACCTGTCCATTCACGAGGGGGGGGGGCTATCTTAATGTAAAGCTATGCATTACTCTGACATATTGTTTCTTTTTTACTTGAAGCACTTTATTTCATAATTTGTTTATTCCAAATGTCCTGTTAACTATTGAATGAATGACAACTGTCCCAAAAGGCAGCGACGACCGTCGCCGTCCATGTGCGCCGCCGCCGCCATGTTTTCTTCATTCGGGCGGTCGCCATTTTAGTTCCTTTTCTCACGTTGCTCCACCACCCCGCCAACAATTATTACACGCCGAGGATCCACCAGCCTTATCTATTTTATTATTGTTATTAAATCCCTTGACTTTCAGCATAACATTTTATTACAAGTGTTGATCTTCCCGATTTCGTATTTTCTCAAGTGTTTAATGATATCGTACAAAGCGCACTTTACTATTTTTACTTATTAAAGTCTTATCTTGGCACATTGTATTTGCCTAACCAAGTGACGGCCTGAATTCTTTTTTGTTTTTTCTTATTTTTATTTTGACCCGGTGGCATGCAACGTGACTAAAATCGGTTCGATTAATCATCTTCAGACTTCAATCTAGTTTTAATTTTGTAGTAAACATTCGTAAATAATTTACATTTGGTCGTTTTCAGCCGTAGAGAACAACCGGAGAGAAGGGGCCCCACGTGGTCAGGGGAGAGGACGAGGGAGAGGAGGCTTTCGGTCTGTCAGAGAGCCTGAATCCAGAGATTCCAATGAATTCGGCGAAAATGAAACAGATCGGCGACCTCCACGGCGAAGAGAAGAATTCTCTTCAGAATACCGGTAAGATGTTACATTTTTAACAATTCAGTAATATTGGTTAATTTCTGCCATGTATTTTATTTTAATTGTTTTTGTCCGTTTCTCTCTTGAAAGGTCCGAGGGTTTTGGTCGTTCTGGAGGCTTTGGCCGTTCTGAAAGTGGTTTTGGCAAATCTGAAGGTGGTGGTAGTGGTGGTGGTGGCGGCAGCGGTTTTGGTGGCCGTTCAGAAGGCTTGGGATTCAATCGCAATTCTGAAGAGGGCAATTTTGGCCGTTCCGAAGGCTTCAGAGGAAGAGGTCCACGTCGAGGTGGCCGAGGCGGACGAGGTCGTGGTGGCCCTGGTGGTCAAGGTTTCGGAGACCGAGGAGGAAAACGGGAATTTGAACGACATAGTGGCAGCGATAAAACGTGAGCATCACCAGTTTAGATATGATTTTATTTTTGAATTTTTAATTTCGATATTCTCGAGGGTGGGGGACATGAGAATGGAGGTCATTGGTTGATCCACTCATTAATCAGCTTTTTTGTCAGTTAATTCTGTAAATTGTATAAACACTTGTTTTGAAAATGGGCAGAATGATTTCAGTTTTTATAAATAGCACAACTGATCCACTGAAAATGAAGATTTCTCTCAGCTGAGAAATGTAAATTATTTTCAAGTTGTTAGTGATGATTCTGCATAAATATTAAGGGGGGAAATCTTGTCATAGTTTGGAGGGGCTTCTTTCATTGGTAATTTAATTAATATTATTGGAGCATTTGTATTGAGGCAAAATAAGTCCTTAAAAGTATGTGAAAATTAGTTGGTTTAATTTTTTGCATGAATGATTTCAAAAGCTATCTTCTGTTAGGAAGTTGTTCTTGTGAACAATATTCTGGATTATACTATTTGCCAGTATCCTATTGAAAAGAGAATTTTAAATCATGAAGTGAAACCTGATCAAAATGAATGTCTTTGCAATGGATAAGTGAATGAAAACATCCATGTAATTGCATTAAGAAGTGTAAATCTTGACTCTTTCTGTTGGTATGTGCTGTCTAATGTGCAGCCATGGGTATTTCTATTTGTAGTGGAGTGAAGGCAGTGGACAAGAGGGAAGGTGGTGGCTCCCACAATTGGGGAACAGTAAAAGATGACATGGAGTAAGTATGGCTGGCAACTCTTCATTTGGCATCAAATGCTCTCCTCCCAACTTATTTACTCCCTCCCTCTCTAGCTTTTCTTATTACTCACATTACTACCCACTAACCTCCTTGTCCTGTCTGCACGCCTCCACCCCATTTCTCTATTTTTTTTTTTCTACCACTCTAAATATTAACATTACCTGGGATCATCTTGGTGACAATTTAATTCTTTTACAGAGAGCAAATGAAGGAAACCGAGAATCCCGACTGGAGTACCCAAGTTGAAGATGCTGAAAACCAAGATCCAAAGTAAGAACCTCTTTCTTTAAAACCCTTTGTTGTTGAATGTTTTATTCAGTGATGATGATGATGGTAATGTGGCTAATTATATTACAGTGAGAGTGTTGCCGTGGAAACTAGTGAGGCCAACCCTGAAGTGCCTGAGGAGGAAACCGTTGTCAAACAAATGACGCTTGATGAGTGGAAGGCCATGGAGAAAAAGAATCGCTTCAAAGTAGAGTTCAATATCCGCAAACCGAATGAAGGTGTTGATGAGAGTCAATGGAAGAAAACCTACATTTTGAAGAAACACCGTGAGACTGAAAATGAGGACGAAGAGGAGGAAGAGGAAGAAGATGAGGTAAACTAATGTCTCTTTATGTTCAATCTAAAGTTTGCTTTTCTGTTTTTATTCATTAATTGAAATTTAAATTCTAGAGATGGCTAAGTTTTGACATTAACTTTGATTGTAATACATATTTTTAATTTTGCACAAGTTTGCATTTGCATTCTACAATGACATTGATTTTGTAATTTTATCTTAGCAGATTTGAGCCTATTTCTGATTTCTTGCAGTAATAGAATTGTCACAATTGCTTTTACTAGATTCAGTTTTTTTTTCTTGCTGAGATTTAAAAAAAACAATTTTTGTTTTCAGGGTTATGAAGATGAACCACGTCGTACAAAGAACATCCTTCATAACATCAAGATTACGTTCAATGATTCTCCCCGTCGTGGACGTGGAGGCGGTCGCCGTGGACGTGGAGGCAGTGGAGGTGAAGGTCGAGGTGGCATTGAAGGTTCTGGAGGACGTGGACGTGAGGGTGGTGGCGGCGGTAGTGGTGGTGGCGGCGGCCGTGGAGGATCCCGTGCAGTCAGCCAGCGAGCAGACAAGAAAGGACCACGTGAGTCTGCTCCATGCATGGATGATGAAAATGACTTTCCTCGCCTTGTCCATACTGCGGCATGATTGTCATCAGGAGCCAAATCTTGTTGGATTTTGCCAGGAAAACACTGAACGTTTGTACTTCAAGAAACAAAACAAAGCAGAAATGTTGATAGAAAACTGTTGAGCCAGGATTTCCAGCAAGCAACAAGTCTTTTTCTATGCGGTTTCATTACCAAATTTTTCACTTGAAATCAGTACTGCATGAAGTTGGGTCTGGCAGCAGCTCTCTTCTCCTTCCTCCTGAACAGTCCACACAGTCCCCCCTCTTTTTTCTCTTCTTTTCCACCTTGTCAGCCGCTGCTGATGACTTGTGACTCTGAAGCTTCAAGGATACTATTACTACTACTATTTCTTCTGACTGTTTTACACAGTGGTGCCCTGAAAGATGGACTGCTTATTTTGTGAATATTTATTACTCCTTGAGAGGAAATTGCCCTCCTCTTTTTAGTGATGATGATGACCATCACTACTAGAGTAAAATTGGAAGTGTAATTCCATCCCCCATCTGTGGAGGGAGGAGATAGTAGAACTACCTATTTTCAATTTCCATCATTAAAGAGTAATGTCTAAGTGTGTGTTCTGATTTCCATCACTTCCCTGTTGTTGTTGCTGCTGTTGTTGTTGTTGGGAAGGAAGGGACTGTTCATGCAGCAACAGTGGCAGCAGCAATTTATGAGGGCATCTGTCCAAAAAAAAAATTTTCCCACCCTGCCCTATCCTTCCCTTAATGACTCCTGCCGACTATTTCCATTGGTAGCAGCAGCAGCAGCAGCATGTGATTTTTTTATTTTTTTATTTTTTCCTTTTTGTTTGTGTGTGCATGTGTGTGTGCGTGCGTGCGCGAGGACAGCTAGCCTCAAATTCTTTGTCTTTCTTGACCCACTCCCCACCTCCTTGTCTCTTTCTCCATTCCCGAAATTGTTCAATGTGCCACTTGTGTATGTCCTGCTCTGCCCAGTCCTCTTAGCTCTGTCCTCTTCCTCAGCCTTGTTGTCACCGCGTTTGTCGTCTGCTGTTGCCGCCGGATCTCACTGACCTCTGCAGCTGTCGTCATGTACAAACTCCAGATTAAAAACAAACAATTACGTCACATGTTTCTTTTTCTCTTTTTTTTTTTCTTTTAAAATATTTTATTAGAAAATCTTAAATATTTTTTAAATTCAGAATTTTAGTTGAATAAAATGACTTGGGATTTGGCCAGCAGGTGTTAGTCGAGGACAGCCAAGTGCTTCGTCTCCATTACTTGGGGGACCAACCGGTGCCTGAAGTAACATAGAATAAAGAAAGGTAATTTTATTTAAAGAGATGATTTAGTGAGTTTCAAACATTTATGTTTTTGTTTGAGTTGCTCAGAAACTAGGGTTTAATTTGCTGATATGGTAATTGATTTTTTCCTTAAAGGAAGAAACATTTGAAAGTAAGCTGCAACTTAATTCAGTTTTTCTAATAAAGAAAGAAATAACAGGAATTTGGTTACCTGATGAAAATGAGAGAAATAATGCCAAATGGGAAGAACATCTGAATGTATGCAACAGGCACAAGAGCACAAAATGAGAGCAGGAGCAGCTGACACAGTTGCAGGACTGTGTATTTGTGCATCTCTCTCTGAGGTACTCGCCTAATGTAGTGGTTAGGTGGATAGGCACCCTGTACAAAAAAAAAAAAAAATTACAAGCAAAATGTGTAAATTATTTGTAAATTTAAAATTATGAATGATTTCCTCATGTGCTTACCTGTTCAGTAATGAGGAGTAAAGTTCGATCAATTATTTGTTTGTTGGATAGATAGGTAACACCCAGGTAAAGAAAATATCCATTAAGCACAGGGCGTGGTATGATGGGCAGGGGCCATGGTAGCAGCAGTAAAGACAGCCCCAACATGATGTGACTTATTAAACTGGTTACACGTGTCTCTCTTACATTGACAATTCTGCATTGGAAAAAAAATTGCATACAGATTAACATTTTACTTAAGGCATCAAAGTTTTCAACATTTTGTATTCTAGAATTCTTTTTGCTCTAAGGTACAAACCTTCAATCAAATTTCACACTGGAAGTTGAAATTATTGAAAGCTGAGCATGAAAATTAAACTTCATATTGGGCCTTTCAATTTCAGCTTTAGCAAATAATGATTTTCAATTTGGAATTTTCTTCTCACAATTCTTTTTTAGATTACTAAACTCTAAATCTTTAAAGAAAAATGTCCAATTGGTTTTGAGTGCTTCATTGTGGAAAATGCAATTTAAGAATTTGAATTTAGCATGCCATTAAAATTGTGATTTTGCAGTGTGCTACTTACATCTGATGTATATCACCTTGCTCAACCCTGTCCTCCATGCGAGCCATACTCTTCACATGCAAGGGGGACACAGTCATAGCAGCATGCATCCATGGGCAACCAAACATTGACAGAGGAATGTTGATAATGGCCACCACAAGCAGATCCCAGTGGTAGGTGTGGCCTTTTTTGAGTCTGTAAAGATTTTGATACTTGTGATTATGATTACAGCTTTTTGTTAATTTCTTTATTTTAAACTTTTATTACAAGTTTCTATTCTAATCTTTGAACTTTGTATTGAAGGATATCTTGCAAAAACATTTTCATACTGACTTGTGAATTGAAGTCCATAATGATGTCTTAATTTAAACTGAATTTGTATAAAAGGTCATGCAATTGAATCACTTAATTATGAAGCTCTTAAGATATACAGCCATCTAAATTTTCACAACACATTCTAAATGAATTATGTAATTGGATTCTTAAGTTCTAAATGCAAAGTTAAAATTATCTTGTACTCTTTGTAGTAGTAGAATCATCTTAGAAAAAAGCTGCTATATAATCTTGGTAGCAGTTAACATAAATCTCTTAACATATAACAATGGTTGGCTTCTCTTGATGCCTAGAAAAAAATAAGTTTTAGTGCCTAATTTAAATGTTAGTGTAAACAAAATTCTGCCTACTTGTAATAAGGGTCACTGATATAAGAACTGGATATGTTGTGGTCAATGAAGAAAAGAAGAGAAAGGCTGAAACCTAGGAAGAATGCTGTAACAATAGCCCCTGGGGATAGTTGATGGAGGGGAGCTATCCGAAAAGGATTGGTAGTCAAAGCAGATGTTACATCCAGTGGTCTCACTGCAAAAGAAATGTATTTCAGGAATATAATGGAAATGCTTAATTTGTGTCCTTGCTCAAAACGCTTGATATTTTTAATCTCCTCCTTTACTATACTCCTTGAAATTTCTCATAAGAATATTCATATTTTTCAAGGCTTGTATAAATTATTTTGCAAAATTTGTCTTTGTCATGTGCTGCCAATGAAGAAATGTAAATGCGTTAATCATATTTTAACTTTAGATTTGTTAAAAATATTTAGTTTTCTGGAGATGCTATGGTAATGTTCTTGGTATGTACAAAGTTTACAAACTGTACCTCATAGTTGCTTAATAAGCACAGATATTCCAACTAGACGGTGTTTGGTTGATGTCACTAAGTACATGGCTCTTGTGATGGATGTGGGTGAAATATGAACTTTTGTCATGTTTAGCTATTTGCAAGTAATACCAAATCTGGCTTGACCAGATAAATCTTTTTTTGATCAACAGAATTTTGGGATGCCTCTTGAAAACTTTCATAACCCAAAATAGTTTTGCAACCCCCAATGTTTATATTGTTGAAGTAATTGGGAATTCTTTAAAAAAAAAAAAAAAAATCTTAACATTGATCAGGACTGAATAACAAACCTTTTTTAAATTTGGCATGTTTTTGTTTTCCTCTTCCCTTTGTTCCCCCTGTTTATTTCATTTCTATTGTAATCTTCATATCAGGTGAGATTTGGTTTCAATTGTTGTAGAATTAAATTGGTATATTAAACTATTTAACATAAATGTCATAGGCATAAAAATTAGTTGCACAATGTTTTCTACTCTTAGGAATGAGAATTTTGAGAAACTTTCTGAAAAATATTAAATAGTTAAGTATTCAATTTACTTTTTAAATCAATTGGTGTTGAATTTCTTTTCTATTTTGGTTTAAGATTCTTGTGAATCCTATGCTTTTTGAGAAGCTTTTACTCCAGTAAAGAAATTTTATTCACCTTTGTAGTAGCCACCACTTTTCATAGTCCCCCAATTAAAATGTTGAAATCTTAGTTTCAATGTTTTACAAATAACAAACTGGTCTCTTACTTGGAATATCTCTGAAAATGTTGCTGACTGCAGTGATGATGATGATGGCCAAAGGAAGTGCAAAGTCTGCTAGCAGTTGACGCTTCTGAGCACTTAGATAAGGACTGTAAAGGAGGAAATAAACAATTTCTATCAGATTGTGGCAATTTTGTAAACTTCTGCAGATCACAATAATCCAGGTTTATATATACAAAAATCTTTAGGAGGACTGGTCTGACACAAAAGCCTAAATTGGCTTTTTGTAAATTACTGATATTTAAACCCTGCAGTAATGGCTTCAATTTTTCTTTCAAAAAAGAATCACTGGATCTGTTCTCTTAATTTCTTCTCCCATCACTTGACAATTTAAAATTAATTGCTCATTAGTTCAAACTTACCTGTCGGGAGCCCCCCCCCCCCCAATCCTGGGAAAGTAAGCCTGACTTTTTTAATATTAAATTTTGTTGCTTAAAATTTGGTCAGATTTTGATTTCTTTTCAATGTGCTTTTAATGAAGTGGAATAAGTATTGATTGAATATGCACATGATACTTTTCTAAAAGTAACTACAAGGCAATACATATTGGCCTGTTTGGTTCCGATCTAGTTTCATTTTGATGTTACATTTCTTTACCCAACAGCTGTTGGGTACAAATCAGCTGAGGTTACCAGTAAATAGGGCAAATTTTAGTTGTTTATTTTTTATGTACAAGTGTTACATACGTAATCAAGAGGCTAATTTTGATAGTTTGTAATATAGTTTATATGGTATGCTAATTCAGCATGTGGGCAGACATGGCACTCCACAACATCTTTGTGTGTGTATAAAAAAAAAAATATATAAACTTTGCGTTATCTCTTGGTCCATGTACTGTCATCCACTCTTTTGCATTCAATAAGAATGTGATATAGCATGGATTGATTTCTTTCAAAATTTTTTTTGAATATCATAACTTTTGTCAGTGTGATACTTAGAATTGCCATGTTAGTTGCTTTTTAAGACTGTTCTGTTGCTGGTGTATTTTGATCTATATTGATTAATTTAATACTTGCTCATAGATCCACAAAGTGTGTGTGATGGGGATAACAGTGAGTCTTCAATCAGCAATGCAATTGAAATTTGTAGCTTTTTCATGCATGCACAGTAAAATTAGATTCGTGTTGAATATGGGGAATACTGCTTCAGTATGAAATCTGTTTGTGGTGACTCTATTTTATGACTAGCTTTTACTGTTTGTGTCATCTCGCCTTTTCAGTACTTTAACTGGTGGAAGCAAAAAATTGAATAAGAATTTTTTGTCTTTACTTAATGCAACTGAATATAGACCAACCCCTTGAAGAAAAATGGAGTGATGCTATTACTTTCCAAATTGAGGATTTGTTAAAATTAACACCTGATCGCTTTAATGTAGAATTTGTCACAACATACTGTTGGAATATATATATATATATATAAATAAACATTTATTTAAATATTACAAAAATATAGAAAGTTAGGTGTAGACCAAATATAAAAACAACTTCATTTCTTGCCAACTAAGCCCTCTTCATTAAATTTAACTATGAAAAATGTTGAATTTTTGTCTATGCTTACGTCTTGGTGAAGTTGGACAATGTGGTGGTCAGCCAAAGTGTTGAGAGCATAAGCAGTAGAAAGAGGAGACTGATATCCCTATGACAGGTAGCCATGTTCTGAGGTTCTAGGACCTGCTTTGGATCATTGACTGAAATAAATCGTGGATGACCACTATGGTAAGGCAATGAAGTCAAATTTAATGGGTTGGCAGTTCTCGGGACACGGTGGCAGGAGCTGTAGTTTTCTTTAAAATCTGTAAGATAAAACAATCTTGAACATTAATTTTAAAAAATTTATTTTACTGTTTATCATATTGTCTGTAAATAACCCAGCTGCATGTTCTTTCCCCTCTGTTACTGGTATGTTGTGATAGATCTTCATAGCTATCATTTCAGTGTTTTTAACAAGTTATGCTTGAAATGAAAAATAAAATCATGACTGGCAACAGGTGAGTGGGGAAAGGGGGGATACTTTTGTTTTTACATTACCAAAGTATCAATTGGTTTAACTAAGCAACAAATGGTTTGATCAAACACTCATAGTAAAGTTATTTCAGATTACTTTCAACAGACTTTCTTGGGAAAGATAGTGAAGTGTCCTTTCCAGTTTTTAGAATTGTTTTCCTTCTCTTAGACTGGTTATCACCCAAGGCTAAAGAAATTCAGTCATCTTGCTATTTAATTCATAGCTGGAGGAAAGTGATGGTTACCTGGTTTTCTCAATGGTATTTGTGCAAAATAAACAACTGCATTGACTAGATTTTGAACTCTGGTTGCTAGTCTCACTTCCCATAATGCTCTATGCACACACTGAAATTGGTAATTAAATTTAGGGTTTTGTCTACATTTTCTGCTAGTTATTTTTTTGTACATTTTTGCACTTTTCTTCAGAAGAAAATTTTCAATCTTGTTTTTCATATTTTAATTTTTCATTTTCTACCCACTTTTTCATGTACCATCCTGGAAATTAATGATACAAATGTATAAATTCAAAACTAATTTGGCAAAATCTTTTTTGTTCTTTGCTTTTTACCCACTTATACTTACCAGGTGTTGCAGATTACTTGTACATAACTTGTTTATGATCTATTGAAGCATATCCTTTTTCTTTTTTTTTCTTCTCTCTTTCCTCCAAGGCAGATAACCCCTCTTCACTTGTCACACTTATTTAGCACAATTTGCTCAAAGTAATAAAAAGAAATTGATTTAGTTTAATACAGAAATGTTTATAGTTTGTGACCTTGTGCCAGACTGCTTCATGAAGTACTTGGAAATTTGAATTAATAAACATGCTTCCTAAAAATTGTTCGTTAATGAGCTGATGAATACAAAAACTTGTCATTAAGCATATTGTATGCCACTTTTCATTTCTATACACACATCTGACAATAAGATAAAGAACAAATAGGAAACGTTTATAGGCTTAACGTTTCACTTTTATTCTTCATTGGAGAAAAATAAATTCCATTTTATTTTTCATTGGTTAAGTAGACTGCATGTATTTGTTTTATCAGGTTGTATTCATGTGTTTATCATAGTTCTCGGTGGTCTATGCATCATTTGGTTAATGTGGCCAGTGGGCTTTTTTCTGTATCGTGTCTTGATCAGGATAGGTTTTGTGTGGGAGAGAATTTATACTCCATATTTAAATATGGATTTTATAAATGTTGAAATATTAGTGTTAGGCATGTGCATTGATGGGAAAATTTATCAGAATTCCTAAGTATTTTCTGTGTAATGGTTCTTCTTAGTCTGGCATTTATTAGATCTATTTTGTGTTAAGTGAGTTTAAAGGATTGTCTGTGCATGTTTTTTTTTTTTTTTTTTTTTTTATATTTAGATTTCTAGATATTTTGCTTATAGAGTTCATCTTGCATTGCAGGCATTTTATATCTTAAAAAAATTTTTCTTTACTCTTTCATTTCTGATGAAGCAAGACCTGTTAAATCTCTTCCCTATTTGTTCTTTATCACAAACACACACACACACACATTGTTGTACTCTGTAGAAGAGCCTGGTTGCAGGAAGAATGAGAACTCACTGTTGTAAACATCACGAATGACATCAGAGAACAGAATGAATGCCACAAGTGTTGAGAAAATTTCGTCTGAAGATCTGCAAGAAAGGAAAGAATGAATCTACAATTCTGGTGACAATTGCATTCATTGTCCATTGGATCATCTTAATACTTGAAAAATCTTAACATAATTGTAAATATCAAAACAATTGTGACTTCAGTTATGTTACTCTTAGAACAAAATTCTTTGTCTAATGAAGAAAAAAATCAATTCACATGCATGAAATGGTGGGTGGGATGGGTGCAGTTACATTAACGAGATGGAAGTTACCTTTTATCATTAGTGTTAAAAATTAACTTTCTTGTTGGTGTACCCGTGACATTTCCTGAAATGCAAATTAAGAATTATACATATTTAAAGCATTTTATAAATGAACCCGTAGTTCACTTGATAATCTGCACTTGTCTAACATATTTATTTATAATTACATTCTCTTTGCTTCATCACGCTTGCTCTCTTTTTAAACCAGCAATCATTTGTACTTAATTTTTAATCAAACAACAAACATTACTTGGACAAGTATCCATATCTTTGCTGTTTTTTTTTTTTTTTTTAAATATCAGTTGTTGATAGGGGTCTCAGTGAAGGGTGGATTGGATGAAATAATCTGCATAAGGAGACAATTTTGCTACAAGGGGTGCTTTAAAATGTTATTACTTTTTCCCAAAATCTGAATGAGGTGAAATTGTATTCAGTCGAGCCAAATTAAATAACTTGGCAACTTACATACATTTGGGGGTACACTAATATTCCCATCTATGTATTAAATCAACCTATCAGTACCTGAGCAGGTTTTTTTTTTTTTTTTTTTTCTCTTAAGATAATGAAATTACTTTTGCTTACACAAAGCTTTGTCGCTTTCATCTGGGATTATCTACAAAAGAAAAATGCTAAGATTACCTAATGGTCTGGATGGCTGGAAAAATGCATATGCTGAAACAAAGATCAGGACTCTAACTTGGGTAGCTTTGTAATAACAATGACTTTTCAGGAAACCTTAACCAAAACCGTGTGTGTGTGGGAGGGAGGGTAATGTGAATTGTTCAGTTTGGTTTTGTTTCAATCTTTTGGTAAATTGCATTTTCTCATAATATAGACAAAATAGGGGGAGCAAAACTTTAATGAAACTCATTGATTTGAATTATTTTTCCCCCCTTGCTGATTTCATGAATCCAATACAAATTTGTTCTTTGGTTCTATATTATAAGCATCTTAGTTAAAAACAAGACTTTGAAAAATTACTTTGCCACATAAAATTTGAGTAAAACATGTTCTCTTATTTCAAGCGAAGTAATTCAGCAGTCAGCATTTTTATGATCTTTACTTTTAAGATTACCGAGATTTCTTTTGTCTAGAATTAATAGCCTCTGTCAGTGATTTGGTACTTTAAAGTTGTTTTTCTGCAACTTTAAGGTCCCATAACTCTTCAAATCTGGGATGTTCCTGACCAGTCCAGTTTTTGTCATGTTCATCCTGTTCAAAAAATTCTGAATGACCTTTGACTTATGACTTTGAACATCATGTATAAATATTGTGCACTGATGAATGTGCTATATGCAGTTCCAGTTTCTCCTGTAGTAGTTTCACATACCTTGTACCATTCATCATTGTTCCTGGTAAGTAAGAATCAGTCCAGCTGTTTAAGACTTAGATATGGCACAGCAAATAATCTGACTTGGTGGGTTCATCATACTTTGAAGTGTATACTTTTCACTGAATTTCTTGACAGGGAGGTTTTTACACACTGTTGCAGAATAGATTATCTGGTCACATAACTTTGCTGCAGTTAGCCATGGTTTGAATGATTTCAGACCAAAGTCAAATCTCAGTGGACATGACTCATAAAACTGATATTTGTAGCATTTATGAAACAAGGTAGAATGTATCTTGAAAGAATTTGGATTGTGTAGCAGTGTGCATCATCAAATGGTCCTCTTGAGCACTGGTCTTCCTTGGACACTTCTCTCCTTGATAATTCAGGAAAACAGCCTGTTTTGCTAAAACTTTTTCCTACAATTCACATTTAGGATGTTCATTGTATAGAACCACAATTTTTCACCATTTGTGTAGGTGAAAAATTTGACCCTATTCTAAGTTTAATTCACTACGCAAGGACTTTTTGACTAAATCGTAAATAAAAGCTGATACAAAGCAACAAGCTACTATTGTATGATGTAATCTCATGATACAAGGTAATGAAAATAACTTGTTAGAGGTAAATTTTGTTGCTGATTGCCTTCTGTTAAATGTTTTTTTTTGTTTTCAACATTTGAAACATGATGCAATTTGTGGGGGTGGGGATACCAATTAGCTTTGTAAGGTCCTGAGGTTGTTGCCAATGTAAGGGAGATAATTCTGGTGCAACTAATAAGTTGGTCAAAATACTTAGTGTATTATATAGTATAATTTTTTAAAAAACCTATTGGAAGTTTACCTACATAGAAATTGAATATTGAACTTTTTATTTTTGTTTAGACTTAAACATTGGTTACATTTTAAAATGGTATGCAGTTATTAGATATCCACTGAGAAAAGGTGAGAAGTACATTAAGGATTAGGTTCATTTTGATTTTTTTTCTTTTTCCTCTCTTCAGTTTGTTTACTTCTTGCATGTCATGAGAAGGGGTTGATTTGAAAATCTAGTCCTTGCTTTTTATGTGCATTTCACATTGATGTTTAGTAACTGTTTAAATTAATCTGCCATAGGGCTATAGTAATAGAATGCCTAGTAAAGCTTATTGGCTACACTTATAACTATCTTTTCACCCTATTCCCCATACCTTTAATGTAAGTATTTAAGGTTGATCATTTTATTTTGAGGGAGGGGATGTGGTCAGGATTGTACTTACCTTGTTGACCATTTTCTCAACTTACACATGTCCAACACAGCATAGACACTGAGAAAAATGGAATTCCAGAGGCCGACACATGCGAACATAGCCAGGAAATTGATGTTGAAGTCATCGCATATTTTTGATACCACTGTAGAGCAAAAATAATTTTGATGCATGAAATGAAAATATCAAATTTGCTTTCAAAATCTAAACATTAAGATTAGAAAAAGTCTTACTTTTTGCTCTGTTGTTCTGCCAGTGTCCTTGTGATGCCAAATTGGTGACCTTTATGTAACTGGTAGATGAAAGAGCATAATGGGGGGGGGGGAACTGACATGAAACTTAAATTGCAAGGACCTGGTCCAATGTTACATTGGGTTCCATATTTGCCAAATTTAAACCCATGAGTATATATTGGATATACATCATAGCTTCCATTATTAAAAATAAATTGACAGTTTTTCATCTCTTTGAAAATATAAAAAAAACTAAACTACTTATGATCACATGGCCAGTCATTAAATTACTGAACTGATTGTCAGGAATGAGGTAAGATCATATGCCAATCTTTGTATTTAAGCCAGATAGTTAACTGTTAGAATCAACTTCATGTACCTGAATATGATGGGAGGATTGCATTATCTTACTGGGAAATGTGCATTAAGGGTTACAACAGTCTGATTAAGAGACTCCAGTATCACTTTCAGATTCCAACAAAACACTTTCTACAACATTAAAAAGCTATCGCCAATTTGCATGTCTGCCCACTATTTACATTATTTGGACTATTGTCCTCATCTTTGTCTCTATACGTTTTGGCCGTTGTACGCTCCAGCCTTCTTCAGGTGGTTGGAATGTTGAACTGAACCCATTATTTCGTTCACTGGGGTAAACATGAGATAACTGACATCCATTAAACATGGCACGTGGAACTAGAACAGTCTACCCGAGTGAGTGAAAAAAAGGGTTCAGTTTGACATTCCAACCACCTGAAGAAGGCCGAAGTGTACACCGGCTGAAACATAATAAATATGGTAACAAAGATGAGGACAATGTAAATAGTGTACATAATACCTCATCTCAGAAATATACAGATACTGAATGTCTGCCCAAGGTAGTATGTTGTAAGATCAGAAGTGCAGTTCAAGTGGTTATGTAGGAAATATAATAGTTAACACTAGACTTGAAGGGGTTAAGGAGTTTGTTACACAAAGCAGCAGTTCTTGGTAAGAAGCTGTCCAAGTGGAACGTCCTCCTTACTGATGGAATACAAAAGGAATGAGGATGATTCCTTCTTGTGTGCATAGCAGAGTGGGTCCCAGATGCAAAGGTCAGGTCTGGTAGAACCAAGAAATGTAGCTTATCAGAACACTTATAGAAATAGTGAGACTTGACATGTTTGGTGGGGGGGGGGTTGTATAGTGGAAAATAATTGATTACCCACAAGACCATATATATGCTTTTGAGATTACGAAGCTCCAGCTCAGATGTGTCAGCAATATTAGATTTTTCAGTCTAATCTAACTCTTATAAAGAGAGTATAGCAGGGGGATTTAGATACTTACTAGATGTACAATGAGCTGGCCATTTTCCCAGCATCTTTATTGATAGATTGTATATCTGAGTTATCATGGCTGGTGAAAGTTCAGGGTCTGATTGTTGATGGTGGAACATTACTAGCTTGGTTTTTGACTTATTAAATTTAACAAACCCGGTCAGAGGAGAGATCAGCTGCCATATTCTGGTCATCTAGGTTTTTGAAGGTGTATTTATACACTGTATATTCTGTGTAAATATTCACTAAAGATCAGAGCGTGTTAATTGGCAGATCTCATTAATATAGATCGGAAATAGAGGACGAAAGAGAAACCTTGAGGAATGTTATTGATCTCATAGGATATTCTGATGACTGGCCATTAACAACATTTAGGGACCTACCTGTTAGGAAGGACTTGATAATTGAGGAAAGCCATTTCCAGTAGCTGGAGACTTTAGTAGGCCTTGATACCACACCCTGTCAGAGGCCTTTCAGATATCTAAAGTGATGGTCCTAGTTGCCTTGTCATATGAGGACATAACTTCAAAGTCCATTTATGATAAATGACCTGGCACTGACGTTCTCCCCCTATTGAGATATTCCATAATTCACAGGAACCAAGTCTTGGACTGACAGTGCATATCTGCTGTTTGCATTTTCTAGAACTCTGCAATGATTGTGCCATTTCAAACTGCTTGCAAAGAGTCTCATTACACGGTTGCCTGTGATAGAGATGTTAATAGTGGTTGCAGCATGTTCAGGCATGGACCAGGACCTATTTGCTTTCTATTGGTATTTTCTCTTTAGGGGTAAAATTATCCATGCCTGAGAGGGTCCATTCAAGAGATCACGGAGGCAATTCTGGAAACTATTTTGAAGAAAGCTGAGATGGGGAGCTTCCACAGTGTAGGATCTGAAGCTGTTCTCACTCAGCTTTTAGCACACTGAAAGATTGCCCTGTGAAATGGTACATCAGAATGCTTTTGATTTGGCATCAACTTCTTCAGTGAATGGTCAGAAGAGCTGGAGGGAGGCAGCACTTCAGCAGTGTTGTTTTTTTTTTTTTTTGTTTTTTCTTCTCTCTTTTCTCAGGGCAGGAGGTGTTAGATGGCTTGTGTGATGTCCTGTTTTGTGTTAGGAACACAAGTGGGCTTATCTATGGTCCAGATGTGTAATATAGTTGTGGGAGTATTTTACTTCATTGAGTGGACTTAACCACCCCTCAGGATGAATATTGAAGTCACCACAAATATGAATTCTTGTTGAGCTATGATCAAAGAGGATATCATCAATTTTCTCAGCTATTTTGTCAAAAATCAAGATTCCATCATCTGTGGATGGTGGCGAAAATGAAAGACATGCTACGGATAAGGATCATGTTAATTCTGGGTCCTCGTTTTTGGGGGTCTTCCACATAGAACATATATCCTCCTTATAGGCCCTGTGGTGATTTTGGGAGAGAGTAGTCTTGGATTATGAAATCCAGTATTGGGATAAATGGACTAACACCAATTTCCAAGAGGATCCTGATATCTGGCTTAATCTTGTGGAAAGTTGGATTGTACACATTTAACATTTGTATAGGAGATACACAACTTGGGATCCACTTTGTTTTTGTGGTGGTGTTTTGTACCTTTCATTAGATTTTGTTGTGGCCCAGGTTAGTAATATTGAGATTTTGGAATGGCTGAAGAGCTAGGTAGTCAAGATGTTGACAGGCTTCATCCATAATTTTGGTAGGGTTTCCTCTAAAAAGTCTAACCCAAAAAGTGAAGAAACTCAACCAGAGTATGATCCAAGGTATTCTTTGACTTAGGACGAGGCACACTGACCAATTGCATGCTGTTAATTGTTTGTCAATGACTGAACCCTTATACAGGGTGAACATCAATGGTGTTGTTTTTTTTGTTTTTTTTAAAGTCGGGGGGGGGGGGCACCAACCCAAGCAAGGAGATAATGCCACTAACTTGCAAGGGGACACCAGAAGTAAAAGAACATACTTTAGAAGGAACCAGAAACCCAACCCTAAACAGCAAACAAGGAATAAACATCTACTCCTGTTCAAAAACCTAGAAAGGAGTGTGAACTGTATGTATTCAATGTATATTGGAGTGTTGTTGACAGATGGGTTGAGTGGAATGAGTATTTAATTGGGAAGTGATTTGTTAAAAAATGTACCCTTTTGTTGGGTGGCTACAATTCCTCAATTGCATTGGTTTTATTTTTGCATCTACTTGTGGGTGACTACATTTATGTACTGTTGATGCCTGTCTAGAATTTGTATACTCCTGGTATATCCTTACTCGTGTGTTGGCCAAGAACACCCCCAAGATAGTGCTTTATTTTTCTGAAGTCAACTTATCTTTTCATTTTTATCTGACGTCATCCAGACAAGTCTATTTCTACAAGGACAAGAGGTTGAAACTACTCGGTTGATGGCTATAAATTTTTTTTTTTTAACACTTGAGAATACACAAGATTTCTGATTTGTGTGTGAGAGAGACAATGGTGGTTGGTGTCAAAGCCATGTCTAAATTTTATTCACTATGACACACATTCAGATAAACATAGTATTTTTAAAAGATAAAGGCTCTTTCCAGATAATGCTTTCTCTTTATCTTGAAAGAAAAGATTTTATATCTTTTGTGTTTTATAGAAATTCCTACTTGATTAAAGAGGATTTATTGAAGGAATTAGTGAGTCATGCTGTAATGTTGTTTTGAAACCCAAAAAAGAAATGGATAAAAAAAAAAACAAACAAACAATCTCTGAGTATATTAATGCTTTGCTTAATTTTCTTAGAAATTTCACAATCATTTATTTGTTTACTAGATTTTTCTGCCGAGAAAGATAAACTGTTTCTGCTTGAATTAATTTTTCATGTGAGTTGTGTGTATTCTGAAGTTGATGTGAATAAACATAAAAAGATAACCAAAATTCATTGTTCCTAAATTTTGTTAATCAAATATTAAATATGAGAATTTTGTTGAATCAACCTCACTTATTTTGAAATGAAAAGAGCTTCATTAAAATTAACTTTTGTAGAATTTATCACCTTCAGTAGACAGTATTGTATGGATATGATCCAATAACATTGGCTTGTGGTGAGGGGGGTGGGACACCACGTGTGATATTATAGACTCTCACATAGAAGGTGGAAGAAGTGGGTTTTATCTCAATCTCTAGTGTAAAGTGGCATCCACTTTAACCAAATGGTAAAAGGGTGGATGAGGGATTTTTGTAGATCAAATGTCAAGAAAACCAGTAATAGGTTATATCCAAATGCTGGTCTGCTGTTGGCAGGGGGTGGACCTGTTTGTGTCACTGTTTTGAAACCTCCATTTTTTTGTATTGCCATCTACCATGTCAGGATGAGGAGTTAGGGATAAGGGCTGACATAGTATCACTTGCTCACCTACTCGGACAAGCTGGTGAAGCCCCGAATAAAGTGCACACACACACACACACGCACACACACAAATAAATAAAAAAAATAGGGTTTGTGTTATTGCTCAATGTAGCATTTTCTTTCATCGTGTTACCTTGTGAGCATGTGGCATGCCCTTCTCCAGCTTTTGGTGAATGTTGACAAACTCAAGGACTGGAATGCAGTGATGGGTGATCATTGGCTAGTTGGTGAAAAGCATAGTGCAAAGACTGTGTTGTATGTTTGCACATGTATTGCAGAAGCGGGTGTGTCTAGGGATAGCCTGACAAGGGCCCATCACACTTCAGGCTTGTTATAAATTCAGGTTCCGTCTAGACTGGTTGCTGCCCAAGGCAAGAGAAGAGATTCCAGTCTGCCATGTTATTTAAACCCATCATTGCAGGAAGGTAGATTCATACTTTTCCCAAGGCCATTAATTGAAAGTAAATGAAACATTTAGAATTTGCATGTGATATACCAATTCTACTTTCTGTCCGAATAAGCATTACATTACCTGCACTTAGATTTTATTAAAAGCTGCTGTGACTTATTTGTCACTTTCATCATCAAGAAATTAACACTTTCATTGCAACTTTCAATAATCAAACATTACATAATACCTTGGTACTTTTAATATTAAAAATTGTTTAAAACTAAGTAAAATTTATTAAAAAGAATGATGCTGATGCCTTTGGTTCTGATTCTGATGTGATGTTTCTTTTCTTTCCCCTCCATGTCTTAAACAAAAAAGAAGTCTACAAATCAAGTGTGGGGGTGAAACAAGTTTGAGAAATGTTACTGTATTTACACTGCCTTAAAAGTATGGTATGGTCGTCAATATGCACATGAATAAACCTGTTGGTATCTTTTGTAACTGTTATACATAAACAATATATTTTAAAACTTATTAAATTTTAATTTTAAGGCTTTCTGAAAATTTTGAATTATCAAGTAATTTTCTTTTCTGTTTTTTTTTTTTGTCATAGGAAAGTGTTTAATTAGAACATCAGCACTCCTTTTTAAAACATTGCTGTAAAATCTATTTTATATGGTCCTATCTACTGTCAGTTATGGAAAACAATAGTTGTACCTCGAGTGAACAGGGTCAGTGGTGCAGTTGTCAAAAGTATGTTCATGGCTTGTCCTCCAATCAGACTGAAGATGATTCCTCCAAGACATTGACCAAAGAGAACATTTTGAAGACCTGTAAACAAAAAAGATCTGTAAATTTCATGAAAAAGGAGACCTTTAAAACTCCCCACACCCCCAGGTTTTCTTTTAAACTAATTCTGAATAATAAAGTACTATAATCATTTAAAAGTGGACATTTTTACAAAAATCAAAGCTTGTAAATTCTTCTCCTTGTCAACTTGAAATCTATAGCTTCTATTTGATATAAAAAAAAGAAGAAAGAAACTCAACAGTTGTTTGGTTTACAATAGATGAGAAAGCCAATGGTGGATGCTTAGAAATCTGATGAAATAATTAGTATTTTATGTGCCTGCCCTGTGGCTGAGATAGTTGCCACTGTCCAGTGTTTTAGCCCAAATTAATGTCATGATCTTGGAAATGCTGATTTCCAATGTAAATTCACTTTTTGAATATTGGTGCAACGTAATCTTCCTACTTGCATTTTTCTCTCTAACTCGTGCAGTGCAAAATATCTTATTTTACCTATTTTTGAATTAACTTGCACCAAACTCTTCATAGGGTCATAGTTGAGAGAAAGAGAAGGGGCTTCATATCGAAGCTGAATTTAAATGGCCGTAAATGTATGATGAATAGGGGTGTGGAATTTTCAGTCTATGGCATCAAAACGAAACTGGAAATAGTTACTGTGAATGCAGATGGAAAATGGGCTTTGTTGTGTTTGTGCGTCTGCTGGAGGTTAGCAACTTGCTGATATCACTTTTACTACTACAACTGCTGTTTTTGCTCTTGATTTTTATTTTTTTTTAATTAATCAGAATATGAACATTTGTAGGAAATCCTTTAAAAAAAAACAAAAAAAACACTCGATCTCTTTTGTACGTATATGAGGTTTTTTTTTATATAATATAACCATATAAAATAATCCTGTCTTTGTGTCTATAATGTGTTGGGTTAAATAATTAAGAAAAGCAAAAAAATAAATAAATAAACATGAAAAAATGTTTAAAAATTGATATTTTATAAGCTGATTGTAGTGCACAAACCTAATTTGTGAAAGTATTGAGTGAGTTATGAATCTTTCAAATGAAGTGCTGAAATTTTTTTTGGCTTTTCCAAAAATAAAAATCTATTTTTGGGAAAGCGGATCAGGGCAAGAACATTCTGCCCACTCTCGTAGGTTGTTTGCTTACCAATGTTTCCATGTGTGTTGTTTTCATTTAACATCCCAAATGCCAAAATGGGAAGAACACATGCAAAGTAAAGAAAAAAAGTCGTCGGAATCACTTTTCTCCACGCTCTGCGACTGCACACACCTAATGCAAAGAAAAACAGCAGTTTCTATTAAAACAGAATAAAACATTCAAATACTATTGCATCAAACTTAATTTTTCCCCATAAAAAATACTTCTTAGCCAGTAAAAGCCAAACTTTAACTATTAATAATTGACAAAATGGGCTTCATTGCCATTTGCCAGGCACACAGTTGAGAAGGAAGACAATGACGTGAATAAAATGGAATTGCCAAACACATACCCAGTGTTGATTCTTGGGTGGTGAAGAATGAATTCAAAGGAAAATGTAATAACAGCTAATAATTCTTGCCTATTATTTTGCTAGATCTGCCTTAAAAGCAATTATATTTAACCTAAGTACAATTCCTGGTAGATAAAGTAAGAACAATAGTTCAATTATAGTGATCAGATTGTTGATGCCTGAGGTGCACTTGTCAAAATATTGTGATGAGATTGCATTACTATTTTAGTCAATTAGGCTTATTTCATTTAGTCATCTGTTTTATTTGGCTTGTTGGCCAGCTCCAGGATTATGTGCCTGGTAAATGGTAGTGAAACCATAATTTGTTTGTTTTCAGTTATACCCCACCTGAGGAAAATCTGGTAGCAGTCAATCTGCAATGAGCTGTAGACAAGTGATATTTTGTGGCTTGTCCGACAGGCTGAGAGATCAACGTGGAAGTACAGAGGGTAACACCATTGGAACAGGCTGGTATTTGCAACATCTGTGACCAAGTCTGTCACTCACATTGGACTTGGCAGCTGCAGAAGATACTGACTCTTGAGTTGGCAATGTCACTGCCTTTTCTCAACAAGAACATTGTAGTCTTTTGATTGTGATGTTCTACATTAAATCAATGTAGTGTTGGGAATTTTTCCCCCCCTTTTTTTTTTTTTTTTTTAAAAAACATTATATAAGACTTCTCTCTCCATTTATATTTAATATTACAGTATTATGGAGTTAAGCGAGACACATGTACTAGGAATCAATGGTAGATACCCCAACTTCATATATAAATCCCTCTGCTATTTATATTACGGAGTCTTGAAGCCTATGTATAAAATCCGGGAGATATTTGGAAACAAAACTTGGGTCTGAAATACCATCAAATAAGGTACTTAATGAACGAAATAAGTTCTTTGGGTTCCTTCTGTTAATAATTTTAGATATTTCTTCAGGGCATACTGTAGGGTATGTTTGGCTAAATAAATGACTGAAATTCAATCTACCATTTATTTAAGGTTTATCGTCCGGTTCACACTTCTCCCCAGTCTTTTGAACAGGAGTGGAGGTTTATCCCTTTCTTGTTTAGGATTGGATTTCCAGTTCCTTCTAAAGTTTTCTCATTCTCTTTCATTCCCACTAGACCTCCTTGTATCTTAGTAGCATTATCACTTTGTTTGGGGTGAATTGATTACAAAGATAGGTTGAGTCGTAAGTAATTTGTTTTTATTTATCAATTTATTCTTCAAGGAAATAAAGTACAATTATATTCAATCCTATATTCAGAGACAGATATGCAATGTGATTAGCCCTGTTCTGGCATCTTGCTTACAGTCGCTTTCTCACAGACGTGCCTTCGCCTCCCTGTCTTTTCTGCAAATACTTTCACGGTAACCGCTCCGACAAGCTATTTTCGCTAGTTGCCAATCTGCATGAATTTAAATGTGCCACTAGGTCTGCATCTCAGACCCACCCTTTCACAGTTGAAACAGTTAAATGTAGCTGTCTCTTCTACTCCAATAGCTTCATGTCTCCCACTTCCTGTCTGTGGAACTCCCTTTCTCTTACTTGCTTCCCTGATAGCTATAATCTCCAACTATTCAAATGCAATGTCAATCAGCATCTCCAGATGCCTTGATCTATTCCCTGTCCTTCTCTTCATCCTTTCCTCTTTCAAACCCAACTCTGTAACCCCTTGTGTGCAAGTGGCACTCCTGCCTTCCTTGGGGTGAAAAGTTTTAAAAAAAATATATTCACCATTATTTGCAATGACCTGATGCCAATTATCAGGCAGTTCTGCGATATCTACTGAGTAAAATTCTGCAAGTTTTGATGTAAACATCTTTTCAGTGATCTAAATTTAGTTTTCATTAGATAAATTTTTTCCTATTGAAAAGTTTTGTAGTGATTGAAAAACATAACTGCTTTGGTGCAAGGTCAAGTAACTAGGCGCGGCGAGTAGAACAAAATCAAATGTTATTGTGTTATTCTTGGTGCATGCAGCATTGCATTGTCGTGGGTATATGCTGCTACTGCCATGCAAAAAATCTGACCCATTCGTCTACTCCAGATTTATTCTGAGCTACCACATGATTAGGAGTTAAAGATGATACATTCGTTGTCATTCTCAAAAATGGGATTTACTCATGACTCAAGCCGACGAATTTCTGGAAATTTGGCCCTTTTTGCTTACAAGTAAATTTAAATTATGAATATAAAGTAATTTCTCTTCAATGTAATGTACTTGCCTACATTCAATATAGTGAGTTGATTTAAATTCATGGTAGTGATAAGGAATGACGTTATGGTGGTTCTATTTATTAGTAGTGTGTGTATGTGTGTGTGTAATATATATATATATATATATATATATATATATATATATATATAAATAAAAAAGGCTCACGCTAATATTCCATGGTTATAATTTATTACATATTATATTGAATAATTTGAAATTTGATTTTTAAGGACATGAAGAGACGAATTGAGTTTGAAAATATCCCAATTAATCTTTATTTCAGAGTGAAAAATAAAAGTTTAAGTGAATTACACCTTTTTATTTTGATAATAAATCATACAGAAATCTTGAAATCAATCTGCAGTTCCTCTTGTTACCATAAATGAATCACTTTATATAATAGATCAATAGCAATATGTATCCTCTCTTTAAAGATAAAGTTTAAGTAGTTTGAGCAATGTCTAGAATCAACACCTTGTTAACATGTTGACTGCCAGAGGTCAATTATGAAATTTGACTTCAAACGCCAACTTTATAGTAGCCAACTGAGGCAATAAAAAATGATTTTTATGAGTTGATTTATAGCTTCTGCTGAAGTCTTAACATTGTTTTCACACTAAAAGTATCACTGTGAGTAAACTTGCTATCAATGTGTTAGAATCTTCATTGAACTGTTAAAATTATCTTGTGACAAATATATGATTTGTCAAGATGGTAGTACAGTGGATAACGGCTTTGAATGAGGAATCAGAGAACTGAGTTTGAATTCAAGTCTAGTTTGTTACATTCACTTATGTGCAAAGGTATGAATCCCTCTCTTCACCATCCCCCAACTATGGATTAAATAGTAGGACATGCATCATTATCTTCAAAAAGTTTATTTTATTGTTTATACAATATTCACTTCCAAAGAAAGAATTATTCACACAATATAAAATGTTTCAGCTTTAAATAAACCACAAAGGGTTGATAAGCTATAAAAAAAAATTGTCAAGATAGCAGTTTCTTTTTACAAAGGAAGCACTTCCTTGGACAGCAACAGGTTACCATAGTATTCTTATATGAAGCCTATTTAGGTGTTAAAAAAAATTGGGTTATTGACTCACCATCTTTGAAATCAGATCGATAGTGTGGCAGCCTTTGTTTCAGATCATCGTAGATTCCTTGGCCAATTGAAAACCATTTTTCTTCCTTTCAAAAGAAAATCAGATTTACACATTTCATATTATTACAGTAAATCGTATGTAAGTACTTTTGAAGACAGCTAAAATCTAAAAGTGATTAAAATCCTTGAAAATGGTAACTACCATACATGAGTATAGAGCGAGCTTTTATGATCAGTTACTTGTGCAAAAAAATGGAGTTGCACTATACAGAGGTAATTTTTTTTTCTGGCGGTGTTAAAATTCATGCAAAAATATTCAGGGTCGTACTATACATAAAGTCAACTTATACATAAGTATATCATAGACTAAAGTACTCAGAAACAACAAATTGAACAATTTCGACTCATTCAAGCTAGAAAACAAAACACTTTACATACAAGAAAATATAAAAAAAACAACAAAAGTACCCTGTTTACCCAAACATATATTAAAGAGGAATTGCTACCAAATACACAACAAATATATATATATATATATATATATATATATATATATAATATAAAAGTGGACATGGAAGTCAGCACTTAGAGGCGACAGTCTGTTTCATGCTAGTGCAATCGTCAGCCTGACGATTGCACTAGCATGAAACAGACTGTCGCCTCTAAGTGCTGACTTCCATGTCCACTTTTATATTTACACACGCTCTATCTCTGATATTGAGCACTTTACCCCATAAATATAGCACACTTTAAGACTATATTTCTGCATATATATATATATATTAAAGAGAAGAGAGAAGCTGCAAACGTTTTTTGGTTATAATGTGGATTTTTAAAATATATATTTTACTTTATTTTCGCTACATGAGTTTGTGGTCTTGCAGCCTTCATCGGGCAAAGTGGTTATTTGCATATATTATTAAAAGGAATAAATTTTCCTTATTTTTCCCGATGTTTAACCATTGTCTTTTGTGTGTAAATGGTTAAACATCAGAAAACAGAAGGAAAATTAATTCCTTTTAATAATGTGGAAATAACCACTCGTGGCCTGATGAAGGTCACAAGACCAGAAACCTGCATAGCAAAAATATGGAAAATAAAAGTATAATGAATATTTAAAAAATCTACATTATAACCAAAGACGTTTGTGGCTTCTTTTTTCTCTTTAAAATATGCACTTTTCTCTCATTGGAACTGCTGTAACCTTTCCCTTATATATATAGTGTGTATATATATATATATATATATATATATACACACACACTATAAACATTATATTAAGTGGATACACATGTTTGAGTAAATTTTTTTACAAGACTATTTAATAGAGAAAATGTACTTGGCAAGGTTGGAACCTGCATGTTCCCAAACACGCATCCATGTCAACATTTATTAAGAAATGTCAAATTATACATAAAAATTCATTAATTCCTCATCTATATTTCATTAAAAATGACTGGCAAGTTACTTATGTTAAGTCTTTTTTATTTTATTTTTCTGGTGTGCAAATGGAATTTCTTTTTTAGACCTGGTCTTTGTAGAAATTGTCAAAACGTTCATTCCAAGCACTTTGGCTAATCTATTAACCATATAGTGTGTAAGTTGCCAGCAGAAACTTTTGAAACAAAAGTTATTGTTGCTTTTACTAAAATGTCACTTGTTTAAAATGTTAAAAAGAAAGAGCTTTACAAAGTTCAGAGACAATAAACTGGAAATATTTTTCATACAGGCATTCATTTCATTCAGTTTGAATTCTTGGCTAATTACAAGAAATTTGGTAGTTGAGAATTATTGGAACATTTATTTGTTCTTTCAATTGTTTTTAGTTTTAATCATTTCACTGCAAGTAAGGCAATAAAGCCACTAAGATGTAAGGTGTTACTGTGTAAGGATGTGAGAAAATGAAAAACATCACGGATGGAACAATAAAAGCATAGAAATTAAGAAAACGATAACGATTGACATTGCATTTGAATTTTTGAAGATCAAAGTTGACCGGAAAGCAGAAAGCTTGAAGAGATTTCTGCAAGAAAAGAAGGTTTAGCATAGAACTTATTTATTATTTACTCCTGCCTCAGAAACAAATCTAGTGTCGCTGACAAAATTAACCTGGCCGTTCGTCTCGAAAAGGACCTTCAATTGGTTGTGGACTGGGGCAGGAATTGGCTGGTTAACTTTAACGCCTCCAAAACAAAACTGCTCTCCATTAATCACCACAGGGATCCTTCCCTGCATCCCATTAGAATGTCTGAAGCTCAATTTCTTGAGAGCTCCTCTCTGCGGCTGCTCGGTCTCACACTGTCTGCTGACCTGAGATGGAACAAATACATTGAGTCGATCGCTTCATCCACCGCTAGGAAAGTTGGCTCCTTGTGCTGGGCCAGGAAATTCTTCTCCCCGGAATCGATCCTCCAAATTTATAAATCAACCATCTGCCCTTGCATGGAGTATTGCTGCCATATATGGTCTGGAGACCCTTCTGTTTGCCTCAAGGTTCTTGATAAGATCCAGAGATGGGCATGCAATGTAATTGGCCCTGATCTGGCTTCTCGTCTGTAGTCTCTCTCTCACAGATGCACCGTCGCCTCTCTCTGTCTCTTATAAATACTTCCATGGTAATTGCTCCGATGAGCTGCTATCGCTGGTTCCCAGGCTCCATGAATTCAAGCGTCCTACGAGGCTGGCATCCCGTTCCCACCCTTTCACTGTTGAAACTGTTTAAATATAGACGTCTCTTCTACTCCAATAGCTTCATATCTTGCACCTCACGCCTATGGAACTCCCTTCCTCATTCCTGTTTCCCTGATGACTATGATCTCCAACTATTCAAGTGTAACATCAATCGACATCTCCAGTTGCCTTGATCTATCTACCATCCTTCTCCACATCCTTTCCTCTAACACGCCTATCTGCTCTTGCTCCAAATCCTCTGTAACCCCTAGCGTGCTAGTGGCTTCCAGCCTTGCCTGGGGTGAAAAGCTTAAAAAAAAAAGAAAAAAGAAAGAACTTATGGTTACATCTAGTTATTTAAATTCTGAAAGGGTTTTAGACACTTTTACTTTCTAACCAGAACTGCATTGATTAATGTACATCTATGCTATTTTTGAAACACAGTATTAGAAGTAATTTAAGTTCACAATACTTATCAGAGGTTGACTCAAGAGTTTTGTGATTCCACACTCATCTGTACGTAGAGAAAAAAAAAGATTCTATTAATTATTACAAAATTTACAAAAGGTCTGTCTGAAAAGTACTGGGACTGAGTATGCTGGGTGAGCTATGGGCATCATTCACAGTGAGTTCTTGCCTCAGGGCCAGAGGATCAATCAGCAAGTCTGCATAGATTATCCTGCTGTGTTTGTTTCGCTTAGTGTGTGAGAAGTCACCACAACAATGCACTTGCTCACAACGCCCTGAACATCCAGCAGTTTGTGGCTGAGAAGAACATTGCCGTACATGAAAAATCTTCCTATTCACCTGATCTTGCTCTGTGGGACTTTTTTCTTTTCCCTATCATCAAGGGGGCCTGTTTTGAAGGCGTGAATGCCATCATAGTGCTGTAACGATAGAGCTGGGGGGGGATCCAAGAAGAATCCTTCCTTCCAGCAGTTCATACAAGTTTGGCAGAGAAGGATGAAAAAGTGCAATAGACTCGAAGAGGGTTGCTTTGAAGGGGAAACCATGTAGTTTGTCATTTGGAATTGAAATAAATAAACATTTTCTACAATTACAACTTTCAATCTTGGGAGTTATCTATAAAATCCAAAGAATCTGCAATGTTATCAGTCCTGACCTGGCATCTCAGCGTTAGTCACTTTCTCACCACCATAATGTAGTTTTCCTGTGCCTTTTCTATAAATATTTTCATGGTAATTGTTCTAATGAACTTTCCGCTATGGTATGTAGACTTTATGAATTTAAGCATAGTACTAGATTGGCAGCTAGGTCTCATCATATTAGAGTTGAAATGGCTAGATATAACTTAAGTTCTATGCTAACAGGTTTTTTTTCTCACACCTCTCACTTGTGGAATTCTCTACTTGCTTTCTAACCAACTTTGATTTTCAAAGATTTAAATGCAATGTCAATTGTTATCTTCTATCTTTTTAATTCCTGTTAATTTATTGTTCTCTTAATTTTTTTTGTTTTCTCATATTCTTTTGCATGTAGTTGGGTTTATTTCCTTGTTTAGGGTGAAATGAATAAAAAAAAATACTTCTGTTCAACAAGTGAAAAGCCAAATATTAATTTTTTCTTTAATCACAAAACTGATTTGACCACTAATAAGTATAGCATAGCTGGCCACTTGTATTTGAGGATACCCGTCTACTAGGGCGGCTAGCCAATCCCTATTGCAGACGCTTGCTCAGGCGCATTTGTGTTTATACAACACCCAAAAAGCCCACCTGTGGTTTATACTGCAACTATGCTGAGCAGACCTTAGTTACAGTTTCTGGGAAAGCGTGTTATCTAGTGTGATCAACAGCTTGAACAAAGCCAGCACACTCAAGCCCTCAGCCACAATAACTTATGACTGTGCTAGCAAAGTTAACGATGGCCCCCAAGGGATCCGTCTACCCAATTTCACGCACAAGGCTTGGGTCAACCCGTGTTATGGTTTTGAGGTACTTTCCAAAGGTGGGATTGAACCCTCCAGTCTAATAACATCATGAAGTCTCCTGACAAATCAACCATGGTGAGATTTGAACCTAGATCTCATGGTCAGAATAGGAACGTTCTAACCACTCAGCCATGTGCCCATGAACCTCTAATAAACATTGTGACCATAAATCACTTCTGATAGAATAATTAGTGTTCCAGTTAATTATTGAACAGTGTCTCTCTGATATCTGTCTATATCTCTGAGATGAGGTATTATGATTACTTGCATTATTTACATTACTCTGACTGGTATGTGAATATGGCAATGAAGATGAGGATAACAGCCAGATAATGTAAATAACGCAAGTAATGTCTGCCTGAATTTCTGATATGAGGAGCTATCATTATTTACATATGGACTATTGTCCTCATCTTTGTTGTTGTTATCCCAACTTCTTAGCTGAGGGATTAAAACATTAGTTTGGGAAATTGGTGATTAATTGGACTTGGACTCCATGGAAACAGGACAAGCAATAGCTGAAAAGTACAACTAAAATAAGAACTAAACAAGATATCTGTTGTGGTGTCCTCCCTCCAAAGAGTCTATGTTGGACTCTTCCGCCTACTATAAGATTAGTAGGAGAGATGGCCTTGGGGGAACTGTCAAATAGATTGAACACTGGGTCATCCGACACATACTCACTAGTCGTGTAATACTCTTCTGTTGTACTTACTGTTTAATATGTGATATATCTGTAACACTTGTTTTGTTATTTCTTTAACCATTTACTTGGTCACAACAATATCCCTGGACATGGTCAGTGGAACGAGAACAATCTATCCCCATTGATTAAATAAAAGGGTTTTATTTGAAATTCTCTGCATGGATTGATATACCCTTGATGAAGGCTGAAGGGTGCAACGGCTGATACATTATGATAACAACAGCAAAGATGAGGACAATAGTCTGAACGTGAATATTGGATATTTTATTGGTAGAAATTGTTTGCCTTCATATATGTTGAATTATATAATTTTATCTATATAATAGGTGACATTACAATTATTTTTTTATTTAACACACGCACACACACACACACGCATATGCTTGCATTGCTCTTTTACTGACCTTTACTGCTTCATTTGGTTCTTGATGTATGCGATTCTTGGCATTCCGAATGAATTTCCCAAATAGCATTCGTGTCTCTTCCTTGAGAATGTTCCGGAATGTTTCCACATTTTCAGCTTCCCGCAGACGATAACGGCATTCCATATCAGCAAATATTGTGCAGAACGTCCGAGCTGTTTCCACCACAGACTTTGTACTTTTCTGCACAAAAATTAACAGCGAGTAAATTGCTTTCCAATTCAGAAAATGATCTCAAGGAATGTTTATTAAAGTAGTTTTTACCAAATACACTTGTGGATTTTTTTTTAATGAAATAAGAAAAGGATTCTTCCTTTCTAAAAGAAACAAAATGTCTTTTTCATTACATTCTCATAAATCTGAATGATATCAAATTGATATTAACCCTTCTCAGACGCACTGGCTAGATTTGATTAACCAAATGTATGCGTTTGTTTACAAGCAAATCTAATAATGAACAGAGGAGTTTAGGCTATTGAATCAGCCTAAGAAATATGGAAGCTCCCATGTCATGATGACTTTTTTTTTTAAATTAATGATATATTTGGGGATTTTTATCAACAGATAATGGAATTTTGATACCATGACATACAGGTATAATATTTTGACAGACCACCTGGACATTTTCGATGCCACTGATAAGTTTGAAATGGAGCAAAATAAAGTAGATTACCATACAGGATTTATTTTTATTGACATCTTAGGATCTTGACCAGTATTTGGATGGTTTAATACTTGTTCAAGGTTTATAACTCAAGTTGCTGAAACAATTTTTATGCTTTTGGGTCTAATAAAGTGAAAACAGACATTTCAATGGAACTAAATGAGAAGACTTCTTGAATACTGAGTAAAATTATGTATTTAGAAACTTTTTGTTTAATACTACATTCTTATTTTGGTGGGGGGTCGCTTAAGCCATTTTGCCATCAGTTTGTTTCAAATTTAGTCAAAATTGAGTATAAACTGCTTATAAAAAAAGAATTGTGTATAGAAAAGTTTCACTAAAACAAATTGAAAAGCAGACGGTTTTTTGAAGAAAATTAAATTTTTTTTAGTGAGTCGTGTGTAGATTATCTGCGTATAAGAGGCTGAGAACATTCACAATATCAATCCACTTTCCATATTGTACTTATTTCATATTGTTAAGTTGTGAACTGAGCTTGCAAATGTTCATGTTTTATATTGAAAATAATGAAAATCTGTCAAATAATTTGATAATGTTTTTTTTTAACCCCAAAAAACATGGATTGAGAGAAGTGAGGGAGAAAAAAAGACAATGACCCTAGAAATTAAGAAGGAAATCATTTCTAAACATGAAGGTGGAAAAAGTTGGCAAACTGAGTGTGAAATATGGAATGTTGAAATCAACACTCAGCTTCATACTCAAAAACTAGGACGAATTAAAACATTCTGGTGGCTGAGAAAATAACAGCATTTATTAAATGAAATGACAGTTTTATTAAAGACATAAAACATTTTCTTTCAGTGTGGAATAAAGAAAAACAAATGTTGGTGATAACATAAGGGAATTGATAATTTATGCAATGGTCAAATAGTTGATGACCTTGGAGACAAATCAACCACAAAAATTGAAGCGACAGAACTAATTTCACCTCGGAATTAATTTCAACTTGTTTTAAAATCAAAGTTATCAATTTCCGTGAACTAAGCAAAATGCAATGAGTTGATGTTAATTTTTTAATTTAACATTAAAAATCCTTAGAAGATAAAATAATTCAGAATTCATCTTTTCTGCAACTTTCATTCTTTTTTGTTGCAAATAGAATTAGTTCTGAGTTGAAATTAGTTCTGCATCCCCAAAAATTGAGACATGATTTTGATTAATTCTAATTCATCTGCCAGTTTTTCACTGCGTATGGCATGAAATAAACCTTTGTTGAGGTTTTCATTCCAAAAATCTTCCTTCAAATAATCAGCTGCACACACACACACACACACACACACACACACACACACACACACACACACACACAGACATATTAATGAAATTATTTCATTCTATACAGAAATCATACTTTTTGTAACTTTTGTTTGAAACATCCATTCTACAGGCTTCTTAAATTTGACAATCTGGAAGGAAAATAGTCTTTTTTCTTCAGAAATTGGAGTCAAAGATAAAAGAAATCATGAATAACATATTGACTAGTTTGGTTCATTCCCAGTAACAAGAACCACAGAGAAAATACTATTCCTTACTGTTCGTGTAATATACATAATTGCATATTTCTAAACAGATGCTTTCCAATATTCTCTTTGCTGAGGCAAACAGTCCACATCGCATCTGAATTAATACACCTGTCTTATTTTCTACCTTTTTAATTAGAACTCTTTACAGAAATGATAACTGGCGTTCTTCTCTCTCCAGATATAGTTTTTGTTTTTATATGCATTTCTTTGGCATCCCAAATTAGAATTGAAGCAGGTAGTACATTTCTTGGCATTGTTTGTAACATCCTCTGTGCAAATGTGGGTAACGATGCCAAGATTCTTACCTCTTTGTTGGAAGCAACCACAAGAATAACAAATGAGACTTCTTGACTTGTGCTGCCCATGTTGACTGGATTTAAGAGGCGGGCAATGACAGTATGACGCTTAATTTTGGATGGCCATTCACAGCTGCAGAAAGAAACAAAAAGAAGATACAAGAATACTTATGACACACACAAACCTGAAAAAGAATTTGCATACATACATACACACACACATACATACATACATACATATATATATATATATATATATATATATATAAAAGTGAACATTGAAGTCAACACTCAGAGTCGACAGGCTGTTTCATGCTGGATGCAATCGTCAGGCCACCTGACGATTGTGTCCAGCATGAAACACGTCACTTCTGAGTGTTGACTTCAATGTTCACTTTTATATTTACATATGCTCTATCTCTGATGTTGAGCACTTTATCCCATAAATATAGCACACCATAAAACTATATTTCTTTTTATATATATATATAATATATATATATATAAAGAAATATAGGATTGGTGTGGGCGGAATAAAATTCCAATAACCAAAAACACTATTCTTAAAAGAGTGCTCAATACAGAGTAGAGCAAATATTTATTCAAAAATTTTAACATAAACATGTTATAGTCTGGTGTTCTTATTAATTATTTTTATTTTTACAAAACAGTGCTCAATGCAAATCTACAGAGCATAAATATTATAAATTTACTAATTTAAAATTAATTAAATAAATTTACTAATTAAATATTGGAACCATATTTTTAAATTAGTAAATTTATAATATGTCTTGAAGATTGTGTTAAAGCATGAAACAGATTGTTGTTGCTTGGTGTTGTCCTCAATGTCCACTTTTATATTTATATACATTCTTCCTGATATTGAGCACTTTAACCTATAAACATAGCATACCTTAAAACTACTATATTTTTATCATCAGGTGCTGAGTGAGCATCCAGCACCTGGCGATTGTAACTGCTTGAAACTCTGAGTTGTGCTATCAACGTGTGATATTATGTGCAGTCACTAATATATACTTAACAGCTTTTGTTACATAAAGTAGGGCACTGTTTCCATGACACCCAAGTAAAAAATATATATATGTGAGTATACATATGTTTTTTAACACATCCATATATATATATATATATATATATATATATATATATGACTCTCCCATTGAATTCAGCATATGAGGGTCAAGCAGATCAGTTCCTAGGATCTGACAGCCTGACGCCAGCACATGAGATTTTAGTGGTGAAGGTTTTGTGCAGAACCATCCACACTTTTTGAAGGGCTGAATACAGAGACCTGGTGCACTATGAGCCACAAAGTCTCAAAACGACCCTCTGCAGGTTTTGAATTCAGAGTTGTCCCTCTCCAGAACTAGTCGCCATCCAAGGCTATAGAACCCAGTCTGTTCTGCTATTTACCCATAGCTGGAGGGAGAAGAAGAGGATTCATACCTTTCTTAAGGGTATTAGCACGTAAGTGAATGTAATGTATTTGACTGGAATTTGAACTTGGCTCTCCAATTCCTCAATCCAAGCCACTATCCATTACTCCACTGTGCCTCCTTTATATATATATATATATATATATATATATATATATATATATGATTAAAAAGAACCAGCAAGGTCTGTATTGGTTTTTGGAAATGCCTGAGATGGTTGAGAAAAAATACTTGAATAAACAAGACAAACAGGAACTTCAAACATTTTAGCCACAATTTTGATTTCAATATGCAACACATTCCAAAATTAGGAAAATAAAGAGGCAGAACTTTTTAATCAAACTTGTCTGGAATACTTGCTGTCTAAATATACCTTATTTGTATTCATCGATATCTCTCTCTCTCTCTCTCTATATATATATATATATTTATTATCTCAAATTACAAGGTGATAATGATCATCACCTATATGTAATCTTAATTCCTATGGTATGAAATATATTGCTCTATCTAATTAAAACATTGAGCTCTATGTGTGAATCAGTTTTAATATTTAATATTTTATATTGTATTAATATGATTCATTTGAATTATATACTAATGGATTATTACCTGTATATATGTATATATATGTGTGTGTGTATGTATATTGACCTTACATCCCCTAGCTAGGTCAAAACAGTATAGAACTAGCTCATAAATAATACTGTATTTACTATTCAATGGAAAACTCTGTAATAATGGTCACAAACCCCTTAAAAAAATCTACACATATACAAAATTTTCTTGAAGTGTTTTTTACAAAAAAAAAAGAAAAGATTACCAGATTTATTTTTTGGTGAGAAAGGACACACGTGTGTCTAAAAATTACAATTTTTAACATTTTTCTTATCATGCTTCTATTTTGTGTAATAGCCTGATAATATACAATAACAACAACAATAATAATTATCATCATCATCACCATTATATTTTCATTTCTGCCATGGTCATACTACCTACCAAGTCTGCAGAAAGAGCTAAGGCAGGTAATGGTGTGTTGTTAATGACTACATTTCATGATTTGTTTTTCTAACTCCTATTAACATCACTAGCGTTACCTGGACAAAGTTCTTAGTGTGTGGGCTGTGTTTATCAAGCCAATTTTGTATATTTCTCTTGAGCTGAGATTTTCAGGGATTTTTCAATGTCTTGCATTGGTTTGATAATTTTTCAAGTTCCTTGGTTGCTATGTTACAGTCCACTGGGCAAGCCATATCAGTTAGAGGGCAATTTTTTTTTTTTCAGTATTTGACGATTATGTCCAGTCTATTTGCTTCAATCTTCCTGTCTGTAAAGATGGAGTAATCCCATAGAATTGTAATGTCTTCTATTTCTGTAACTGGTGCTGGGTGATATTCATACCTGTGTTGGTTAATATCTTTTCCAAAATGTTTGCACATTGTCCAGTGTAAATATTGCTCCACTCTATTGTGACGATTTTACGTTCATTTGGTGCACGTACAGAGCATCATGAGATTAGATGGTCTATGGTTTCCTGATATTTGTCACAGAACCTGCATTTTGGATCTACACTATTATGTATGATATTTGCCTGCAAGTTCCTAGTGAAAAGACTCTGGTCTTTATTCTGTAAGAAGAATAATTATTATTATTATTCTGTCTTTTTGAATGTCTTTCAATGGTCTACTATATATATATATTATTTCAGCAGTTATGCATGATTGTGTAAGGCATCTAAATATTTTATTTAAAAACAGTAAAATTAACCTCTACTAGCCTGAAAAAATACTGGGATGTCCAGTCGCAACACATGAACCCACGAAAATAATGTTTACAGTAATAGAAAATAATGTCAAATTCAAAATCCATTTATTACTTTTGTTTATGTTCTGGTTATGAAAATGTAATTTCAAAGATATAGACGACAAAAAGTCACAACCATAGATTTACATTTCTTTAAAGAGGTAATAGGTTTTTGCCTTGCTGTAAGGCCCTTCATGGCTGAAGTGGTAAAGGCAAAAGGCAGTTTCCACAGATAAAAAGAATGTCGGTTTGAAGTGCATTTCCTTTAATAAAACTTTTAATAATCTAGGCCGGTAGACATTTTTTTTTTCATTATTTTTAAATAAACAAAAACAGATTGTCTATTCAAACACACCAGCCCATGAAAATAAGATTTATAGCAATAAGAAATATTGTCAGATTAAAACAAATCCATTAATTGCTTAAATTAAATAAATAAGTAAATGTGTGCCCCCCAAACACAATAAATCTTAAGGAAGTAGAATAAGTAAAGATTTACTTACAGCAAACAGATCCATGATTGATCAAAATGGAGTGTATTCATTTGGGAAATCCGCACACCTTGGATAGTTTTGCTGAGTACATCCGCTAGAAAAAAAAGGTGCAGACATTTTTGAATGCTAATAAAAAGTCACTATTTTCAATTTTTTTTTCTTTTGACAAACTCTTCACATTTTTTATTAAACATTGTTTTGTCTCAAAACATTATACACTTAGAGTTAAATTCCCAGATCAATTCTGTGGACAAGATATATTGGTATAAAATGACAATTGGAAAAATCTTAGATTTTGCCGACGCGTTTCGTCTTCCGACTTTTTCAAGGCAAAAATGAAATCGAAATATCTCTGTTGCTATAGTTACATTAAAATCCAAATTTAAAAACGTAGATGCTTCTGTCCAATCCTTTTTTTCTGATTAATGTAAATTACCTTTATAGTAAGAGATTTGGATTTTAATGTAACTATAACAACAGAGATATTTCGATTTCATTTTTGCCTTGAAAAAGTCGGAAGACAAAACGCGTCGGCAAAATCTAAGATTTTTCCAATTGTCATTTCATACCATTATACACTTAGAATATTGATTCTTGGGATGTTCAAAAGTTCCCGGTACTTTTTAGAGGACTAAACACTCAGTAGAAAAACTGTTTTACAAAAATAAAAACACTGGAATCTTTTGTACCTACCGGTCCTTATTCTTTTGTAACAGAACAGTTTATTCACTCACTCTGTCATAGTTACAACTCGTTTCTTTCATCTTTCTTTTCTCCTTTTGCAGTTGGAAGGAGATTTGTTCATGGCTCAGTCCCAATTTTCATGGCAAGAAATTTGCTATTTGGACCAACATGTTCATCTTGGTTGTAAGACTCACCAGCTGAAACCATTGTGTCTTCTTCAAGTGTTTTGTTATACCTTGCAATTTTAAACTGAACCCTTTATTCAATCCATGAGGGAAGATTGTTCTCATCCCCAATCTTCTCTGTGTTGAATAAAGGATTCAGTTCAAAATTCTGAGGTGGTTACCAGATACATCAACAGACATCTGAAGAAGGCCTGAGGGTAAGACATCTGAAAGGTATCACAACCAAGATGGGCATGCTGGTTCGAAAAGCAAAACATACAATTTCTCAAGTCTTCTCACAGTAGTAGACAATAGTACATTTCTGGTATTTTGATTTACTTTGGTCTTTCTGCCAAAACGACATTGAGGTACTTGGCAGTGTTTACCTCACAATACCACTTTGAAAAGGAGGTATACAATGGAACAAAACATGAACCAAAATACATTTAGGATCAAAATTACTCTAAACTATTAATTGAAAATTAATTACTAATCTATATAATTGCTTACAAATAATTATTTACATATAATTAAGCTAATAATGAAAACATGAAAAAAATCAATAATCAAAGAAAGTTTAAAAACAAAATCAAATAAACAAAAGTAAAATCATGTCAATAAAATTGAGAAAAAAATATGATGTAAAATTTAAGGGAAATAACTATGTAAAAATTATAATAATACAAGGGAGACAACTTTGATTTTTCATTGCTCAGGGGAGATAATCAGTGACATTTCAGCAGAAACATTTTTATTTAAACCATGTAAATTTCTGATTCTGCCTATAAAATATGAATTTAGTTTTTCCTAATGGACTATTTTATAAATTAATGCCGCATTTAAATGTTAGTACTAATAAAATTTCAAAAGAATCGAATTACTTAAACTTGGATTTATAGTTCGTTTTTAGTCATTTTATCCGGTATCAAATTGAAATTGGCTATTTCTCTTTTTGAATTTGAAGGTCAAATAATTACAGTGAAATAAATTCTGTAGATTTTCTCCAGCTAGATAAGAGCCAGGAATTGGGATACTTATTTTAAGGAAAACTGGCACAGTAACGTCTTCCTACTGCCATTTCTGTTTGCGTTGTACTAAGCTAAGCTTAGTAAAAAGCCAACAAATCTCCATTTTACATTGTTGTTATTGGGGTGGTGGTGGCACACTGATAGCACTCGATGACCATGATATACTGTATAAACCATTACTGAGTATTATTTTAAGGAACCATTCACTTTTGTCTTCATGGCAATTACACAGACCTATCATAATTACCAAATCAGGACAGTTTTCAATTTTTATTATAGGCATAGTATCATTGGTGGACCGAGATGATGGATTTTTTTAATGTAGTAACATAGAATCCTAAAATATATTATTTATAAAAAAAAATGTTTTTTATTAAATTATGTTTTCCCTTTTCTGATTTTGTTGTTGCTGCTCTTTTTGGTCTGCAATCAAAGCAAAATAAATGGCTGTAATTGTAATCTTTCTTGGAGTGTTTAGGGGGTAGCCAATTCTACAGCTATCCTGGGCACCAAAAGCATTAGATATGCTGCTGGCTTTAGTTTTTTATATAATACATGTCCATGAAGTCACCCCACTTAAATTTCAGAGTTCACACACACACACACACACACACACACGCGCACACAATGCTGACAGCTTATTTTTAGTACCACCAAAATGTATTCATTTTTTCAGAAATGAAACCAAAAAAAGCGTTACCCCTGTTTTTAAAACGTTATTAATAATCAAGGACTTATCCAATTTAAATGAAATATTCAGAATTTGTTCATTAATAAATAGTCTACTGAACAGATTATTTTATTACAAAATACTGTGGAAATATGTCTGGAGGATCAGTTACCCCTCACCCCATTTCTATACATTGTGAATACTTTTAAAATTAAAATTGGTGGGTGTGGGGTGATGACAAATATTTTTTTTATGAAGAAAATCCCCTGAAGAAATTATTTCAGTAAAATATTTTTGCAATATCAAATATGTCCTGAAATCTTAAAAAAAATAATTCAATAAAACTCAAAAATATTTTTTGTTGAGAATTGGTGCTTGCATAATTTAATAAAGCAATACTTTCTTTCAGATGTGACAGGGAAAAAAAATCTACAATAAATATTTATTTAAAAAAAAATACTTTTCTCAGTGTGATTTTGAAATTCTCCTGGCTGCTGCTGCTGCTGAAAAAGATCTTTTTTATTAAATAAAGATGTGTTTCAACAATCAAAAAATATAAAGTCTGGTGTCATTTTCGATTAAAAAATAATTTTAAAAGAAATTTAATTTATTTTCATAACAGTTACATTATTTTTGGGTATGAAAGATCAAATAAGGAATAATTCAACAATTTCGAATTACCTCCCTGTTGGTTATCTAGGTTAAAAATAATTATATGTGATGTCGGGAAATGTGTAGATTATTTTATGACATTGGTGGCTGAAAGAAAGAAACGTGAAGGCAATCAATAAACAATATCAATTTAATATTTATTTTTCGTTTATTAAAGCATTTCTTTTAATAAATGCAATGAATAAAAATATTCATTTTATTATTTAAAAAATATTTTCATATTTCTATTAACATAAAAATATTCTACTAAGTTCCACAAAGAAATAATTTTATTTATAGAATAAAGAATTTATTCCTCTTACCTTACTGTTTACAGAAAGTTAAAAAATGATTCTTTTTAAATATAAATGAAACCAGTTTCTCTACTTTGACAGTTTGGGGCTTTCGTGTTTAATTAAGTCTGAGTTATTTTTTTTTTCTGAAATTGGGTGTTGAGTAAGGTAACTTCTGTTGTTTGATCAATGAACATGTCTGCAGCTATGTTCAAAGGTGATTTCTGTTATATTTCAAGCGTACAATAATATTTTTCCAAAATTCTGTTAAAGCCTTATCAAAATATATATAATTATTTTTCATTTTTTGTTTTCTTTTTTTATATATTGTAACTTTACAGTAATAGAAGTTCAAATAGAACCAAAATAAAACTCAAATGGAAACATAAGTTATTTTAAATGTGTTTTTAAGAATTATTAGCTCAAGTTTTGATGTTACCTACTTATATTTTCTAAAATTTCTGGGATGAGGAGTTATTACTTACAGTCAGACAGACATCCTCATCTTTGTTGCTGTTATCACATTGTTTTGGCTGTTGTGCCTTTGATTTAAGTGTCTGTCGATCCTGTTGTCCCGTATAGCCTGGAGGAAATGTTGGTTCATGAATTTGGTGATATATTAATTGTGAATTCAATCCCTGGGCCAGAAAAAAACAGGTAACACCACTGATGATTGTTGAAACAGGACTAGCAACAACTGAGCTGGATTAGAAAGCGAACAAGACGAGTTATCTCCCCTAGACATGGCTAGTGAACGCGAACAATCTAACCCGGTCGAAGGGCCTATTAGTAATTAGTTCAAAATCCCCGGAGGTTACCTGGATCGGCAGACAGCTGTAGAAGACCAGAGATCACAACAGACGAAACGTGTTTTTTTTAGGCACGTCCGCTTTTCGCTAAAATACATCATAGCATGATGAAAAAAGGCCATGAACTTAATAAAAAAAGTTTTATCGTCAAAAATGTTTGTTATTATTAAGACAAAAGTATTTTTTATTTAAAATTTTTTTAAAACCTTTTTAACACGTTCGAAATTTTAGTTAAAAAATCTCATTTTTTAAGTCATTGACGTAAGTAGTTTTTACAATTAAGTGTTTTTGCGCTTTTTTCCGGCGAAAAACATTGATTTGGAAATTCTAGCACAAATCAAATAATTGTCGGATTTTAATAAAACTTTCTGAACTTATTCACAAATGAATGAAATTGTTGTTGAAATCTTTTGTTTTAGAAAATCTTGTTAAAAATATATTTTTTTACATATGTTATATCCCACTTACTTAATTTCATGAAATTTCGAGAAATTAAATTGTATATCCCAATTTTTTTATTAGTTAAAAGTAGGACTCCTTGGAAAATGTATTGTAAATCATCTAATTTTTCAAACTTTTGCTTGTTTCCTGAAAATCTGCACCGAATGGTAAACTAAAAAAAATGTAATAAAGCTATGCCATTATTTAATTAAAATTGCTTTTAATTGCTTTTGTAAATGAGTTATATTTAGGATGAGCTTGGCCAGAGGTTGTTTTTTCTTAAGAAAAATTTTTTTCGATGAATAATGAATTTTTACAAAAATTTTTCATTTTTTAAAAATTTTAATTATAATAATTTATCATAATTTAAAAATCGTTTAAAAATCTCCCACACAGTATTACTTTTAGGTTATATTGTAATTAAGTAGAAACTATATTTACGAATCAAAAATTGAAAAGCTTAATATAAGTCGTTTTTTTGCACCAATATTTTTAAAATAATTAATTTTTATTTTAAGCATTCCCATTTTTCATCTATGTAGTCTATGTAACGTTATTATATTATGAAATGGTCATGTGCTCTAAGAGTTGTCCTCTTTTTACAGATAAATTCGCTTGTTTCCAATTCGTTATTCATTGCTTACGTTTCAACACGTTTTGAACGTCATCTCTTCAGTTTTGAAACTTTAAAATTTAAAGTAAGTTTTACTTTTTTAATTTCTATTTCACGAAATATTTTTATTTTATGTATTTATTTTAGTGTGGGTCATAAATTATTGAGTTACCTCTATCTATGGTGTTTCATCTCAGTTATTAATTTCTAAAATTAATCTAAGAAAATGTTATAGTATTTTAAATTTTATTATTTTTTCATAAAGCATCTTCAAACGTAACTAAAAGTCAATAAAATATTAAATAATTGCTGAAAATATGTTAATTTATAAAAATTACTAGGTAGTTTAAAACAAAAAAAAAATAAATGCGTTCACTTAGATCTCGTAAATTTATGTCAATTCTGATCATCCATACTAGCTGTCAACACCTTGGAGCTTATCGATACGTTAATAAGGACAAAAAAAAAAAAAAACTGGACCTGTCGTTAAGAAATGCTTGTATACTATTATTATGCTATAAGTAATTAATATTTATTTCAAATCAGATTAATTTAGTTTTAAATTTGCTAATTTTACTCAAATAATGTGTCACATTTTTTTTGGAAGATTTTAAAAATCCATAATTTAATTTTATTTTAAAACTTTTTAAAATGTAAGAAATGGCCGCCAATAAACAGATTTTTTTAAATCAACCAAATATTTGACATTCCACTCTATATAATTTCTAATTGAATTACACCAGAGTATATTTTACTTACTGGAAATAGTCAATTTAATCCTTTAGCTTTCAATTAAAGCTAAAACGAAATCTTCAAGAATGTGTTTCCATTTTTAAAAATTCATTAAAACCTTAGGTATCGAAAATCTTAGCAAAAAATGAAGCTACTTAAAGTTTATAACAACAAAGCTGAGAACATTAGTCTGACTGTAAGTAATGCAAAGAGTAAAAAACTGATAGCTTAACGGGATCTGACCCCTCAGTCTGGGACCACCCGGTTTGGCCGACACACATGGTAAGCCTATGTTTATAGGTCATGTAAGTGTTATTAGAAGATTGGCAAGTCGTTGTGTTAGATAAAAATCATGGGGTGTGGTGGTGTGTTTGATTTTCATCTTTTAACTATAATCTGTGTTAAATAGGTTTAACAATTTTATGGCGTTGACTTGTAAATGTTAATAGCCATTTTTGTATACAACTTGGATGAGAAAAGAGAAGTTGATCAGGATGGAGTGAGTGATTTGGCAGGTCAAGCTGATACTAAAATTCTGTCCATATTGATGTGAATGTTGAAATTTATATTTCCAACTGAATTCCCTTTTAGAATTTCACTCCTTTCTACTTTCAGAAGCAAAACACAAACTTAATTTTGATTGTGGTTCAGGTTAATGGTAAATCATATTGAGTGTTGAAGTGGTTTTTCTTTAGTATTCTGCTGTTACGGATCTGACTTATATGGTCGATAGAAAGTGACTTATACAGGGTGCCTATAAAGTTTGTGTGCACTTTAAAAAATTTATAACTTTATTTGTATTTGCGATAGAAATAATTTGTAAAAAGGATTAGGAAGAAGTAAATCTATATTTTTTAAGGTTTTATTGAAATTTTATTTAAGTTTCCACATGTCTTCCATCATTAGCAATACAAAATACGATTTTGCAGTTCACGGAAAACATTTGCCAACTGATTTACAGTAATGCCTGAAATCACATTAGTTATTTTAGCTATACTTAAAACTTGGTACATTAAAGTTTATAACATTTTTTACAGATTATTTCTATCGCAAATACAAATAAAGTTATAAATTTTTTAAAGTGCACACAAACTTTATGGACACCCTGTATATATCCAACTGATTTACAGTAATGCCTGAAATCACATTAGTTATTTTAGCTATACTTAAAACTAGGTACATTAAACTTTATAACATTTTTTACAGATTATTTCTATCGCAAATACAAAACAAAGTTATAATTTTTTTAAAAGTGCACACGAAATTTATGGACACCCTGTGTAGTCGGTAGAGACTTAAACCTGAATTTTGTACTAAAAATTTGGTGCTGATTTTATGCACTGTATCTGAATTAATGGTAGTTGTGTTTTTCCCCCTTGTTTTTAATCTCACCTCGATTCAAAGCAAATATAGATTTCATGAGGTTGGCCATGTTGAGTACCAGAGGTTGTCTGCGTTCGAGAATTTGTTCGATCATCAATTGGACGATGTCTTCTGTGTTGCTTTCATCGACGTCCAGTAGCAACATCGTATTACACAGGTAATGGTCGACATCTTTGTGGGCACGCAACTCTTGCGAGAAATCCTTTAAAGGCAGTGGCTGCAGATAAAGAGAGAATCATAAAATACATTTTCATTGTTAGGAAAACTTTCGCTGAAAATTGAAAATGTCACTTGTAACTGATTAGAGTTATTTCTGAAAAAAAAAATGATATATATTTTTTTTAGATGAATTTGAAGCAAAGGGAAAGAAAGCGTTTCTGAAATGCATACATGTATCTTAAGGGCCGTGTCGTATCTCCAAAGAAGAAACCCGCTCCGTGACGGGCCTAGATTTGATGACGTTGCCTCTTGAAGGGACCTTGGTAATGAAACCTCAAGTGATCTTCAGACATGCGTGATTCGTGACAAGCATTCAGCGCCATTCGACCAACATGCGACGGTGGCGCAAAATTCGAGTTCAGGAAATCTGAAGTCATTTACCGTGATGTAATGGTTAGCAAGCTTGTCTCGTTAGATCAGTTACGACTGAATAGTGAGTTCGATCCTCACTGGGTGCCCAATACTTTTGACTTTGTTTCACATCTAAGCTACGCTTAAAAAATCACCACGATATGAGATTTACTCATATTCCAATACTAATCCGAAGTTTACGTGTATTGGGATTTTTGACATTGAACCTTTGATTCATGATTTCGACATTTCTTTCTGCTTCTGGATCTTCTAGTTTAGACTTGGGATTTGTCTATTTAATTTTGAAATTGATCTGCCATATCAATTCTTGAACAGAATCTTTATCTTTTTACATCCGTTGGAGACAAACCTTTAAACTTAAGCTGCACCGACATTGACTGAGAGAAACCTTAGCTCAAACATAACAAGTCCAGCTTAGTAAGTAATTCTCACAAGCCACTGGAGACGAACATTTCTACACACTCAACACTATTACTTTCTCAGAGACATTATTCGCTGTCTAGTTTTAGAGACATTATTCATTTTCTATTTTTTTTTAGAGCCATTATTCGCTTCCGTCGAATAAATTCTCTTTGCTATTAAATTTGCTTCGTTCATTCTCTGGCTTTTCAGCAGAAAACTTGAGCTCACCTTGTTTCCCTCGCCCTCTCTTTCTGTCATAGCGTTGCTCTCTTTGTCTCTGTCTCTGTCTCTCTCTACTTAAATTGTCAATTTTGTAACTCTTTCAGCAACAAAGCTAATATACAACATAGCAATGGTGGCTTTTACTCTTAAAGTAGTGACCAGTCATCCTCGCTATATAAGGCTAATGGCTACTATTGACCAGTTACTAATCACAACAATTGTTTGAATTGATAATTATTTAATGAACTACCATCCTCATTTTTTTGTTTTGATCAAAATGATTTTACAAGTATTGTATTGCTAACAGTTTCGCTGGCGGTAAACATTTATCCTTAAATGTGAATGTTAGTAGTAATTGTTGATACAACATGGTGGTTGGAGTAATTTCATTTTGGGTCCTGTTCCTGTTGGTGTTTCTGTAAATGTTACATAGCTGTCCAATAGTCTACAGTCACAATGTTTATTTTGTTACTCCTTAGTACATTACTTTCTTTATTTTTAATTGCTTTTGAATTTCCGTGTTACGTTTTCAACCGTCTGTTATTACAATGTGAGATAAATTTTGATACAGACAGTTTAAATTCGGTTTGGCTTTAATAATCTTTCCCGTAAACATAAAACTTTATGATCTCTTTCTGTTAAGAAAGCAAAAAAAAAAAGAAAAAGAAAAAAAAAAGGAAATTGTGAGTTTCCTTAGAAGGAAATTGTGCATCCTGCACCTTTACACAAACCGAATGTTGACCGCTCGACGACCCAAAGCAAACTGCGTAAATATGTTTTTGTGCATCGGCTTCACCCATATATCCGCTTTAATTCAAATAAAATTGATAATATATTATGACCTGTCAGAGCTATTCCCTCTCAAAAACAAAAAAACCTTAATTTCGAGCCGACTAAAATGTATATATACCCAAATTCAAACAGCTCAGCATTTGATATCAACGCCGACACGTTGAGAGAAACGCCATCGATTACGACGCAGCAGGTGTGGTCACAATCAAGTGTTTATTCGCTTCTGGTTTCACCACTCTCTTTCCCTGTTGCCTTAGCAACAGCACCAGATAAAAGTAACCAGCCTTTGTATATATGCAAATAAATTTTACATTTATTTACTCCTATTCAATGTCCTCTTTTGGTTGACGCTTGGATTTATGTTTGCCGAGGCGGAGAAGGAATTAACCTCTACAGTAGTAACAACAGCAACAGGTTACCCATTTTCGCTTCCGCAACAAAATATTCGGCGTTCATTAACTGCTGGTTGAAATCTATAAAATCTTTTTATTTAAAAAGTTGTTCATAAAATTAGATTTCTCAAATCCACTAAATGTTATAGAACTTTCTAATTCTTATTGATGGGAGTTTCTTTTCAAATAGTATTGATGGAACACCAGAGAATGCTATCCTTTTTTTTTCAGGTTATATCCTAGTGATCCTTAACAGATGCTAACCTACAAGAAAACAAGGCTGAAGAACACATAAAACAAAATTAGCCAAACTCAACATGAGGATACACAACTGGCTATTCTATAACATAATACACGACATGACTTTATATAGTTAAGTTACGCAGCCTAATCCCACCTTCTTAGTAATGCCATATTCCGTTGTTATGGTATCACGAGGCATTGAGTGACGCCAATAAGCGAACGTCCTCGTGTTACAGCAGCATATCTCATTAGTAAGTTTTATGATAGTCGGTTAATTTTATTTTTTAATTGGTATGATTTAAAAAAAAAATTTTCTTCCGTGTGACGATAGAGTTAATTGTTGCTTGCATTATTTACATTATTCGGACTGTTATCCTCATCTTTATTGCCATATTCACAACGGTGATTGGAATTTCGACCAGACCTTTTATTTCGTCCACCGGGGGGGAGGGGGGTAGATTGTTTTAGTTCTACGTGCCATGCCTCTTTCGGATGTCTCAGTTATTTCCCTTTAACTCAAGTCTCCAAGCTTTTTGGTTCACCACTGCTGTGGCCTAGTATTGAACTCACAACTCTTTGGGTCTAGTCACTGGATCTAACCACAACGTCTTTATCTACTGGGTCATGTGTCCTTGATGTTGTGAATATGGCAATGAAAATGAGGATGACAGCCCGAATAATGTAAATAATGCAAGTACTCATAATACCTCCTTTCAGAGGTATAGACAGAGTTAATTGTATAAATAGAAACCTCACTTTCCTTATACAAAAATATAATGAATGGTAAAAACATGGCTGCCATATTTTGGCAGTAAAAAAAAAGTTTCCATTTTGTTTATTCTGATTCTTCTTAGAATATTTGGAGATTTATAGAAATATTGATTAAATTCTAATTTAATTGAACTTTACATTGAAACAGTTTGTATGAAACATTTTGAAGGAGGATTTTATTCACCTATTGTCTAGATTAGCTAAGAAGAGATAATTCTCTCTCCATTACGCACTACGTGTAAACGTTTCATGTGTGTGTGCAATATATTTGCATATATCTGTATTGTGCGTGATTGATTTACATGGTCTTATGCAATATACTCACACGCACGCAAATATAAATACATACACACACTATTTGACTGACTTTCAAATAAGACATTGGAATAAAGCAGCCCTCTCTCACTCAGTCTGGATAACCCGCACCTTAAACTGATTTTTTTTTTTAAGATAGTTATAAAGTTTTATTTATCTTTTAGGAAATTATTCGCTAATAAATAGAATTATTATTATTATTTTTTTAAATTTGTAGAAATAACTTTTGAGATGTAAGTAAATAAAATATACACACGCAAAGGTATATACACATACAATTTGAATGGAATTAAAATGGACCGGAGAGAAATATCAACCAAAATGTTCAGCTCTTTGAAGTCATTTTTATGTATGTAAAATAAATAAATGTATTATTTTATATGGGCAAATAATTTAGATTTGAAATGTGATGTGGACCCGAAGTAGGGGCCACGGAAGGAAAACACGGAACACGGGTTAGAGTTAAGAAAGATATATTAAACAGAAAAGTCACAAAGAATAGTGTAAGAGTAAGCAGAGCTTACTATCCAGGGGTGTCCGATATTGGTATCGTACGCGACTGCGCGTTACTGGTGCTACGATATTTAACACCCCCCACGGGTCGAATGTGGCACAAGGCCGGTTTAACGTGGGCTTACCGAGCCCGTAGGCTCGGCCAAAAATATTCCCATTTACAAACCGTATACACGAGTTTAGGGACTGTCTACCTCCCCGGACGAAACTTTGCCCTGCGGCAAAGCCTCGTCCGAGTTCCTCTCTGCCAAACAGAGAGTTCGACAGCAGAACACCATTACTGGTGCGATTCCCATGATACTACCATTCACATAATAATATAGTACTGGGAGAGTCCATGATGTAGGAAAGTATCGGTCTCACAACAAAATGTGATTATCTTGCTGTCAGTGAAGTGACAGTGAAGTTGAACAGAACTTCTTGTCGACGTCTCTGCCTTCGAGCAGAGAGGAACTCAGACAAGTATCTGCCGAAGAGCAGAGAGGAACTCAGACAAGTATCTGCCGAAGAGCAGAGAGGAACTCAGACAAGTATCTGCCGAAGAGCAGAGTTTCGTCTGAGGAGGTAGACAAGCCCGATACCATGTATGCGGCGTCTACGGGGAATTTTTGCCCTAGCTTACGCGTTCGGAATGCCACACGTTAAAAACCGGCCCTATGCCACATCCCGCCTTGTGGGGAGGCTTCGGGTAAATACCTAAGTGAGAGATACTTTAATTTGTGTAAATATAACTCAACAGTATAAGTAAAAAAAATGAGCTTTGCTATTTAACGTTGTTTAGTTGTTCGGTTCTCTTATTTGTATATTTGCTGTTGTTAGCACAATGTTTCACAGAGAAGTGATTTTAATTTGTGTAAATATAACCCAGTCATATAAAGAAGACAATCTTTTGCCCGATGGCCACTAGTCGAACATTTTTGGCGAAAAAGGAAATGTACAAGAAATATGGGAAAATATATGTACAAATAATTCACTGTTCAGACCAAATTATGGTCAGAGATTTTTTATGCTAGGAAAAGATGAGTAAAAGCGAAAATATACAATTACACATTCAAAAATAGATACATTAAAAAATAAATACAATCAAAATAAATACAGTCAAGTACAGAAAAAAGAAAACATGAAAATAAAAATAAACGAAATAAAATAAGAAATCTTATGTGCTTTCTCTTCTATTGAAACTCCATTGGACAATCTCCTCACAGATGAAGAAGAAACTTTAAGCAACAGAAACGTAGTTCTGAAGAAGGATGCTGTGAAGACCGAACGTGAATGGGAAGTTCCGGCGTAGACCATTTGGCGTCGCTGATTCGGCGTGGCCGATTCCACATAGGAATTTTTTGGCAGAGGGACGACGATTAGGCGTCAGATTACTACTTCGTCGTTATAGACAAATTTGTCCTCTCTCTCTCTCTTGTATATTTATTGTATATAAATGCAATTTTGGCAAATGGCCTAAAAAGGGGAGGGGTTGAGACTGGTCGACACTAACTATCCTATACCTAGCTAATCCGATTCACGACCCATTTACTCATTACAATTTCCACATTCACCATAAAAACTCGTCCGTCACCACTCAATCCTCCATACACCACAATACCGCATCCACTCAAGGGGGACCTACAAAACGCACCCCATGTCATAAAAATTTAATAATAATAAATTATAATACATAAAATCTAATAATGAAGAATGGGAGGGGAGGGAGATGAACCCAATAATAAGCTAATAATCAACACAAAGTAAACTAAACATAGCTGATGCTAGTAGGGCCCGTCCAACCCTCAAAATGAAGAAGCAGCTGTATTCTGCCCATGGGACAAAATCGAGAAGCTCTCTCGCTAAGTCAGTGAGAAAAAGATAAAAAAATTATACGGCCATGGGAAAATATAAAGCTGACCCAGTCGAGATAAAAAGGGGCCAAAAACAAACCGAGGAGGATGGGAATCTCAACCTGGATCATAACCAAAGATGTGGCCGGGGACAGGCCAGGAACATCACTTACTCACATTAACTAGGTACACAAGGCTTGTCTAACCTAACCAAGGGGAGGGCTCCACAGGAAACCACGCCGATGTGACGTAGGTTGACCTAAAAGAGAAAATCAAGGCTAGCCCCGTTCAAACCAACCCACCTTTCGCTAAAGACTGTCGAATGCAAGCGTTTTCTATCAGTTCTGATCTTCATCTTGAGCTGATGCTCAAAGAATCGGATCAGATCCTGATGAGAAAGATGGTTGACTCGCAAGACTTCCTCCTGTCGCGTCGTTCAAATCACCATTCGGGCCGTGGCTAGCAGCGTCAGAAACACCATTCGTTTCACCCCAGAATACGGGGGGGGGGCGACACATTGTCACACGCGTATGCGCGATCGATGAGCACGAGCCGTCAACTCGCCGACATGGTCCCATAAGGGGCGGACCCGGGGACAATGGTATAAGGCGTGCGAAGCCGTTTCTTCTAAACCAAGGCCCACACCGTTCACAGTCTGGCAAATCCGCCAAGTCCCATATGTAGACCTTGTCATTGAGAGGCAGCCGATTCCGAGCCAATCGCCAGGTAAGCGAAAACTCAGGGTTACTGAGATAATCCGCCGCTGGCACCCAAGACCAGAACGAGTGAAACTCTTCCTCCGACAAGTCGAGCCGCTCATGTAGAGAATCCTTCGCGACCCTCTCCACTAAATGACGATAGAAGACCTTCTGAGGCTGAAAAAGGTCATGTCCTCTCTCTCTCTTGTTTAGTAGTCAAATTAGTACTTCGTCGTTATATGCTCGAATAGTCCAATTTAAGAAAAGGAGTAGTTGGGGGTATTTTTATATTTAAGAAAAAATAGTAGTTGGAGGTATTTTTAAATTTATGAAAAAGAGTAGTTGGAGGCATTTTTGTATTTAAGAAAAAGAGTAGTTGGAGGCATTTTTACATTTAAGAAAAAGAGTAGTTGGAGGCATGTTTACATTAAAGAAAAAAGAGTAGTCGGAGGCATTTTCACATTTAAGAAAAGGAGTAGTTGGAGGCATTTTATATTTAAGAAAAAGAGTAGTTGGAGGCATTTTTACATTTAAGAAAAGGAGTAGTTGGAGGCGTGTTTACATTAAAGAAAAAAGAGTAGTCGGAGGCATTTTCACATTTAAGAAAAGGAGTAGTTGGAGGTATTTTTATATTTAAGAAAAAGAGTAGTTGGAGGCATGTTTACATTAAAGAAAAAAGAGTAGTCGGAGGCATTTTCACATTTAAGAAAAAGAGTAGTTGGAGGCATTTTTATATTTAAGAAAAAGAGTAGTTGGAGGCATTTTTACATTTAAGAAAAGGAGTAGTTGGAGGCATGTTTACATTAAAGAAAAAAGAGTAGTCGGAGGCATTTTCACATTTAAGAAAAGGAGTAGTTGGAGGTATTTTTATATTTAAGAAAAAGAGTAGTTGGAGGCATTTTTATATTTAAGAAAAGGAGTAGTTGGAGGTATTTTTATATTATATTTCCTTCAGTGTAGCTTCATATTTTTCAGTCGTCAAAGCCCTTTTATTCCAAAATGGAAGTAAATATTTTATCTAAACGTGGAAGAAACAAAATCATCCACGATGGATAACTTTTTTAAAAAAATTTTGACGTAATGAGCAAGAGAGAAACCTGAATTAAAGTTTTAGTGATGTGAACAGAAAGATCGATATAAAGTGAGATCACATATGAAGTTTTTAATTTACATTATTTCATTAGTGTTTTAATAGGATCCTTAATTCCTTAAATAAATAAAATGTCATCTTGAAAGTTGGGTGTTTTCAATGCTTTTATCCTTTTGTTTTTGTGTGTGTGTGTGTGTGGGGGGGGGGTGCTTCCGGTCAATGATAGTGACGTCGAAACAGTTTGGCGCCTAAACGGCTGTGGCGAATAATCCAATTATTTTTTTGACGCCGAATCAGCTACGCCAAATTGGCGACGCCGAAACGTACCAAACCCGAACCGAACATGTAAAACCGAACAACAAAATTTTAGAGAAAATGGAAACAAAACAGACACTTATACTTAATTAAAATCAGGAAGAGACAGTTGAAATTTTTAGGGCATATAATGAGAAAAAGGGCTTGGAAAATTTGATACTCACAGGACAGATTGAAGACAAGAAGGACAGAAGAAAACAACGCATAACCTACCTGGTGAGTTTGAATAAATTGATGGTGGAACAAGGTTTAAGGGAGATAATGAAAAATATATATCCTCAAGGACACATGATGCAGTGGATAAAGGCGTTAGTTAGATCTAGTGACAGGACCCAAAGAGTGTGGGTTCAATACCTGGTTAAGGCGGTGGAGAACTTGGAGAGGGGAATTAACAGGGGATAACTGACATCCATTAAAGAACTAGAACAGTCTACCCAAGTAAGCGAAATAAAGGGTTCAGTTCGATATTCCAACCACCTGAAGAAGGCCGGAGCGTACAACAGCCGAAACGTTGTGATAAATATGGCGACAAAGATGAGGATAATAGTCCGAATAATGTAAATAGTGTAGATAATAAAAAGACAAAATTTACTAACAGTTACAAAGGACAGGAAACATAGAAGAAATAGATTTTACTATTTAACGCTGTTCAGACGTTCGACTCTCTTACTTGTTTATTTGCCGCTTCTATCACAACTTTTCGGCGATTCGTCAGGTTGCACTGTCAATGAGGTTCTGTACTTTGAACATCTACGGGGTTTCAAATTCAACCCAGACTTCAAGTATGATCGCTTGTTAAAAATACTTGTAAAATGGTCGACCCATTCTATCGCTCCTGGAAGTACTCGACTCTTTTTCCCAGGCTCTATCTTTACAAGAATCAGATTAGAAAAAATAATAAGATTATTGCTGCCATATCTAGGCTGGAGCTGCACAGTCTTCACTTTCCAGCCTTGAGAGAGTTCAAAGTCGTTTACGCGGACTTGTAGAGGAAAGACGAGTTGAATCAACTTCATTTCCCCCGCATTCTAAATATAAGGAGAAATTCCGAGTCAGCATTTTTCTGAAGAACTGCTTTGCCGAACAGACTCCCGCGCGGGTGTTTCCCTAAGCACTATAATCCTAATCACTTGAGGTCAAAGGTCAATCGCCATCTATCCTCGTAATCCTCCCAATCTTCATTTCCTATCATTTCTTCTGTTATTCATATCCCACACCTCATCCATCATAAACATTTCAACTAACCCTCTACTATAGTGGATTTCGAGCCTTGTATTGAGTAAACTTTTAAAAAAAGTGTAAAACTTCGTGAGTTGGGGCACCAGAAACTTCAACACTATGTGGTTTTCTTTGCTCCACGCCAGATGTGATTTGGAATCTTCTAAGTACTTGGTGTACCTAACACTATAGAAATGGAATCGTCCGAGATGAACAGGATGACAAATTCTGTCGCCATAATCTCTATATATAATACGCCATATATATATATATACTCGTTTTTTAGCGTGTAACAATTGAGGAGCAGTGTGCAAAATAACGATGGCCCACCCGGTGCCGTGTAAACCTGGTCCCGTTGTCGCGTACTGATATCACCACCGAAGAGGGTTCGTATATATAATATGCCACATATTTTCAAGAATGCTTTGTTCATTTTTAGAAATTCATTTTAAACTTTAAAAATTATAATACAAAATGTGGGGGGAACAAAACAAAAAAAATGTCTGATGATACATTGGTCTTAGTAGGACGAGAAATAAGCTGACTTTGATTGAATCAAGTATTACTCAGACCTTCCAAAGTTTACACAAAAATATTGTGCTTTGGGAACTTTTACAGTAAATATAATTTTGGTTGTAAATATGTAACAATTATGAGGATAATATACGAATATCTTTCCTGAGGTGTTTATAAATTGTACACTGTTCAATTATTAACGTTAACAACGAACTGTTTTAAATTATAAAACTGTACTTGGATTCAACGAAAATTACTTACAATATAATACATATTACTTATAATACATTTCTTTTCATTATTCGGTCTATTGTCCTCATCTTTGTCGCCATATTTATTACAACGTTTCGTTTAAGGACACATGGCACAGTGGATAAAGGCGTTAATTAGATCCAGTGACAGGACCCAATGTGTGTGAGTTCAATACCCGGTTAAGGCAGTGGAGAAATTTCAGAGGGAAAATTAACAGGAGATAACTGACATCCATTAAACATGGCACGTGGAACTAGAACAGTCTACCCCAATGAGCGAAATAAAGGGTTCAGTTCGACATTCCAACTACCGTAAGAAGGTCCGAGCGTACAACGGCCGAAACGTTGTAATAAATATGACGACAAAGATGAGGACAATAGTCCGAATAATGTAAATAATGTACATAATACCTCATCTCAGAAATATAGACAGATAATGAATACATTTCTTCTTGCTGCCAGTTTTGACGGCACGGGTACACTACTTTATATAATATAACAGGTAAAATATAAACGGTAGCTTCACCGCGACGTGGTCTAATGATTACCAAGCTTATCTCGCCAGATCAGTTACGACCGAGTAGTGAGTTCGATCCTTACCGGGTGCTCCATACTTACGACCTTGTGATACATCTAAGCTACGCTTAATAAATCGCTGTATAGTGAAAAGATGTTCCTCCACTTACTTCTCTGATACCTGATGAAGGCCGAAAGACGGATCGGTCAAAATGACGTGTTAGCACTTAGATTTTTCTTAGAGGCAAATAGCATTCCACTATGTAGAAAAAAGAATCACATCTCTATTTTGATGCTGGAGCCTCTTTTTTCAACAATAGGTTTAGTTACCCTTATGTGTCGCAGATGTTTTTTCTTTCTTTTTTTTGGCGGCAAAGAATATGACGTCACAAACCTGGTAAATTCTGTACATCAGCTCTTCATCATCCATATCGCCATCAGGGTAATCTGGAAAAAAAAAAACAAACAAGAATTTATGTTTCATTACGTCAGAAAAAAATCCCAAAACAGTGCTGATATAACAAACATAAATCACGTTTTGTTCCGCTAATGTTGATTTATTCGAAATAAAATCCATTTTTCTGATGAAACTTGTTTGACCAGCGAAACGTCAATATCAGGGCCTTCCAAGTTTTCGTACATTTACCACTATGCCACTATCATGTGACATAAAATGTTACATAAAGTTATTTCTTTTAATATATAATTGTATGGATCTTATTTGGTGGATGGGCTCGTTCTGCATTTACTATTGGTATCTGCGTTTATTATTCAAGTCCAGACATAGGCCAAGATTTCTAATGATGTTTGGCAAGGCAAATCGGCTCTTGGATGATTTTCACGACATTATCTTCTCTTCATACTCTCACATGCGTCCTTGTGTCTAACTTAGAAACATTCAAAAGTCATGATTGATGATATTAATTTTCAAAGAAGGGAAGCAAGTAGGTTCTCCATAATTAGAAGATTGTGCAGCCCGGTCTTTCTACTCTTCATAATGCCTTGTGTAAGGATTAGCTTTGTAAATATTTGTACTACCTGATATATATATATATATATATATATATATATATATATATATATATATATATATTCCCAAGTACTTTCAATCTCATCCAAGATCATTTTCAGGAGAAAATTGCAAAGACAAAATATTAATGTAATTGATAGTTGTGAATTTTCTGTAAATGTATAACAAAATATATATTAGGTAAGTGAGTTATCTCCCTTGGTCAACTGCACTCTCTAGAGATCACATATAGCTTATTTGCTTTTCAAACTAATCAATCACGAGCCAGAATATGTTGGCGCCAATTATCAAAGAACGTTATTCACTTCTGTTTCTCTTTTTCTTTTCTGTCGAGATCTGCAAGGGACAGGACGTTAAAATCGTCTCTGCTTCAATAACAACAGTTATGAAATGAGAGCCGTACTAATATGAGTACGTAAAATATTGTATTATAACACCAAGGACTTCAGTTAAGTGGACTTATATTGTTTCATTATATCATATATAACAGCAAACAGAACTATTTGTTTGCAACAAGAATTATTATTTCAAACAGTATTTGTATAAATGAATAATATTCCTTTAAACTTTGTATTTGTGTTCCGTGTTCTTCCTTTATTGATTATTATTTCTGGCTTAAATCGCTATAAATGCGCATGAAACGCGCTCCGTGATAGTCAATTTAAAAATTAACGTTAAGAATATGTAAGGGAGATAACTTAATTTATATTATTTTATTATTAATGTTTTTAAATACTCCATCTGCAATTAAAAAGAAAGAAAAAATTTTATTTTTATATATATTCGGATAATGCTATACCTTCGATGTTTGGATATTGGAAATTCAACACATCAATCGTTGTTGGATGCGATACTTACTCTAAAGCTGGAAATGACGGAGGCTGTGGTTGGGAATAAGTGGTGGGGCGATTTGAAAAAGTAGAATTGGGTCGCTGACTCAACTCAGATTAGCAGTAGAGACGGTAATGAAAACTTGGGTAGACAGTGCTGTTCAGACGGGAGACATGGGACACATATCTGCAGCTAAGGCACATCTGACCTCTTTGCTTAACAAGAAGCATAAAGCTTTGATAGATTAAAAATAATGTCTGTTGAAGGCGCGTAGCTGACCACAACAATATTACGCGAATAAGAACCCCGGAATGTTGCAAAGCGATAAACCGCCTATCGATGAATGGCGACCTTTGACGGTAAATAAAGGCATCTGTACTGGATTTCATGTCTACTACCCGAAGTCTTTTACCAAGCAGCTCGATCTGAGTTCTGCTCATTCTGACGCCTATTGAACAGAGTTCACTTAGCTTAAATAGACCGAAGCAGTTTGATGTAATGATCCCACAATGGAAGACGTGATTCAGGAAGCGTTAAAGAAGGTTAGGACTGATAAGACCATACAGACCGATGTCCTCCCTTACAGATTTTAGCACGTGTTTGTTTCCTTATAAGAAATTCAAGTTACAGAAGCAGACATCAAGCTCTCAGAGATAAGCAGACGCTTTGATGGGCCGTTACTTAAGTTTTAAATTTAAAAATATCTATGGTGCATTCTGATTGGTGGATAAAACGGCAGCGTTTGTTTACTGATACGTCCGAACCTATGAAAAGTTTCCTTCAAATTAACGGCTCTGCGAGGTGCGTGCTCGGAGACTACCTGTCCGGTATATAAGAGGGACCTTAGAATTACTAATCGGAGTCGACAGCAACCAGCCTAAGAAATTCAGTTCGCCTTGCTCCAGGAGGAAAACGACGCAGAAGAATTAGACAACCAGTCGGAAGACGATAACTGAAACGAACAAACCGGTCGCTCCACTAGAAAGAAAAGTCTTCGGCTGGTGGGATTGATCTAAATCTTCTCTGTTACTACAAGAAAATTAAACAACAAATTATCTTCAAATAAATGTGTACCAAATTCTTTACTGACAAATATTCAGAGAATCTGTCTATATTGCTGAGATGAGGTATTATGCACACTATTTACATTATTCGGACTATTGTTCTCATCTTTGTCGCCATATTTATCACAACGTTTCGGCCGTTGTACGCTCCGGCCTTCTTCAGGTGGTTGGAATGCCATCATTAGACATACAGAATTACTAAACTTTTGTAATTCTTTTGTTTGATGTTATGAATACATTTTACCGTAGCTTTTAATCTCGGGTCGTGTCGTCTGTGTCATTTGTTGTCTGCCAATAATTGTTGTTACCTCAAACATTTGTTTAAAATACACGGTGTCCATAAAGTTCGTGTGCACTTTAAAAAATTTATAACTTTATTTGTATTTGCAATAGAGATAATTTGTAAAAAGGATTAGAAAGAAGTAAATCTATATTTTTTAAGGTTTTATTGAAATTTTATTTAAGTTTCCACATGTCCTCCATCATTAGCAATACAAAGGGTAATACGATTTTGCAGTTCACGGAAAACATTTGCCAACTGATTTACAGTAATGCCTGAAATCACTCTAGTGGACGTTTACATATACCACGCCCACAAATCACTCAACAGTTATTGGACAGAAAATAAACACTACTTTCTTTAAAGACAATTTACGCATCGCACGAGCCACATAAAAATTTCTCATGTTTTACCTTACCAAACTTGTTATAGAAAAAAAATCAGCAATTGGTCGATTTTTGACCAATCACATAAATTGACATTTCTTTCAATATTTTTCCTGCTCTCGTTCCTGGAGCCTATGTTATGTGTATATATAGCAGAAATCAAAGAAAGAACATTAGTAGACTATTAAATTTCAGAAGCCTTAACCACATACGTGTATTCTCAATCTTCTACTCAAACACACAGACATAAATTACATACACACAGTTATTTTAGCTATACTTAAAACTAGGTACATTAAAATTTATAACATTTTTTACAGATTATTTCTATCGCAAATCCAAATAAAGTTATAAATTTTTTAAAGTGCACACGATCTTTATGGACACCCTGTATTTTTTCGTTGGATTTTTTACCAAAAAAAAAAATCTGTACCTTTACTGGCACTGATGGACAACAACTAGATGAAACAGGTGAATATACCACAAAGGATGTAAGAACAAACCTAGTCGGGGGAGTAATTTGTTATTTTCAGTTCATAGTTATCTCAACAATATTTTGAACATGGAAGACGATTTCAACAAGGCGATATTTTATATCATTGTTTTTTTTTTTATATAACTGAGTAAGAAGGGAGAAAATGCACATTGTGGATGCAAACGAAAGAAGATTTTAAAAGCTAGAAAGTTATGAATTGTGTTGGTGATACACGCACGCGCGTGTCTGTATGTGTGTGTGTGTGTGTGTGTGTGTGTGTGTGTGTGTGTGTGTGTGTGTGTGTGTGTGTCTGGAAGTTCAGTCACTAAGGGGAAAGATATACCCATGCACAGGACAAGGTACTGTTGGTGTTGTCACTAAAGCACGCCGGGAAGAAAAGAGAAAAGGAGCAAGGGGACAGGAAGTGTCCCATTTTTATAGGTGTTTGACAGCGCCACCTATTGGCTTCTTAGCAAAACTGGCAAAGTTATGTGGAGATAACTCAAAAGTCCAAGAAATTTAACAAATTTTTAAAAAGAAATTTTTGCTTTTTACATTTGGAATAACTTTAGCTTATTGGTAAATTTTCTTTTTAACGCCCAAACGCCCGCGCGCTAAATATCTCTTAAAATTTTCCCAAATCGTCATAATTCCGTGTAAATGTACATGCTGAACTCGAATTAACAATTAAATTATGAAGAAACCTACCGTTTTGGAGTTATCGACAAGAAAAAATCGGACTTCTTGTTGGTTATTCGTCCCCCATTACTGCCATAATGTTCACTGATTCACTGCGTAGTACTTCCGTTGGCGTAATCAGAAAATTGGGCCTATTTACTTCTTTAACAGACTTTTGGAGCAGAAAATCACTACGCACCACCGTAAAGAAATGTAGTTTTCTTTTCTTTTTTCTTTTTGGTAAGCGTAGTTATACTTATAACAAAAGCAAATTAAATAATACAATAGAACCTTTTTTTCGTGTAGAATAACAATGACAAATTAAAAGAACAAATGAAATAATACAATAAAGCTTTTTTTTAAAATTAAAAGCCGACAAATTGAAAAAATAAATTAAATAATACCATAAACCCTTATTTCGTTTCAATCATTTTTTTATTTTGTAATTTTATTTTGTACATAATCATGGTCTTTACAAAGTGTTATGTTTATGGGTTAAGTTTAGGGTTAGGTGTTAGAGTTAGGGGGGATGGTTAGGGTTCTTTCTGTGTAGAAAAGGGGACAAATTTTAAAAAATAACATTAAATAATACAATAAACCGGGTTAAGTTTAGGGTTACGTGTTAGGGTTAGGGGTGGGGTTTTCCTTCTGTGTAGAAAAGGGGACAAATAAAAAAAACATTAAATAATACAATCAACCCTTATTTCGTTTCTACTTTACCAAGTTTGCGCATTAATTATTGTTTGTTTTATTTTCAATTTTAAAATATAAAAAAATGCTTTATTGTATTATTTAAATTGTTCTTTTAATTTGTCATTGCTATTCTACACAGAAAAAAGGGTTTTATTGTATTATTTAATTTGTTTTTGTTTAAAGTTTTGTTATAAACAAAACTAAACTTACCCCCCACCCAAAAATGGTTTACGATAATGCGTAGTGATTTCAAAAAGAGATATAGCTGTATAAAAGAAGTAAATAGACTAAAATTTCTGATTACGACAACAGAAGTACTATGCAGTGAATCAGTGAACATTATGGTAGTAATGAAAAACCCATTTAATAAGAATGTATCTTAACTTCGAACTTTTCTCCAAAAATTTCTGAAATTTAGAACTTTAAAAAAATTTGAATTACAGGAAAAAGTGTTTAAAATATTAAACCATTTTGGATTGTATGACAAGATGACACAGTTTAAGAATTTCGCAACATGTCTGTGGCTACGACAGTCAGAAAACTCGTGTGACCTTTTGAAAAAATATTTGATTCGGAGGCAAAAATGACACGTTTACTCTTTTCATTTCTACGAACTTTATGAGAAATGAAAACGCATAAAGAATGACAGAAACTCTGATAAATAGGAATTAATTTTCAGAACATTAAAAGTACAAGTTCCTGTCAGGTCAGTCAGATGTCATAGGTCACAGTGTTAGATTATCAGATGTCATAGGGCTTCGTTATCAGATGTCACGATTAGATTACACGGTCACAATTCAGCAAAACATTTCAGGTCCACATGCAATATTCCAAGCCAGTCTTGGGGAATCAGCAAAAAGATTAAAAAGCAAGTAGTAAATGTTAATAAAACATTTTGTTGAAATACTGGTCGAAACAAAATAATATCAGACGACAGGATTTGCATAGATAGATATAAAAACAAACAAATAGTACTAGGTTTTGATAAAATGATGCTCAGATTACATTATATCAGATTTGTTTAGATAGTCAATGCTTTCACAATAAAACAACCAAAAACCAACCAACGTTAGTTGGTTGGTTGATTTTGGTTGGCGGCATATCAATCTCTATCGTTTATTTAATGCCGAAATCTAAATATTTTGAACGTAATTTTATAATTTCAACTACAGATATTTTTTTACATAATTTTATACTTCCAGTGTAAAGGTATGTTTTATTAGGTACTAGCAGCATGGCCCGGGTTGCCCGGGCTTGATTCAAAAATCGTACGACTCATACAGCAATCGCTATCACTTGACTTAAAATATTTTTCCCTTCCTTGCCTTTAAAGGAGTGCCCTTTGCCGTGCTGATGTTGCTACATGCCTTACTCACACTGCAAATTTTTTCTAAGCTCTATACTAAACATTAAATCTGTTACGAAAAAAGAACTAAACAAAATGAACACAAAACGATCAGCTTTAAAAAAGGACTCGTAACTGGAAAAACCGAATGAAAAAAGAATGTTAGCAACAAATACTTTTTCACACCCAATCCAGTTCTGCGGAATCAGAATCAACGTTGAGCTTGAGCAAGGGAATGAGCCAATTGGAGTAAAGTGCCATGCAGATTTAAATTTTTCCCACTTGTGACGAATGCAGCTATCGATTTTTTTTTGCATGCTAGCATGCTAGTTAATATTCGTGTCAGTCAGCTGTTGGCTCTCACGCTGGTCAATAGAATCTTCCTGCCTATTCGTGGCAGCCAGCTATAGGTTCTCGCTCTGGCCAGTAGAAAATGACAGCAAACTACATGAAAACTGCCGTGGAAGCATGAAAAAATCGATTATTTCCACTATCGATGGGAGTTGGGAAATGCAAAGTCGGTCTTGGCTTTCTTGCTAACTTGGAGCAAGTGCAAGTAAATTTTGGGGCAAATCCGTCGAGAATTGCGGCCGTACATTCGTTACACACACACACACACACACACACACACACACACACACACACACACACACACACACACACACACACACACACACATCCTGTTTTTTATAGATAGAAATATAGTTTTCAGATCATAAAATGTATTATTGGTTATTTTACTATAAAAATGTAATTTCATAATATTTTAGTGTTTCATTGATTGTCATTTCGCTATAAAAAATCAATTGTGGCTCATTTTATTTTAAAAATGTAGTGTAGATATTTGGTTGGAAGTTCACTATTTGCTCATAGATACCAGCCAACAACGTCAGTAAAATGATGATAGCTCATAGCTACCACCCGACCAATATTATTAGAATGATGATAGCTCATATCTACCACACTCACCAACATTAGTGAAATGATGATAACTCATAGATACCACTCCACCAACATTAGTGAAATGATGATAACTCATAGATACCACAACACCAACATTAGTAAAATGATGATAACTCATAGATACCACAACACCAACATTAGTGAAATGATGATAACTCATAGATACCACCACACCAACATTAGTGAAATGATGATAACTCATAGATACCACAACACCAACATTAGTGAAATGATGATAACTCATAGATACCAACACACCAACAGTAGTGAAATGATGATAACTCATAGATACCACAACACCAACATTAGTGAAATGATGATAACTCATAGATACCACCACACCAACATTAGTGAAATGATGATAACTCATAGATACCACCCCACCAACTTTAGTGAAATGATGATAACTCATAGATACCACCACACCAACATTAGTGAAATGATGATAACTCATAGATACCACAACACCAACATTAGTGAAATGATGATAACTCATAGATACCACCCCACCAACTTTAGTGAAATGATGATAAATCATAGATACCACCACACCAACATTAGTGAAATGATGATAACTCATAGATACCACAACACCAACATTAGTGAAATGATGATAACTCATAGATACCACCACACCAACATTAGTGAAATGATGATAACTCATAGATACCACTCCACCAACATTAGTGAAATGATGATAACTCATAGATACCCGTCCACCAACATTAGTGAAATGATGATAACTCATAGATACCAGTCCACCAACATTAGTGAAATGATGATAACTCATAGATACCACAACACCAACATTAGTGAAATGATGATAACTCATAGATACCACCACACCAACATTAGTGAAATGATGATAACTCATAGATACCACAACACCAACATTAGTAAAATGATGATAACTCATAGATACCACTCCACCAACATTAGTGAAATGATGATAACTCATAGATACCACCCCACCAACATTAGTGAAATGATGATAACTCATAGATACCACCACACCAACATTAGTAAAATGATAATAACTCATAGATACCACCACACCAACATTAGTGAAATGATGATAACTCATAGATACCACCACACCAACATTAGTGAAATGATGATAACTCATATATACCACCACAACAACATTAGTAAAATGATGATAACTCATAGATACCACCACACCAACATTAGTGAAATGATGATAACTCATAGATACCACAACACCAACATTAGTGAAATGATGATAACTCATAGATACCACCACACCAACATTAGTGAAATGATGATAACTCATAGATACCACCACACCAACATTAGTGAAATGATGATAACTCATAGATACCACCACACCAACATTAGTAAAATGATGATAACTCATAGATACCACCACACCAACATTAGTGAAATGATGATAACTCATAGATACCACCCCACCAACATTAGTAAAATGATGATAACTCATAGATACCACTACACCAACATTAGTGAAATGATGATAGCTCATATCTACCACACTCACCAACATTAGTGAAATGATGATAACTCATAGATACCACCACACCAACATTAGTGAAATGATGATAACTCATAGATACCACAACACCAACATTAGTAAAATGATGATAACTCATAGATACCACAACACCAACATTAGTGAAATGATGATAACTCATAGATACCACCACACCAACATTAGTGAAATGATGATAACTCATAGATACCACAACACCAACATTAGTGAAATGATGATAACTCATAGATACCAACACACCAACAGTAGTGAAATGATGATAACTCATAGATACCACAACACCAACATTAGTGAAATGATGATAACTCATAGATACCACCACACCAACATTAGTGAAATGATGATAACTCATAGATACCACCCCACCAACTTTAGTGAAATGATGATAACTCATAGATACCACCACACCAACATTAGTGAAATGATGATAACTCATAGATACCACAACACCAACATTAGTGAAATGATGATAACTCATAGATACCACCCCACCAACTTTAGTGAAATGATGATAAATCATAGATACCACCACACCAACATTAGTGAAATGATGATAACTCATAGATACCACAACACCAACATTAGTGAAATGATGATAACTCATAGATACCACCACACCAACATTAGTGAAATGATGATAACTCATAGATACCACTCCACCAACATTAGTGAAATGATGATAACTCATAGATACCCGTCCACCAACATTAGTGAAATGATGATAACTCATAGATACCAGTCCACCAACATTAGTGAAATGATGATAACTCATAGATACCACAACACCAACATTAGTGAAATGATGATAACTCATAGATACCACCACACCAACATTAGTGAAATGATGATAACTCATAGATACCACAACACCAACATTAGTAAAATGATGATAACTCATAGATACCACTCCACCAACATTAGTGAAATGATGATAACTCATAGATACCACCCCACCAACATTAGTGAAATGATGATAACTCATAGATACCACCACACCAACATTAGTAAAATGATAATAACTCATAGATACCACCACACCAACATTAGTGAAATGATGATAACTCATAGATACCACCACACCAACATTAGTGAAATGATGATAACTCATATATACCACCACAACAACATTAGTAAAATGATGATAACTCATAGATACCACCACACCAACATTAGTGAAATGATGATAACTCATAGATACCACAACACCAACATTAGTGAAATGATGATAACTCATAGATACCACCACACCAACATTAGTGAAATGATGATAACTCATAGATACCACCACACCAACATTAGTGAAATGATGATAACTCATAGATACCACCACACCAACATTAGTAAAATGATGATAACTCATAGATACCACCACACCAACATTAGTGAAATGATGATAACTCATAGATACCACCCCACCAACATTAGTAAAATGATGATAACTCATAGATACCACTACACCAACATTAGTGAAATGATGATAACTCATAGATACCACAACACCAACATTAGTGAAATGATGATAACTCATAGATACCACCACACCAACATTAGTGAAATGATGATAACTCATAGATACCACAACACCAACATTAGTAAAATGATGATAACTCATAGATACCAGTCCACCAACATTAGTGAAATGATGATAACTCATAGATACCACAACACCAACATTAGTAAAATGATGATAACTCATAGATACCACAACACCAACATTAGTGAAATGATGATAACTCATAGATACCACAACACCAACATTAGTGAAATGATGATAACTCATAGATACCACAACACCAACATCAGTGAAATGATGATAACTCATAGATACCACCACACCAACATTAGTGAAATGATGATAACTCATAGATACCACCACACCAACATTAGTGAAATGATGATAACTCATAGATACCACCCCACCAACATTAGTGAAATGATGATAACTCATAGATACCACCCCACCAACTTTAGTGAAATGATGATAACTCATAGATACCACCCCACCAACATTAGTGAAATGATGATAACTCATAGATACCAGTCCACCAACATTAGTGAAATGATGATAACTCATAGATACCACAACACCAACATTAGTGAAATGATGATAACTCATAGATACCACCTCACCAACATTAGTGAAATGATGATAGGTCATAGCTAAAAGCCCACCAACTTTAGTGAAATGATGATAGGTCATAGCTACCACCCCCACCAACATTAGTAAACTGATGATAGTTAATAGCAACCACCACACCAACGTTAGTTAAATGATGATAGCGCTTAACTACCATCCCCACTAACATTAGTAGAATGATAATAGTTAATATCTACCACACTCATGAACATTAGTAGAATGATATTAGCTCATAGCGACTCCCCACCAACTTTAGTGAAATGAAGATAGCTTATAGCGACCAGGGCCACGAACATTAGTAAAATGATGATAGCACATAGAAACCACAATTATGTCCATGTTCAAATAAAAACAAACAAACCAACCCTTAATAATATTAACTTTGAACATGGACACAATATCTTGACCGTGTTTTGAAACAAAAAATGAATCACTTTATAAAACATACACATAACAAACTATTTCTAATTCTAACAGTTGAAATATAATCCTTGATAATGGCTAAATGTATAGCCGAAAGCGCTCGGATAAAAAGAACATTCGGACAATTTTTATATAATTTATCCTCTGAAAAGAAAAACTTTATTAGATCGCACGAGAAATTATATAAAAAACTAAATAAAAGCACCTTGTCAGTCGTTTTTAATGAAATATATATATATATATATATATATATATATATATATATATCGCACATATAGTACTGGTATTAATAAAACAGTGCTCGATGTAATACAACAGAGCTATTAAGTATATATATCCAACCTGACGCATTCTGAACTGTTTTTTGAATGCGTTTCGCATCACATTCAAAAAACAGTTCAGAATGCGTCAGGTTGGATTTGGTCGAGATCAAAACAAGCAAATAAAATGCGCGCAACATCACGACCTAACATGCGCAAGTGAAATATTTGCGTGGTCGTCTATAACGATTTTTTACGAGCGCGTCAATAACGGCAAACGCGTTCAGGAACTTTCATTACGAATAGAAGCTGCAACGAGGAACAATCGTTTATTTATTTCATTACAAGAATTTACAAATAGGAACGATTAATTAGCTTATCTTCATACCCTGTCTGGTGGCAAACGCTGCTGGTGGCGCCAGAGGTGGCGGTCCCGCCATAGCCACCGAAACCGTGATATCACCCCTGGTCGGCGGTTGATGAAGACAGGGTATCGCACGTGTTAATACACGTTGTATGTTAAAAAAATATATATATATACATATTATCCTTCACTAATAGCATGACTCGGAGTTTCATGTACAACGTAATCTTCAGGTGCTGAGTATGAACTGACCGTTACGTAATTTAAATCTTTAAAAATATTTGGATATCGCAAGGTTGCGTAGTTATATATTATACTGGGGTTACAGTTTTTTAATTTAAAAATATATTTGGCATTTAAAATAAACGGGATTTGTATATATATTAAAAAAAACCTTAAAAAATTATTTTAGACTTGTGATTATTAATTTTTTTTATATTAAGCATAAAGGGAGATTATTTGTTCTTTTAAAAAACAAATAAACCGTAATTTACATTAAAAATTAATCTGGATCAACGTATTTAAGCAGATACTTATTTTTATGCCTACATGTAACGATCAATTCATTTTTCTTGTCTAATAAGCTATGGTTATTTATGAGTTTTAAGATAACTAATTTTTCAACAAGACATAAATTACATCTATTTTCTTTCCCGTTGTAAGCTTTGGCTCTTGCTACTATACCATAGATAACGATAGGTGTATTACCACCATTCTTTAATTGCAAAAAATATTTAGAGAGAGTAGTGCTGTTTTTGTATTTCATATTGACTAAAGTCATGCGATGATGGTAGAAACGAAATTTCCAGGGATTTGCAGTGGAACCAAAATAAAATTTAACATTGTATGCTATACAATATTATCCGTCATACATTGACCATTTAAGAGACAGATCTTATTTTTTTCGACAGTTGCATTTATTTAAAAAAAAATTAACGTCGTCTTTATTAGAAATATATTTGTTTAGTAATATTGTTATGTTGAGATATAGATTTATCAATGTTATTAACGCAGCTATAGCTGATCCTAAGATTATCTTTTATTAATTTCTTTTAGCGTTGATGAATGGTTAATGTGCTTATGAATTAAATTTAGGAAAATTCACCCGATATTAGTTTGAACATGACAATTAAAAGATGGATTGAACCATATAATTTTACGCTTACGGTGTTTCTATTTATTTTTACCCTTTTAATTTTTTTCCCAAATACTTTAAATTTACTTTATGGTTGCTTAGTTCTAAAGATTTTATATATTTAATTTTATTATTATCAAATATTTCCTTATTGCTGGAGTTGAAAGATAATCTAACTTGAACTAATTTATGTAAATTATCTAGAATGTTATGATGGTGGTTTAATTCTTTACTGATGTATCTATGGTTATATAAATCTTTGGTATATGGTTTGTAATAACCATTATTCAAGTCTAAGGTCACATTGAGAAAGTTGGTCTCTTTAACATTGGTGGTAGTGGTAATATTTAGCTCCTGATCTTTGAAAGATTTTGCCAGTTCCTTTCTCAATCGGTCTATATTTCGTGGAATTGTTTTACGGAGGAGAATTACACCGCCATCTATGTAGAGCCTGGTGTCCTTCATGTCGAAAATAAATCGCCACAATAACAAGATTCAAAATAATTCCCATGCCTCTGCTGAATCAAATGCTCCCATAGCAATATTACATTCTGGGTTACTTCTTTTGGTCTACAGATAACCATTTTGGAATAATATAGGTTTTTGTATTTGCTTTATATTTTCTATTTCATGATCACAAATAGGACAGTAATTTTTTGCTAAATTTATAGCAGCCATTACCAGATTCTCGGTGATGGACGGGTAAAAGTCACAGATATCGAATTGGATGAATGTACATTCATTCTTACTTTTTATATTAGTAAACCTATCTATGGCTTCTGCTGTTTTATGCCACTGGTTAATTAGAGCATTTTTCGTGTATTTGCATGGTCTTTCAAGGATGTTTTTGTTGATTTTACCGATATTATTTTTAGTTGGGTTGAGTCATCGGTATTGAGGTTTGTTAAGGAAATTTGTCTTGTGGTCTTTGATTGTGATGAATACTTGTCGTTTGTGGAATTTGTAGATCATATCATCAATTTTTAGTTCAGTATATATATATATATATATATATATATATATATATATATATATATATGTCTCATAGTATAGTTGTTGAGATATATTTTTAAAATTTTAGAGCTATAAAGATTGCCATTAGCCGTAAGAAAGATAATACTTCAAAAGAGCAACAAGATAATGTTCGCTTATTGAGTGACGCGGACACAAGTGTGAACATTTGTATGAGAAATTCCTCTGCGATGAAAGCCGAAACATTGATTAACCAAGAACAATAAAAAAAATAACTAGCTTTAAAAAGGGATTTGGTAAAAAATTAGAAGGGTAGTAAGTATTCGAAGAAGACGGTGTCGCGAATGGATTCAAAGAGAACATATATATATATATATATATATATATATATATATATATATATATATATATATATATAGCGTTTCACTATTCTCATTATTAGTTACTTCATCATAAGAAATATATATATATATATATATATATATATATATATATATATATATATATATATAAAATTATTATTATAATATTTTATTATAATAGATTACAATAAAAAATTTCACATCGCTACACAAACACTTTCATGTTTCAGAACTATAATAGTCCTTCTTCGGGCAATGGTAGATAACTTGTCATAAATGTGGATTCTTATTCCGTCTGTTCTTTCTCTTATTTGTGAGATATATATATATATATATATATATATATATATATATATATATATATATATATATATATATATATATTTATCTATTATAATTTTATCATATAGACAAAACCATTTTACTCACTACAAAGATGCAACTTGGTTTCAGTGCATTTCTTTGCACATCGACGGGTGAGGGTCGAAAATGGTTATGAACAATCCTGCTTGTAGGCAAGCCGGATGTGAAACGTCACTTCCTTTTTTCCAATTGTTTGAGAAGAAATATCTATCTGTCTATCTATCTATCTATCTATCTATCTATCTATCTATATATATATATATATATATATATATATATATATATATGTATATATATATATATATTGTCCTCAACTCTACATTCTGCGATGTTTAAATAAACAAGTAATCGCATATGATTGATGCACATTACTGTAGGACGTAGTCGAAAAAACTTCCTGCGTTTGGATTTATCCGATTCAACTTAAAAACGACACTTAAAATATACGGCTTAAAACAGTTTTCGAAAAAAAATTTGGGAATTGGAGGAAAAGGGTTTGAATCCTCAAATAAATTGGAAAATTCTAGGTTTTGCGAACATCCCCAACAGTTTTAGGGATAGGTACAAGCTATGTTTAGAAGAAAAAAATCAAGATAATAAAATATAAAGATCAATTCAAACTTTTAAATCAACAGAGAGAACTAATCACAAAATGTAGGCATAGAAATAAATTCCAAATTACATAAGAATACAGGCGCATATATGTGGGGGTGTATGTGTATGAAGAGTGGCACATATGTATGATCATGTAAATGTACACATATATGTATGTATGAAGATATGGACGCATATAAGTGTGTTGGACAGCATGAGTTATTCCATTGGGTGCTCTGGTATTACCCACAATCTATAAATCTATAACTCAACTAATTTACATTCATCTTACCGGGCATAAATTTAAATCCCCCGTCGCTTAGTAAGACAAAAACTATTTACTGTGAATCCCAGAAAAAAACACATTCCAGAGCCGTTATAAGAAACACTACATAGTGGGAACTGATATTAAACTACAAACAAAAATACTGGCCATAAATAAACTCCAAACCCAGACCGCTTTCCCCGGGATAAGATACCTTACGCACCCCCCACTAATCGCTAACACAAACTCACACTCATTAACAAGTCGTCGACTAGAGAAAGACTGACTTAGAAAATAAATTTAGAATGATTCTCCGAGATAAACACTTACAGGCTGAAGATAGCCGTGTGAAGAACGTTTTGAAATAGTCTATACCTATGTTGAGGTAATCTTTTTTTTTGCTGTAAAAATACATATGCTCTGTTAAAATAAAAACATCGAGCTCTCTGTGGATCAGTTTTAATAATTAATATTACTAGGATCCACCCGGATTATATACCAACGGTTCGACTACTTGTACTATATATATATATATATATATATATATATATATATATATATATATATATATATATATATATGTGTGTGTGTGTGTGTGTGTGTGTGTGTGTGTGTGCGTCTGTGGACATTGAAGTCAACACCCAGCGGCGACAGTCTGTTTCATGCTCATACGCCATAGTCAGGCCATTAAAGTTTCAGTTCCTGTTGGTACATTTTTCTTTAGTAGGACTTCTCAGTCTAGGATGGTTGACATTAATTTCACTCCTTAGGGCAAAAAACAAACAAACGTATTGTCAAATCAGACATGGCCTGACGATTGCGTATAAGCATGAAACAGAATGTTGCCGCTGGGTGTTGACTTCAATGTCCACTTTTATATTTATATACACTCTACTCCTAATACTGAGCACTTTAACCCATAAATATAGCACACCTTAAAATTATATTTTATCATATATATATATATATATATATATATATATATATATATATATATATATGTATATATATATATGTATGTGTGTGTGTGTGTGTGTGTGTGTGTGTGTGTGTGTGTGTGTGTGTGTGTGCACGAAAGTTTCTGTACTGGGCCTAAGGAAAAAAGAAGTACACCGTTATACTCGTAAATAATGTATGATGTCTTACTGCTGTCATCGTCCTCTTCGAAATAGACTCCTTGGGAACATACATGGTAATCCGTGCATCAATTCTACGTGCCCAAAGGACACCGGAAGTCCTTTTCCTGAAGGTAGTATTGTAACTGATGTGGACTTCTCTCTTTCTCTTTTCTTATAATCAAATAGCTGACACGCCATGACTTCATTAACCCGATGTGAGTCCGGATACAAAAAACCGTTACGACCGACATTAATAATTACGAGAAACGGAGTTACATCCACTTCTGTCTCCTCTTACAACTTGAGACAACTTGATTTCACTGATTAATTTTGAAGAAGACAAAAATGGTTTGAATGCACAAAAGAATTTTGCTTTATACAAATATTTTTACAAAGGAAAATTTAAGTGAATTTTATTAAAATATTTAATGAATCTGAATAAATATATTTTTGTGCAATTGGCAAATATTTGTCGGATTTCTTGTGTTTTGTTCTTGTGTTGATTGGTGATATGCGATTTAATGGAACTATTATTAGGCTAAGTTAATCGGTGCAGTAATGTAGTGGTTGTGAAACCAATATAACAAAAATACGATATCGCAAAAACAACGCAAATGCTAGAAAAATTAAGCATAAAATCAAACACCCAAACGTTAATAAAATGTTTTCACATTTAGAAACAAACATATTAAATATATTTTTATTTTATAAAACACACACAACACACAGACACGCTTGCACACACACGATAACACAAACTGACACGTGTAAATGCGATACTTTAAAAAACTACATGACACACGATGACGTGATATTTGTAAATATGATAGCTGGTAAAAGTCGAAAGTACTCAAACATTAGATAATTTATATTAAAGTTTTCACCGGAAAAAAATTTCCGTAAGAAAGTAACTTGCATGAAAGAAATTTTTTTACAAAATACACTCAATATATATATATATATATATATATATATATATATATATATATATATATATAATGGACTCTCCCGTCGGTTTCGACGTATGAGGATCTGACAGCTTAATTGATTCAGTTATGAAATTTTGTGCGATTAAGTGGCACTTAAGACCCGCTAGTGATTTACAAAGGAGGCCACATATGGAGTAAGAGTGAGGATTGTGAGATGAGATCACTGTTTAGGATTGGCTGACCTTTTAGATCGTGCTCTCGCTTCTTGAAGATGATTCAGACAAGCAGAATCTATCCGTCTATCTATCTCTCTATCTATCTATCTATCTATCTATATATATGTATATATATATATAGTAAAGGTAATAAATACGTTGGTATATAATCTAAGTGGATCCTAGTAATATAAAATATTAAAACTGATTCACAAAAAGAGCTCAATATACAGATTACAAAACAAAAATTAATACACAATAAAATCTAAAATCACCTCGTATTATTTCAACCGACGAAAATATTCGTCAGTCTTATTCAACCACGATAGAGACTGAGTTCGTATCGGAAATAGAAATTTAACTATGAAGGCTTTTCACAGTTAAATTTCTATTTCCGACTTCATTACATTCTTGTTAATACCCTCTTCTCTCCACCCCATGGGAGAAAATAGCAGGAGAAACAAAATTCAAAATTCTGAATTCAGACCAGCCTGGAGAGGGTTCGGCTCCGTCAGGCTATCTTGCCCAAGACACACCACTTTTACTGCAGCTGCAGTACACGTGGTGCTCCTGACTCTAATGAGTTACGGAACTCATGATCGTAATAAAACAACTAATTTGGAAATTTGAAAAAGTTAGTAAACAATTGGGTAGGTTACCCAATGGCTTTTGTTCAGAAAAGACAAATGATAACAAGTTCTGTTTGAATCTCTGAGAGAATAAGAGTTGAGCGCAGACTGTTGTCCTCAGCTTTGTTATTATCACAACATTTCGGCCGCTGAAGCGACCGTCATCAGATTCTTGTCTATCCGGGTAACCCTCATAGAATTTCAAAACTTTTATTTAATCTGCGGGTGTAGATTGTTCTTGTTTCATGTGCCCATGTCTAGGAATATCTCATCTAATTCTTAATTTTAGCACTGCTCAGATATAGCTCACCCTGTGTCCCTCGAGTCCGAGTACACACTGCTCATCCCAAGGATTGAACTCCCAATTACTATATCACTATATTCACGAACCAACGTTTAATGAAGACTCTTCTCAATTCTCAAGTCCTTCCTAACGGTTAGGTCTCTGGAGGTAGTTGTTAACGACCAGTCCCCCAAGGCCGAAGGTATCAATGCAGGCGCCCCCAAGGCTCGTTTGGTTTGGTTTGGTTTAGTTTACGGCATATCAACTTCAATGAGTTATTTAATGCCGACAAGATTTTTATTGCTGGTAATATTTTTTGTTTTCAAAAATGTATTGCTGGTAATAATGTATTGTCGGTAATCATTTTTTCTTCAAAATTCATTAGTGAGGAAAAAGGACAATAAAAGAACAAAGAAGACATAAGATGGCAACTGACTTGCATTTAAATCTTTGAAGATTGTAGGTGGCAGAGAAGCTGAAACTGGAAGAGAGTTCCAGAGATGAAAAGTGCAAGAAAAGATGGTTTGGTTTGATTTGTTTTACGGCATATCAACCTCAATGGGTTATTTAATGCCGACAAGATTTTTATTGCTGGTAATTTTTTTTTCAAAAATGTATTGCTGATAATTTTTTTCAAAAATGTATTGCTGGTGATTTTTTTTTCAAAATGTATTACTGGTAATATTTTTTCTCTCAAAAATATATTGCTGGTAATAAATTTTTTGATCAAAAATGTATTGCTGGTATTTTTTTCAAAATGTATTTCTGATAATATTTTTTTCTAAAAATGTATTGCTGGTGTTAAAACCTGTTTTTATAATTTCATAGTTTTTTTTAACCTAAGTTTTGGGGTTAACTATTTGCCCATAGCTAAAACCCTAACGGGTGCTACCACCACAGATCAGGGTGGACCTGGGAATACCAGCAATTAAGATGTAGTTCCACGCTCATCAAAACCTCCTGATCACAGGCCTTGCTGTTGGATGTAGTTTATCGTCTTACTCAGGACCGCCCAAGGCTCGTTTTTCGGGCCACCCCTCTTTCTACTTTACATAAATGATGTGCCTAAGAGTATACTCGTTTTTATCCTGATGATACAGCGGTATATGGGCGCACCTCCAAAACTCAAGACGACTAGAGATTGGCAGCTGATCTCTCCTCTGACCTAGCTTTAACAGCTCAGTAAATGGCCGGTCACATTCAATGGTTGGATAAATCAAACTACGGACGTTTAATAATCACCGAGCGGACCTTGAATTTTCACCCATCGCAATGAACGGGTTTTCTCTCTACCTTGAGCTCTCTTGGGACTTAAACTCAACCCACACCTCAAGTGGAACTCATACATACGAGCCATTGCTAAAGGTACTGGAAAAATGGTCGATTCCCTGTGCCACTCCTGACTCCTTCCTGCTATCCACTATCTTTACAAGAGCCAGATGAGACGTAAAATAGAGCACTACAATCTTCATTCCCCAGCCTCGATAGCGTTCAAAAGTATCACCACCCCTCTTTGTGGGGGTGAATCATTTTCCATCTTACAACGCTTTTCCTACAGACGAATGTTTGCAAGTCTCTTGATGTTCTATCGCTATTTCCATGGAAAGTGTTCAGACGAATGACATTCCTTAGGTCCACCAGTTCTAACCTTCACAGCTAAGACCCGCCATGCGATACATATTGTAGCGAACCACCCTCATTCCTTTCGTATTCTATTGGTGCGATGTAAGTTCCACTCAAGCAGCTTCTCCCCACGAACTGCTACTTGATGGAAACGACTCCCAAGAGGATGCTTCCCCGATCACTATAATCTTAACCTGTTCAAGCCTAGAGTCAATTGTTATCTTCTCCACATATCACCATTAACTGTGTCTCTTACTCTAACGCTTTACCTCGAGTGGCTGTTGGATTTGGTTTTTGTTTAGCGGTTTATCAACACCTCTATGGGTTATTTAATGCCGAAATATTTTGCACGCAATTTTATTTTTATTTATTATTTTTTAGATAACAAGAAACCTTTCTGATCATAATTCCTATGACCAACGAATGTGTTTGATATTTTTGTTTTTGTTAAGCAAGGCTTCATATGAAAGGAAACTTTTCTTGCCATTACTTACCTGTTATATCAAACTGTTCGTTGAGAATGTGGGTCTTTCCGCGTGGTGGGCCTAAGATGGAAAAAAGGACGATCATGCTGTCTATTCGTTTTTGTATCGTCTTCGCTGAGGAGTAAGTGACGCAAGTCGTTAATGATTGATTGCCGAGGAGGAAGTGACGTAAGTCGTTAATAATTGGTCGCTTGTTATTTCAAGATCAGCAGTGGCAGTTATTTAATGTGTCTATTTGTTGCATGCTTGGCAGATTTTTTTTGCTTCAGGATCGCCTGCCGGAATAAGTACTGTTTCGGTAGGGTCTCTTGGGCAAATAAGTATGATGTTGCAAGACCCGAAACTTGTCATGACCCCAAGTCATAACATTGCTAACGAGGCAATCATGTACACTCGTTGGAGTGTTTTCATGACAGATTATAATATTTTATTAATAATATATTGTATGTGGGTGGGTGGGTTGTTGAAGAGGTGGATTTATACCTTTTCCAATGGTATAACTGGAATTAGAACTCGGCTCTCCGTTTAACAATTCCGAGCCATTATCAATTACACCATCCAAGCGTACAGTACCTGGTATTCACAAACGGTCACCCATTTTACGTACTGACTAGGCTCGACGTTGCTTAACTTCGACGTTTCAGCGTGACGTGGCCGTAAGCTGTGGCTATTGGGGCTTGAACATTATTGTAAAAGAAATATGAGCAAATATAGGTACAATTCTTCGTACTTTATCATTATTATTACTTTTCGTGCCATTTCTACAGCCATTGGATTAGAGACAAGAGGCTTGGCTTTTAATGTTGATAATAAAATGATGTAAGATGATAATTGTAGGTAGGCATTAATCTCTCGCCAACTCGTATCGGATAAGCCTCCAGCCGTGTGATGATTCCTGGCTGTTGAGACTGGCAAATTGGCAAATCGAATAAACAATCAATACAATTTAGTCAGAAGATAAAACTTATTCACCTGACAACGCTGTTTCTTTTTCTATGGATGGCCTTTCATTGTAAATCAGTTTTCTATGAAGTTTCATTGTAAACATTGTTATGTTTTCTTTTTTTAATGATATCACTCAAAACCATCTGACAAAGCCATGTGGATGCAAGGGGTTACCGAACGTGAAAGAGTCTGAGAAAAATCTTATCGAGGAGAGAGAGGACCCCCCCCCCCAAAAAAAAACAAACAAAAAAAAACCAATAGGATTCAATGAGACAGAAAATGGCGATTGATGTTACATTTAAATTTTTGAAGATCGTAGTTGACAGGAAAGGAGGAAACCGGGAGAGAGTGCCACAGGCGAGAGGTTTGAGAGAAGAAACCATTAGCATAGAACTTACGTTTGTACTTAACAATTTCAACAGTAAAATGATGGAATCTAACCGTCAATCGAGTACTGCGCTTAAATTCGTGAAGTCGAGTTGCCAAAGAGAAAAACTCGTTACAAGAATTTCAATGAAAGTATTTATGGAAAAGGCAAAGGGAAGCTATGTTACGGCAGTGAGAAAGTGACTGAAGCCGAGATACCAGGTCAGGATCGATGACATTGCAGATTTTTCTTTGGATTCTGTCAAGAATGCCTTGATCCATATCAGATGCACCAGACCAGATGTGCCAGCAGTATTCAATGCACGCACGAATCATAGACCTAGTTTGGTTTGGTTTATTTTTTTTTTACGGCATATCAACCTCAATGGGTCATTTAATGCCGACAAGATTTTTATTGCTGGCAATATTTTTTTTTTCTAAAAATGTATTGCCGGTAATATTTCTTTCCTTCAAAAATATAGCTGGTAACATTTTTCCCCGCAAAATGTATAGCTGGTAATATTGTCTTTTTCAAAAATGTATGGCTAGTAATTATTTTTTTTTCTTTCAAAAATGTATTGCTGGCAATAATTTTTTCCTTAAAAAAATTTTTGCTGCTAATATTTTTTTACAAAGTATTTCGGGTATTAAAACCTATTTTTACACTTTCATGGTATTTTGACCCCAGTTTGGGGGTTAACTATTTGTCCATAGCTTGAGACCCTAAAAAGTGCAACCACTCCGGGTCAGGGTGGACCTAGGAATACCAATAATTAAGAGGTGGTTCCACGCTTCTCAAAACCTCCTGATCAGATGATGCCTTGCTGTTGGACATAGTTTAGCGTATTACCCAGGACGAATCCTAGACTTATAAAGGCGCAAGATTTTGCCGAGAAAAATTACTTAACTCGACTTAGCAAGTCATTCGATATAATCGTTCCATTTAATGTTAGTGAAAACGTAAGACCGAGGAGGTCCAATGAGTTGCTATCTTGGAGGTTAGCATCAACCATGCTGATGGAAGGCTAAAGAAGTTCTCTTATATGATTAAAAGAGAACAGTATCTGTCTATATTTCTGAGATGAGGTATTATGTACACTATTTACATTATTCGGACTATTGTCCTCATCTTTGTTGCCATATTTATTACAGCGTTTCGGCCTTTCAGTATCTGTCTATATTTCTGAGATGAGGTATTATGTACACTATTTACATTATTCGGACTATTGTCCTCATCTTTGTTGCCATATTTATTACAGCGTTTCGGCCTTTCAGTATCTGTCTATATTTCTGAGATGAGGTATTATGTACACTATTTACATTATTCGGACTATTGTCCTCATCTTTGTTGCCATATTTATTACAGCGTTTCGGCCTTTCAGTATCTGTCTATATTTCTGAGATGAGGTATTATGTACACTATTTACATTATTCGGACTATTGTCCTCATCTTTGTCGCCATATTTATTACAACGTTTCGGCCTTTCAGTATCTGTCTATATTTCTGAGATGAGGTATTATGTACACTATTTACATTATTCGGACTATTGCCCTCATCTTTGTCGCCATATTTATTACAACGTTTCGGCCTTTCAGTATCTGTCTATATTTCTGAGATGAGGTATTATGTACACTATTTACATTATTCGGACTATTGTCCTCATCTTTGTCGCCATATTTATTACAGCGTTTCGGTCGTTGTACGCTCCAGCCTTCTTCAGGTGGTTGGAATGTCGAACTGAACCCTTTATTTCGCTCATTGGGGTAGACTGTTCTAGTTCCACGTGCCATGTCTAATGGATGTCAGTTGTCAGTTATCTCCTGCTAATTCCCCTCTCCAAGTTCTTCACTTCCATTCTTGAGGACACATGGTACAGTAGATAAAGGCGTTAGTTAGATCCAGTGACAGGATCCAAAGAGCGTGAGTTCAATACCCGGTTAAGGCAGTGTATAATAATGTAAATAGTCTAAAAGAGAACAGTTTCTCTTTGTAGGCATTAAAATTACCAAACGATTTCTTGCCTCAGTTAGCAACAGATTGTAATTTACGAGATCAGCTGGCAATTTGATCTCATCGAATCGACCAGACATACCACTAAGACAGAAGTAAATAATTGTGCCCTTAGCATAGATCCCGAGTTGAGAACTGATGACACCGGGAAGGTAATTCATAGTAAACCTTGTCCAGTATTCTGCGGTCTTTCATTGGAAAGTTTGCCCAAGTTTTTATGACCAATAATTCTAAATTTCGTGCATGTCCGCTATGCCTAGCTGAGCCTCATTGTAAACATTGGCCACTAGTCTACGGCGTTCATAGGAAAACTTGACCAGTTTTTTTATGAGTGTTCATTGTAAAAACTGTCCAGTTTTCTATGAAATTTCCTGCCTTGTCTGTATGGGTCGAGAATACGGCGATTGCATCTCTGTGTTGAGGGTTAACACTTCCCGAATGATTGCACATGTTTTACTATATCTATGTCTAACTTTTTTATTCTCATGCAAACCAAACCTATGTCCACCTGTCTCTCGTGCAAACCAAACCTATGTCCACCTGTCTCTCATGCAAACCAAAACTATGTTTACCTTTTTGACTCCTGTGCAAGACTAAACCTATGCTTAACTTTCTGAATCTCGTACAAACCAAACCTATGTGTACCTTTTTTAATTTCATGCAATTCAAATCCGTGTTATCCTGACCTGTGTATGACGATAAACTATATCCACGTCCTGAGTAAGACGATAAACTACATCCGACAGCAAGGCCTTTGATCAGAAGGTTTTGTGTAGCGTGGAACCACCTCTTAATTGCTAGTGTTCTTAGGTCCACCTTGACCCGGGGTGGTAACACCTGTCAGGGTCCCAGCTATGGGCAAATAGTTACCCCCCCCCCCACCAAAAAAAAGTAAAAAAGTGGTCAAACACTATGAAAGTATAAAAATAGGTTTTAATACCAGCAATACTTTATTGAAAAAGATTTACCAGCAATACATTTTTGGAAAAAATTAAAAAATTAACAGCAATAAAAATCTTGTCGGCATTAAATAAGGTGTTGATATGCTGTAAAACAACTCAAACCAAACCAAACCCGTGCTATCTTTCTATTTTCCGACTGTGCTATCTTTTCTATTTTCCGACATTAACCCTTTGAGCCCTGCGTTCCTGAACAATTTTAATCCTTCTACCTGAGCTACTGAGTCAAAATTCGCAAATAATTGGTATGTAATGCTTCACGGTACATATAAAATATTTACAAGTGTTTACCCACCGGTAAACTGGTGGCTGGCATTAAGTCATTTTTCTCTACCACTGTTCAACCAGGAACTCGGCATTACGTCATTTTTCTCTTCCACCGGTAAAGCGGTGGTCAGGGCTCAAAGGGTTAAATAACCAGGATTGGTTTGACGTACAACAAACCGAATTTATACTTCTATGACCTTTTATTGAAAATCTTGTCCAGTGATCTGTGAATTTTCATTGCAAACTTTATCCATTTTTCTATGAGTCGTCTTTGTAAATATTAAAGTTTTAAATTAGCTTTCATCGAAAAGTTTGTGAAGTTTTTTTTGGAAACGTCATTGAAACTTTGTTCAGTTCTCTGTGACTTTTCATTGTAAACGGGTTCCAATTTTATATGGGTTTCGCTGTGAAGCTTGTCCAGATTTATGTGACCATTGTCATTATTTTACGGTTTTCTATAAGCCTTCATTGTAAATATACTATGAGCTTCGTTTCCCAATTTTCTAGACCATTCATAGTTACTTTTTCTATGACATAATTGTTAACATTGTTTATTTTGGAGGGGACTATTCTTAGTAAATGTACAGGTTTTATGAATAAACATTATAAAATATTTACTTTTCTACGAAGCTACATTGTCCTATTATCTGTGAGTTTTCATTGTGAACATTGTCGATATCTCGATAAACCGTCGTTGGAAACCTTTGTAACGCAGTTGTAGCGTTAACAAGAAAAAAGTGTAAGTGGTAAAACAACAAATAGAGATAAGACATAGTTGAGATAAGTGAGTTTTTTTTATTTTTTATGATCTACAAGGTTCGATCGTTTGCTCGTTCTGGGGTATTGTATATCAGTCGTGGGAGACTGGGAGTTTATTTAGGGTATAACACAAGGTAATAGTCGAGATAGACATGTGGAGAAAATCAAGGCGCATATGGAGTCGAGTAAGATGGACTCGTAGCAGAAATATTCCATGAATTATTTCATTGTAGTCGCCGAGAGTTAGTGTCTCCACTGATTCTGGTTTCATCGGAAGATATTGCTGTTGATGGAAGCGCCTTGGTGTCGCTGCAGATACCCTGGCTAGTGTGTAGGCTGTCGTGTTCGGTTAAGCGTGCCTGACGTGGGGGTCCGTCGTTAATTCGAGCTGGGATTTGCTTTCGAGGGTGAAATCGGCGCAGCCTTTATATTGAGTAGCTCAGAAACGGCAGATGAAAACCGCATGGTGCTTTTTCTGATTGGTCAGAAAAGATGTTTTATGACCCTAGTATTTTTTGGGGCGGGGGGGTGCAGTATTCTGGAAGTGAGTATGTGGAGTCGAACGAAATTAAGTTTTGTTTTTGTCATATAAGCTGTAGATGTCGAAGTGAGCACTTCCATTTGAGTTCAAGAATTGGAATTACGACAGGGTACGACACGTTGTCCTCTTTTTTGTGGCCTTCCACTGTAAAGCTTCTGCAATATTCTGTAACCTTTTATTAAAATATATTCCCATTTGTTTTGAGACACCATTGTCAACAGTATCCATTTTTATACAATACGCCATTATAAATCCTAGTCTATTTTCGATGAAACTTCAGTATAAATCTTGTCCATTTATACTATTTACATTGTTCGGACTGTTATCCTCATCTTTATTGTCATATTCACGGCGTTTCGGTTGTTATACTCACCGGCCTTCTTCGGGTGATATACGTCGGAATTTCGTCCACCGGGGTAGATTGTTCTAGTTCCACGTGCCATGCCTTTTCTTGATATCTCAGTTTCAGTTCCCTTTACTAACTCAACTCTACAAGTTTTTATACACCTCTGCTGTGGCCAGGTATCGAACTCATAACTCTTTGGGCCAATTCGCTGGATTACTTCAACAAACTCTTTTATCCACTGGGCCATGGATTCAGTTTAAAATCCCAACGTATATCACCTGAAGAAGGCCTGAGCGTACAACAGCCGAAACGTCGTGAATATGTCAATAAAGGTGAGGATAGCTGACCGAACAATGTAAATAGTGCAAATAGTTACAATACCAAATCTTGTCCAGTTTTCTATAAAGTTACACTGAAAACATTGTGCAGTTTTCGATGATAAATAATTGCAAACCTTTTCTTGCTTTTTTTTATAGCTTTCATTGTAACTATTGTTCTGTTTTCTATGAGTTTTTATCTGACCTCTCATTGTGAAGTTTGTCAATGAGTCTTCGATGTAAAACTTGTCGAGATTTCTACGCAACGTCACTGTAAACATTCTCCCTTTTTTCTGTAATATATCATTAAAAGATTTGTTCAGTTTTCCATGAACATTTTAAACCTTATGCCATTTTCTGTGACGTATAATTGTAAAACTTATACAGGGTTTTTCGTGAGGTTTCCTATAAACCTTGTCTACGTATTTGTGAATTTCATTGTAAATAATTTTGTTAAATTTTATACGAAACTTCATCATAAATCTTGTTTTACTTTATATGAGATTTTTATTGAAAAGTTGTTCAGTTTTTCTCTGAAGTTTCACTGTAGATTGTTGTGTAAACGAAGGATGGGTAAACTGGAAGGCAGAACTTGTCGCTGTTGTTGTTACTGCTGAAGAGGTTAATTTCTTCTTCGTTTCAGCAAACGTAAATTCGAGGAAAAGCAATACATCGTATTTTGGGTAAATAAATGTATAATTTATTTACATATACATTCTACACGTTGTTGTTGTAAAAGAAGAGGAAGAGAGAGAGAGAGAGAGAGGGAGAGGGGGGAGAAGAAAGAAAGAGAAAGAGGAAGAATGTTGGTCATGGCTCTCGGCTGATGTTTTGTGAAGACGGCGGCGGCGAAGGATGAAAGTTGAAAAGTATCACGTTCAGTCTCAGTGTGTCTGCGGCGTTCTTGACCAACCTCTGCGTGTCGACATCTCATCCGTCCCTCTTTCTCTCTCTCTGTATCTGCCCTTTGCGGCGTTGAATCGGGGAATTTATAACCGTCGTATCGACTCCAAGTCACAGTCTGGGTCTTTTAGCGGGAGTTATTTCTACTGGCCAATATATAAAGATTATTTTTTCATTTAATACCGAAAACATGCGTCGAGCCATGATGCGCTGAGACGCGTTTTCGCATTCTGCCTTGGATCATCGAGCAGTCAACATCCGGTTTAGTGTAAGAGACACAACGAGATCTTGTCTTAGTTTTCTATGACATTTCATTGTAAGCTTTGTCTTGTCTTAAAAAGAATTCATTGTAAATTCCTGTTTTCTATAAAACTTAATTTTAAAATTGGTCCCTGTTTCTGTGAGACTTCCTGGATTTTACTGGCATTAAAATAGTTGTAACCTATTCTGTACAATTTGATGGATAACACATTGATAATAATTATTGTAGATACTCTGTACAGATTGGAATACGGTGTAACCCGGGACCGGATAAAAAGTCTCTTATATCCGAGTTTCTCTTATATCGGGGTTTCTCTTATATCCGGGTTTGGTCTATTATATATACATTAACATAGGCACTAATTTGGGACCAGAGAAAATCTCTCTTATATCCGGGTTTCTCTTATATCCGGGTTACACTGAGTATGATTTTACCTCCCGAAATGAATCTGGCAGGTGATCAGGAAATTCCCCTGTCTTAAATCATGTCAAAGATTTTGAAATCATCATGAAGAGATATTAAAAAATGTTCCCTTGGACTTGTCCCCCATCAGAAAAAAAAAACCAGTGTTTATGACATGTTTACCAAAATATGGTATATTGGTTTTATTTTTAGATAGCGTTTAAATTTGTTTTGAAATCAATTAGGGAAGGCATTGACAAACACAGGAGAACTGAAACTCAGAGCAGATAAAGGTTATCGACTGTAAACTTTTCTGCTACCAGGTTTATTGTTTTGACTTTCGATGTTTTTTTTTTTTACGAGAATTCTGGCTGCAGGAAAAAAAATAGACCGATTATCATTGTCGTGTTTTAATGATGATTAAATTGCGTTCATGTGACAATTAAAGGTCGTAAGTGCAATTTTGTGAAAATAAAAAAACAGCTATTTAAAGATAAACATCCAGATAAAATGATATAATATCTCCATTGATGCCAAACTTCACAAAAACATTTGAGTAGAAAATTATCTATGTCACAGAGGTCAGTATACTCATTTCAAAAATGAAGAAAAAATAAGCAAGAAGGAATAATGTAAAAAAAAAACCTCTTTTAGAATCACGATTAGAACCTGGTATACCAAAGCAAAGTTTCAGCTTTTGTTATCACTGCCCACTGACGATGCTTTTACTTTATGATTAGAGTTAATTATTTTATTATAATTATTTACAGGGAAAAATGATTGATGAATTCAATAAATCCTACCGGTGGTATCATGGCTTACATACCATTCACAGCCAATATATATATATATATATATATATATATATATATATATATATATATATATATATATATATATATATATATATATATATATATATATATATATATATATGTGTATGTATTGAACAAAAATAATATTTAAAAAAATCTTCAGACACACTGGGTTGTATATTAATATTCTTTCGTTTTTATTATTATTTCAGATTCCTCGACTAGTTTCGGCCAACATGGCTATCATCAGGAGAAAAAAATTTCTGCTTGCTGGTAGCAGTAAACTACAGAAATGAATGTCTTGATGGAGAAAATGAACTTTTGTCTGTAGTTTTCATTTGTTTTTTATTTTTTTATTTTTTAACATGAATTTTGGTCAGACCTTGTGTTGGTCAAACAGTCTCTTTTAAGTTGTTATTTGAAATAAGAGCTGGATGGATTGATGCTGCTCTGAATTCCCTTGGTTAGTCTGACAGTTTTATTGGTTCCTAGAAAGGGGATGCGTCTCTGTTAAGTGTGTTATTTGGTTCTTAGGGAGTGAGTGAGTATGATGTGTGTAAGCGTGTATATTACTATGAGTGTGTGTTATCATATATATATATATATATATATATATATATATATATATATATATATATATATATATATATAGTATTTATTCAGATTTGTAATATATACATGTTATAAGATCACTACAAAGGTTGAAATTTTGTTTCAACACTGCTGGTGTCTTATCAAGTGATGATGTTGTATATATATATATATATATATATATATATATATATATATATACAACATCTGTATACATGTATGTGTGTGTGTAATTATTTATTATAGGAGATTAAAACAAAAACATGTTAGAAATCGTTATACAATAGAAATCATGTTTTGAGCTTCTTATCTTACCTATATATATATATATATATGTATATATATATATATATATATATATATATATATATATATATATATATATATATATATATGTATTATAAACTATAATAAAAATATAGTTTTATGGTACGCTATATTGATGGGTAAAAATGTTCGAGACTAGAGAAAAAATCCACACTCGAAAAAAAAATTTTACTACGTCCCTTAAAAACTAAAAACTAAAAACGAATGCCTTGGAAAAGCCAACCATGAAGAATGCAAACAGATGCATTATATACAACGTAGATAATATAACATACTTTAGACAAAACCAATACTTTAAACGAAACAAATTAGATGATCAACCCATAAAAAAATGGGCAAATAATGTCAATAAATAAAGAATTAAATAAATAATATAACAATACGATTTCTCACACATCTTTTGAAGATAAGTAGATAAAATTCTTTTCTTTTAAGTCCACTCAGCTATCTGAGTTTCGTAGAAATTTCGCCCCCAGTCCATCTTTCAGTCTGTAGGGTCATTTTCTCCTAATTCCCGGAACTGTTCCTAGGGGACGCTCTCCAACACTATATAAATACTCTGCGATAAAATTTTATCTCCCTCTTTTTACTTTTCCATTTATACGACAACAATGTAAATCTCTCAGACGATTGCGTTTTTCCCATCATGGGAAACCCATTGAACAATACATACACATGCACGTATATACCCATATTCACTCACTACACATACTTTAGACTACAAAGTTTCTACATTCATTTGTTACACCCACATAATTGTCTTTGTCATTTGTAAACATTTGTTTGTTAATACATTATTATTTGTTTGTACATATATATCGGTTCTTGTCGTTTCATTACATTTCTTTTAGGTGGACCCATATTCCAAGTCCGCCATGTTTGTTGTGGGCATTTCAAGAGACACACGTGTTCATCTCACAACTCGTACAACGACCCGCAACAAGTCAACTTAAGTATCAGTGTTTTGGGGATTTATATCTACAGCTGCCTTTGAATTTCGAAACAAAAATTTTATCAATGATTTTAGAAGATTCGACCACCCATGTGACTTTGGGGTGGTCTCAAAACTTCCGGAACACAAATGGATAGATAAGGGATGGGACCGCAGCGATTATCCATATAAGTAGAGAGGGGTAGGAAGTCGAGGAGAAAGAGGGGTCCAGCCGTGAGAGAAATAAGTAAGTGACCAGTGAGTTTGTAGCTGACCAGCGGCCAGGCAGTGAGGAATCAGTAGCGACCGAAGCGACAGTCAGTGAATGTAAGAGTCCTTTTTCCGTGGCCAGAAGTTAGTAAGATAGCTGTCCACTTCTCGAAGCTGAAGGAAGGATCTCAGGGTTAAGTAAGAAATCGTATTGTTGCTACTTCCCAACCAGAGAGTCTTGTAAAACAACTGTCTTCATTTTTTTGTTGAAAGCGATCACGACCAAGAAGACAAACCTGTGCACATAGCAAGTTGGGTGTATATGCAAATACAATCAACTTTGGATGTCAACACAGGTGCAGTGTACAACGGACAATCGGAGAACGTACGTCACAAAACTTGTTACAAAATTTCGCTACAAATGACGTCACAATAATAAACAAATTAACAAACTACGAATACGCACATAAACACAAGTAAATGAAATAATAATAATCAATAATTTAAAGCAAACGTATTTATTGAACAAAGTAACTAATAATAACAAAACAAAAGTCATTGAAACAAAGCAAGTTCAGTCGACCAATGATGACAATTCCAGAACAACGTAACTATAAACAATTTTTTCTATCCTCTGCCAGCCGCTATGATGGAGAAAGCATTACCTCGAACCGTCGCCAGTGAGACACGCTGCAAGAGCCACTCCGTTTCGCGAGGCTCGTTCCTTAATCGAGACGCAATCGCGCCAATCCTCCGAAGGAACGCCATCGAACGAGGGCCAATAACCCCTGAAGTCTCCACTGCCACAGGAGTAAAAACGACGAACCCCGGCTCAACCGCGGACTTGATCAAATTACCGGCCTAACTGCACAGGTCGCATCCCAAATCAACGACTTACCCATTTTAAAAGGGAAGATGGCAATGCCATATTAAATAAATAATAATAAATAATTAGTAAAAAGTTAACAAACAACATTATAAAATAGCTACAAATAACCACATTCGGAACCACAATTATTTCTACTTTATAGCTTCCATAATAATTTGAAACATTACAATCGTTACCGCCCAACTCATAACCGTAAGGATAATAAAACTTACTACCCATAATGCTCTGTTGATCAGCGTATATAAATAATTGATCCAAAATACAACACACATGGCCTGAAGATTGCTTTGAAGTATGAAAGAAACTGTCGCCACCTGGTGTTGACTTCAGTGTTCACACACACACACACACATATATATATATATATATATATATATATATATATATATATATATATATATATATATTACAATGGATCATTCATACAAAAAGTAAATTAGTAAAATTAATGATATAAAATATTGAAATCCCTTTGCTAACAAAATTTTAAAGGTGCATTAACCTATCAACCACTCGATGAATGTTATGATCCTTGTTTTTAAAATTATAAGCTGTATTTAAGAAAGGCATTATACAGCTTATAATTTAAAAAAAAAAACAAGGATCATAACATTCATCGAGTGGAAGGAATCGCAAGGAATCAAGTCACTGCGATGGGCATCCCAAAGTCCTGACATGGATCCAATAGAGCATATTTGGGAGTACCTTCACCAAAAACTTTGAGAGCGTGCAACCAAAATCATGACAGTGGCAACTCTTAAAAAAACATTGCTAGAGGAGTGGCAAAATATGGATCAGACGATTGTTGATAACTTGATCAAATCCATGAAAAATCGAATGCAAGCACTGAAACTAGCAAATGGAGGACCTACTCTATACCAGTTCCAAATACTGTATACTTATGTTGAATATGGATTACGTAATTAAATTTTGAAATTGGATGTAGTTTATTTCTCCTGGCAAAAACTTTTCTTAGGTCACTATATATATATATATATATATATATATATATATATATATATATATATATATATATATATATATATAGGGTGACCCAAAAAACGGGAATTTTTGAAGTGCGTATTGCTAGACATGAGCAAGTAAACATTTCGCCATTTTAGTAACGAGAATGAAATTCACAGTATCCCAGCTGAGATGTTGCAGCAGTCAATGAGGAATCTCAACAGCAATTTCAAGAATGCATACGTACAGGAGGACGCCATCTACAGGACGTAATTTAAAAAATATGAAATTCCATCATTGTTTCTTAAATGGCATGTTTTAAGTTTTCAATTACTATGAATTAAATATTTTTCTTCCATCACTTTTGGTTTTATTGGATTGTTAAAAAGTTCCCGTTTTTGGGGTCACCCTGTATATATATATATATATATATATATATATATATATATATATATATATATATATATATATAAAGAAATATAGTTTTAAGGTGTGCTACATTTATGGGATAAAGTGCTCAATATCAGAGATAGAGCGTATGTAAATATAAATATAAAAGTGAACATTGAAGTCAACACTCAGAGGCGACAGGCTGTTTCATGCTAGACGCAATCGGGCGGCCTGACGATTGCGTCTAGCATGAAATAGTCTGTCGCCTCTGAGTGTTGACTTCAATGCTCATTTTTATATATATACTAGCAGTAAAGCCTGGCGTTGCTCGGGGTTTTATGTAGTTAAATTGCTTTGGGGTTTGAATTATTGAACTTACGCACGTATCCGCAGTTGTTGAGGTCACTGATAGGCCGAGAATCTCACTGGTAGAAAAATCAATGAGATCAAGGGCAACTGGTTGAAATAGGTGGCTGCTGTGTTGCTGCTCCGTGCTTACCCGAAGACTGCCACCCGTTCATAATCGGTCAAGATTTTTAATTTTGGCAATGTAAAATAGTGGTTGTGTTTTCACTGTAGGACTCGCTCCTTCACTATTAAGTCCATAAGTTTTCCCAATTTTAAGCGGAATATGCGGGCGGTAATGTCATGTCTGTGAGTGTGATCCTGTCCGGGTAGGAGTTAACGCGTTATCTAAACCCATTTGGGGTTGCAGGTAAACGTTATAAATAAGTCTGGCCGTCCATATTGCCTAACGTATGTCATAGCGTCTTGCGTGCGTTCATGCATGTAACGCGGACCCCAGTGTAGGTATAGGGCAGAATGCACAGCTTCCCTAGGTCGCGGGGATTGACTTCATTTCGAAGGCTGTCGCGTAAGTGTACGTAGGAGTCTGAGCGCAGCTGTTTCTGATGATTCCGTATAAAACAAAGCCTCTCCGATTCCATCTTAGCGGCCATGTGAACCGAAAACTGGTGGAAAAGCTCCCTGCATCTATGAAGCAGGTTGAAGTCTCCATCCCTATCCATGAAACGGTATGAGTAGAAGGCCTTGCACGATAAGGCTTTGGAAGACGTTGTCGGTTGGCCACCCGGGGTATGAAGGGGGATGTCGAACTGGTAGCCATCGTCACCATAAGTCATGAGGCCGTTTGTCGGCGTCAATTACAATGCTGAAGGAAGGAAATGGAGCATTTTCCAAAGCATATTTGAAACTGTGAAGTAATAATATGACGCCTCTGCGAGGAACTCTTCCCAACGGCGGCAAAATACCAATCCGGGTTTCGGCCTGTAGGTTGTAGTCTGCAATAACTTATGAAGTTGAAGGAATTTAGGCGTAGAGGTCTCCTCAGGCAGCAGAGACGCAATGCGGTATATCTGCCCCTGTACTTTGAAAGTGGGCATCCAACCCTCTTCTCGAATGAGGTCATTTGAAAGGAGTTGTTGTATTGCCTAATTGTTTTAAGGAAGTGGTTGGAGTCGGGATGGCATTTCTGTTAGGCTGAAGGATGATTAATAGCTGTGGGGTTTCAGTAGGTGTGATTTGGGCGTGGGTGGAGGTTGGCTGAAGTCAAAGAATGCATAATGGAAAAGAGGAATTATGAGTTAAACAGGTTGTTTTTGGTTTAGCGTCGGACACAAATCTGCTGACAAGACATAAGAAATGTTCAATCCACGCGGAAAACAGTTCATGACAATCTACTCAATATTATAACCCTAGGTGAATTAAACGACCAAAATAAAACAAAAAAAAACAACAACAAAAAAACAAAACAAAACAACAAGAACAAAAATGAAAAAAAAATAACAGCAGTGATTTTTATATCGTCAGATGCTCTACGGCTATGGCCTTAAGCTAAACTAAGTATTAGAAACTAACACTAAACCACAACCGAAAATATTAAATAAAATGTATTTTGGATATTAAATCGTTGTGAGTTGCACAGTGTTTGATATAGTTAAGCCATTGCATTTGAAGGCTCTTGAGTTGATTTTCAAACTTACACGATTCCGTATCTGTCTATATTTCTGAGATGAGGTATTATATACATTATTTACATTATTCCGACTATTGTCCTCGTCTTTGTCGTCATATTTATCACAACGTTTCGGCCCTTCAGTATCTGTCTATATTTCTGAGATGAGGTATTATGTACATTATTTACATTATTCTGACTATTGTCCTCGTCTTTGCCGCCATATTTATTACAACGTTTTTGCCGTTGTACGCTCCGGCCTTCTACAGGTGGTTGGAATGTGGAACTAAACCTTTTATTTCACTCACTAGGGTAGACTGTTCTAGTTCCACGTGACATGTTTAATTAGTTATCAGTTATCTCCTGTTAATTCCTCTCTCCAAGTTCTCCACTTCCATCCTTGAGGATACATGGCACAGTGGATAAAGGCGTTAGTTAGATCCAGTGACAGGACCCAAAGAGTTCAATACCCGGCTAAGGCAGTGGAGAAACTACAGAGGGAAACTCACAGTAGATAACTGATAACTGACACCCATTAAACATGGCACGTGGAACTAGAACAGTCTACCCCAGTGAATGAAATAAAGGGTTCCGTTCGACATTCCAACCACCTGAAGAAGGCCAGAGCGTACAACGGCGGAAACGTTGTAATAAATATGGCGACAAAGATGAGGACAATAGTCCGAATAATGTAAATAATTTACACCATTCCCTTAAAAAAGAATAAAATAAAATAAAAACCTGTGTCAGCACAGGTGATCACCTACCTGTGACAAAAGTCAGACAACTTGTCCCACCGATGCTATACTCCTCGGATGTATCTTCTCGTAGATAAGCCTCGTTGGATGTTGATGGATACTCTCCATCATATCGGCTGGCATTACGAACAATAGTGCCATAAGCAGGCCGGGGATGCACAGTGTCTCTGTAACTGGTTTCTGACCGTTCATTGTCATCTTTAAAATGGTTGCTCGGCCTTGAAGACATTGTGTGACCTTATTAAGCGTTTGTTCTTTGGAATCCTCAAATGATTCTACAATTTGGAAGTTTCCTCTCCATGTCAGACAGACACGAGTTTAGATTTAAAGACGTCAGCCACTTCTCTTAAAATGGGGTGTTTTTTGGCAGATGTCTTTTTGGATAGGATTCTTGAGTGTCTTTAGGTCAGATGTTGGGTAGACAAGGTAGAAAGATGAGCTGAGTTAATTTTGAAAGAAAGGCGTAAAAGAATTCCTTAATGTTGCTTTTTCATGGTTGACTTACAATCCATTTGAAGGTTCAGATGCAATTTACTGAATTATAGAGAAAAAGAGAAAAAAATAAAATCAAACATTAATAAATAGAACAAAAACATAGACAAGCACGTATATAATTATAAAACAACATCAATAATAAAGATTTTATTTCGCCAAAAATGCGTTCGACGAGGAAGACAAAGCATTCGATGCAAACAGTTTTTTTTCGAATACAGAACTTCATATCAACAGATAGAGCAATAATAATTATTATTAATAAAATAAAATAATTCTATAATAAAGAAAGAGATATGACAGCAAGTCTTCGACAGCAGCAACTGAAACAAAAGACGAAAGCTTCAGTGGGGGCAGTCAAACGTGGCAAGCAGCATCAGCAGCAACCAATCAGCAGGTAGGTTAGGTTTAAGGCTCCAAAGAATTGCCCCACGGGTTTAAAGCATTGGTTCGTGAATTTGGTGACACAGTAATTGTGAGTTCAATCTCTAGGAGGTAACGCGTATAATTGGACTGAGTAGAAACAGGACGAGCAATAACTAAACAGTAAAAATTTAGAACTGAACAAGATATCCTTAGTCATGGACAGTGGAATGAGAACAGTTTAACCCCGTTATCCAGATCGATATACACCTAATAAAGGCCGCAGAGCACAGCGGCCAAAATACTGTGATAACAACAAAGATAAGGAGAATAGTCCGCATATAAATAATGCAACCTACTTGACCCATGCCCAAAATTCAGAGATCAATAATTCATTTAACTTATGGAAATCTTTATTTAAATTTTCATGGATTTTTATTCACACACAATACACGGTAAATTCACCATTCCTGATCAACTAACTTTATATAACGATCGTGTGTTTTTTTTCTCTTTGAAAAATGTTGTTTTAATGGGAATATCAATTTATTAAATGAATCTGTTCATTAACAAAACAAAATAACTTTAAACAATTAACGTCATCCTAAAAACAAATTTTTTATTCTCAATTATATATATATATATATATATATATATATATATATATATATATATATATATATATATATATATATATATATATGATAAAATATATTTTAAGGTATTCTATATTTATCGTTAAAACGCTCAATATTAGGGATAGAGCGTATGTAAATATAAAATTGGACATTGAGGGCAACACCCAGCGACAACTGTCTATTTCATGCTTAAACGAAGTTGTCAGGCCATGTGCGTTGTATTTGGGTTCGTCTATTTATATATGCTTGTCAGTGGTGCATTATGGGTAGATCTATTGTATTATTCTAACAGTTATTTGAGTGGGCGGTAACGGTTATGTTTCGAATTATTCTAGAGGCTATTGAGTGGAAATAATTGTGGATCCGAATGCAGTTTTGTGGCTATTTTATGGTGTAACATTTTTACTCGTTATGTATTAATGATTATTTGTTGTTGTTTGTTACATATATCTTCTCATATATCTGTATAAAAGGATACATGTGAGGTCTGTATATACAGAGTGTCTCAAAAAGTCGAGTATCAGAGGCTGTTTTCCTTATTTTCTTTATATTTATCATGGTTTCAACGGAACTTTAGGAAGAGTCACAGATTCATGCACAAAGTACGTTCAAAATACTTATAAATAGGTACCTCCAAAGAAAGGCGAAAGGTTTAAAATTAATTTTAAAAAATGAAAAATCTTTCTTGAAGCTTTTATTTTAATTTTAACTTCAAGCTAAATAAAATTAATATTTCCAATAAGCAAAATACTTTGCTGAATTTCAAAAGTAATTCAAATTGACTGGAAGGAGTTTTCGTTTTGAAATTGCTGATTTTAGCCAAATTTCATCACAATGTAATTTTCTTTATTAAAAAATCTAATTTTCTGAAACTTTATTTGAGGAATATTAGCTGATTTAAAGTTTAATGAATCTGATTTAAAACAAATGTAACATTTTTTAACACGGCGGTAGCTGTTTATATAAGGCACCTTGACTGACAGACGGAAGTTTATCTAATTTGTTTCTACGGTGTATATATCTGTAAAAATTACTTGATGAATATAACGTTATTGGCTTCTTTAGTTAATTTTTAACTACCCAGTAATCTTAAAAAATTATTAAAATATTATTCGTGATCCAATTTTTTATTGAATTTTAGGTACTTTAGCTTTAAATTTACTATAGTTATCGTCCTTATTTTCTGATAATGTCGTGTATGGACGTCTACAAAAGCAAAAGTAGATCCTAAATTCACTATCTCCTACAATAATATGGGCGGTCTATGTCCCAAATTTTCAGAAGCTGAACTACATTTTCAAGAGGTCAAATCTGACTTCATGTTCCTGTTTGAAAACTGATTTCAGGCAATTTATTCCAGTACAGGAATTCACAATCACGGGAAACTCACCCCTAATCATAAAACCATGCCCTATAAATCGCCATGGCCATAGACTCGGTGCTTATGTCAAGGCCGGGTTCCCATATGACAGAGAGCCCCAAAACATGGACCCTGATTTCATTCATGTGCTTTCGTGTGACCTTAGTTCAGAGATTGTTTTTTCATTTTCACTATTACCCACAGGATGATGGACAAAATAGCTTTGAGAAAATTGATGATATCCTATCCCTCAAGAAGAATTCATATTTGTGGTGACTTCAATATTCGTCCTGAGGAGTGGTTAGTCCATTCAAATACATTTACTGCTGTTTCAATAGTAAATGTTATTGCTTCGATAAATCAAATTTACAGCTGATCTCAAAAATGACCTGCAGTCTGCTGTTAATTGGGTCAAAGAATGGCTTCTTAATTTTAACGCCTCAAAAAAAACAAACTCTATTAATCGTCTGAGAGAACCATTTTTACCTTCCATCAGCGTGGCTAATGCTAACCTCCAGGAAATTGACTCGTTGTGCTTTCTCTGTTGACATGAAGTCGAAAGATTATATTGAATCAATTGCTAGGTCTGCTGTTAGGAGAGGTGGTTCTGTATCATGTTAGACAATTTTTCTTGCCAGAATCACTCTTGCATATTTATAAGTCTACCATTCGTTTATTCCTTGAATATTGCTACCACATCTAGTCTGGTGCTCCTGCTATATATTTAGAAGTCCTTGATAAAATCCAAAGAAGAATCTGCAATGTTATTGCCCTGAACTGGCACCTCGGCTTCAGTCACTTTCCAACCGCCGGGATATAGCTTCCCTGTGCATTTTCTATAAATACTTTCATGATAATTGTTCTGATTAATTTTCTGCTATGGTAACTAGACTTTATGAATTTAAGCGCAGTACTAGGTTGGTGGCAAAGTCTCGTTGATTTACAGTTGAATTGACTTGTTCTAGGCTAAAAGTTTTTGTTAACAGTTTCTTCTCTTGTACTTCTTACTTGTAGAACTCTCTTCCGGCTTCACGTGTGCCAGTCAACTTTGATCTTCAAAAATGTCAATGCAATGTTAATTGTTATCTTCTGTTTTCTTGATTCCTCTTCTTTTATTGTTCTCGCTCTTTAATAATGTTTCTCTTTTTTTAAATTTCTTATTCTTTCACACCCAGTGGAATAGTAGCTTTATTGCCTTACTTGAGTGAAATGATTAAAAAAAAAAGGTATGTAAACACTGTTATGTCCTCTCAGCTTACGAGCTGACCCAGGTCGTGGATAAGATTACTCGGGTTCCTGACATAGTCTAGTATCACACAAACTTCCTAAACCATTTTTTCACCTCATGTCTTGACAAATACTCTGCTAAAGTGCTACTCCCTTTGCGCACTTCAGACCAGACCACTCACTGATCAATGTCAGAAATGATGCCAAAACAAAGGCATCCTCCGAAGTTCCATTTCATAGAACGATCCTTTGGTACGCCAAAACAGACTTGGATAGCTTCAGATCTTACATTGCGGTCACTCATCTCTCAACATTCTTCAAAAACAGAGCCCCACAACAGGTTGTAGGACAACTCAGCACCGCCGACTGAACACCGTCGACTGATCGCCGGGACAACTGAGGACCGAGACAACTGAGGACTGAGACAAGTCAGGACCGAGACGACTCATGACCGAGACAATTCAGGACCGAGACGACTCAGGACCGAGACAATTCAGGACCGAGACAACTCAGGACCGAGACAATTCAGGACCGAGACGACTCAGGATCGAGACAATTCAGGACCGAGACAAGTCAGGACTGATACAACTCAGGACCGAGACAAGTCAGGACCGAGACGACTCAGAACCGAGACAATTCAGGACCGAGACGACTTAGGACTGAGACAACTCAGGACCGAGACAATTCAGGACCGAGACGACTCATGACCGAGACAATTCAGGACCGAGACAACTCTGGACCGAGACAAGTCAGGACCGAGACGACTCAGGACCGAGACAAGTCAGGACCGAGACGACTCAGGACCGAGACGACTCAGGACTGAGACGACTCATGACCGAGACAATTCAGGACCGAGACAAGTCAGGACCGAGACGACTAAGGACCGAGACAATTCATGACCGAGACAATTCAGGACCGAGACGACTCATGACCGAGACAATTCAGGACCGAGACAACTCTGGACCGAGACAAGTCAGGACCGAGACGACTAAGGACCGAGACAAGTCAGGACCGAGACGACTCAGGACCGAGACAATTCAGGACCGAGACAAATCAGGACTGAGACAAGTCAGGACCGAGACAAGTCAGGACCGAGACGACTAAGGACCGAGACAAGTCAGGACCGAGACGACTCAGGACCGAGACAATTCAGGACCGAGACAAATCAGGACTGAGACAAGTCAGGACCGAGACAAGTCAGGACCGAGACGACTAAGGACCGAGACAAGTCAGGACCGAGACGACTCAGGACCGAGACAATTCAGGACCGAGACAAGTCAGGACTGAGACAACTCAGGACCGAGACGACTCAGAACTGAGACAACTCATGACCGAGACAATTCAGGACTGAGACAACTCAGGACTGAGACAACTCTGGACCGAGACAAGTCAGGACCGAGACGACTCAGGACCGAGGCAAGTCAAGACTGTGATAACTCAGGACTTAGACGACTCATCACCAGAAAAACATAAATTTTTATAATCGAATAAAAGTAATTTATTAAGGATTAAAATCTTAATTAGTGAATATTTTTACTTTATGAAAAAATAAATTTCTTTACGATTTATTTTATTAAAAATAATTAAAAAAATATTCACTAATTAAGGTTTTAATCCTTAATAAATTACTTTTATTTGGTTATAAAAAAAGTTATGTTTTTCTGGTGCTGAGTTGTGTATCACCTGAGTTGTCCCGGCGCTCAGTCGGCGGTGTTGAGTAGTCCCTTCTCGCCCATAATAGTTCTCTTATCTCCGAATGGTTTATTTCTGGAATATAAAGTTTTATCCCACACAAAAAACAACGGTCGAGTAGCCAAACTTGGCCCACCTTCGAATGTGCTGCAGCCATAGCTCACCGTAATCATTACTACAATATCTCTCATTGAGTGCGATCTGGTAGAATCCTTGCCGCAGTCAGATTTACCCGCAATCCGTGCAAGAGAGTTTTCGAAAATGCAAAAGTCACCATATGTAGGCATTTCTAGCCAAACATAAAAACAAAAAACTTAGTTCCCGCTGACTCTGAGAAATCTCGAACAAAATTCTCAATATAGGCAAGCCGACATTCCAAAATATAACTTCAACAAAACTACAACAAAAAGCACACATATCACTGCCTCTAATAATTATGTTCACACACACACATGTATATGCACAAAAGCTGAGTATCATCTACCATGTATTCAATTGTGAAAGCAGAATAACATGTATCATATTTCATACTTCATAGCTCCCAAGAAAATTAAATTTCGACATTAAATGACCGAAAAGGAGTTGATATGCCGTTAAACAAACCATTCAATAAATCACACACACACACACACGCACACACACACACACACACACACACACACACACACATATGGAACCTGTTTGGATAGGAAAGTCACGTGGTAAGCTTTCTCCGATGTCCGCGCGGTTGAACTCCAAATGACCGAGACAATTCAGGACTGAGACAACTACTAAATAATAACATATATATATATATATATATATATATATATATATATATATATATATATATATATATATATATATATATATAAACAAAAAGAAAGAACAGTCAGATCGATACAAAAGTGATCGATACAAAGTAAAGCATAATATTATTATTTAATAATGAATTTTATCACGACACAGAAATTACTGTTTCGGAACTAAAAATTAAAATAAAGATTTTTTTTCCATTATGAAGCGATGTTGAATAACTTCATAAAAAAAATTTACTTTTTTAAGCAAAGTAATATTATATTTAAGAGTTTAAGTTGGAGGGGGGGGGTGAGATTTCAAAATTTTAAATGGGTGTTGTCTTTTTTGACGAATCAAGAAACATGTCTAATCTAAGATGGAAGTGAAAAATGTAGGTTAAAGGTTTGGTGTGGGTATGTAATTTCTGTTTGCCGAAACGAGCTTTCGTGTATGAGACGTGTCGTCATGTCTACCTTTTTAGGAACAATATATAAGATACACTAAAATAAATGTAGTCATATGTATCAAACAATGGGTTAATTTTTGCATTTTTATGTGTTTTTTTAATTTTTTTTATCTTTTTCAAATATATTGAGGCTGTCTTAAATGAGCGTCAAATATGATTATTTTATATTTTATATATTCATATTTTTAATTATAAAGATCTAAAATGCTATATTTAATATATTTAATGGTACATTAGATATTGTTAAAATTTAAATTTAGGAATTAAGTACACATTTTTTATTTGTAATCAAATAGATATATAATTATGAAAGTTTTATTAATTATGTTTTAAAGTGAACATAATGCAGTGCCTACAAAAAACGGTTATTTCTTTTCGTTGATTTAATAAATCTTTATTTTAAGAAACTTAATAATATATAACTTTTCATGTATGCACAAAGGACATGGATCATTTAACGACCTACAAGTTCTCGCTTTTTTTGTTTGTTTTCTTTTTAATAATTTCCATTTTACTGTCAGGGTTTTATTTTTCTTTTAAATGCCAAAAATATTTAGATAGGGATGTTTGGTTACGATACTCATTGTTTTTGAAGGAAGACAGGTACTGGTACCATCTTAATTTAAAATCATTTTTAGTGCTACCAATATAAAATTTTTTAATATCTGGATTTTCAGTAGATGAAATACTACACTGGTAAACTATAGATTCTATATGACATTATTCAATGGACAATTTATGGGATACATATAGCTACATAATTTTTCATTAGTATTATTTATTTTCATTTCTGAACCAGTATTTTTTATTCTGGTTTAAGTATCTATTTAAAATGTTATTATTGTTTTTTATAATTTTTTCTAAATTTTCAGTACAACTATAACCTAATTTTAGGGTATTATTATTCAAAATCTTGCTAAGAGGAAAATGTTTTTCAATCAAAACAAGAAATTTTTATCCTAACTTACTAACCATTTGGTTATATATATATATATATATATATATATATATATATATATATATATATATATATATATATATAGGAAGCGATGGGTAAATTGTCGCCATTTCATATTTTTAATTTCGCGCATGTGCGTTTTTTGTTTTAGATTTTGTCAACTGCACAGTATAGTAGGGTCAGTTGGGCACCGTCTGTGAGAAAAAGAGCGACATGGCGCAATTCACTCCGCCAGAAATTTGGAAACAGCATGTTGTACTGCTTGGCATTCTCGCCAGAAACTCCAATACGAACATTTAAGGGCGTTTGGGTATCAATCTAAGGACAGTGCATAGGATTCGGAAAAAGTTGGATGTGTCTAATGGTGATTACGGAGGTACAACAGCTCGGAAAACTCACTCTGATCGTTCCGATAAGAAAAGAACTCCGGGATTTGTTGGTGAGAGCCTCAGACACGATACGGAGGCCTACATCAAATGCCTTGAGGAGGTAGTGCTCACCTGGGTCAAGAGGGTGGCTGATAGAAGACCCCATATCTGTCAACAGGACTATTCACAATGCCACGCAAGCAGGAGAACCCAGTCATAGCTGTCAGACAATTTCTGCGACCACATCAACAGATATCTGGCCATCTAACTCCCCAGACTGCAACCCCCTTGCTTATTATGTGTGGAGCGCAGTTGAGCGAGAGAACAACAAAACTTGTAACACCAAAAATGAACTGAGGCATTATGGCAGCATTCACCAACGTAAACAAAGAGACCACCCAGAAGAGTTGCAGGAGAGTCCGAAGTCGTGTGGAGGCCGTGGTGGAAGCTAATGGCGATTTTATTGAATAGATTTACTCTTTAGTATTTCAATATATTTTTTGTGTAATTTTGCTAAATATATCTGTTAGAATGAGATATCGGTGTTTTCATTTTTGCGTAATTTAGACAACAATTTATTCCTCGTACCCTATATATATGTGTGTGTGTGTGTGTGTGTGTGTGTGTGTGTATGTGTGTGTGTCTAAGAATCTGTGTCTGTCTGTCTCACTATCTCTCTCTGTCTCTTTCTCTCTGTCTCTTTCCCTCTCTCTCTCTATATATATATACATATATAATTTGAATAAAAACTGACCACTTTAAGGTTCCATATAAAGTGATCTGTTTTTATTTAAATTATTAGCTCTGATTTACATTGAGCTCTCTGGATTTTATCCTCCTTGGGTCTACCGATACGGGTAACCTATTTTTTCGTAAACTATATTCATATATATATATATATAAATATATAAATATATATATATATATATATATATATATATATATATATATATATATATATATATAGATAGCTAGATAGCTAGATAGATATACATGTGTGTGTGTGTGTGTGTGTATTTGTATAGTGAACAGAAAAATAAACAATAGAATAAAACAGAAAGATAACGATTTATCATCTGACTGAATATCGAAGATATGGATCCGCACGACAGGGGTGAGATAAATCCATTGAATTTGTTAAGTGATATCATATCTATTTTAAAATACGTTACTTAAAAAACGTTCACTTTTTTACATAAGCTAAATTTTAAATTTATTCTCTCTGAAAGAATTTATTACTTCATGTTTTATTTATATACAAAATAAATATACTTATTAGAATCGAAATAATTCTGTTTTTTTCATAGTTAGGTAATATATATTGCGCATGAGCCAACATATATATACATACATACATACATACATATATATATATATATATATATATATATATATATATATATATATATACATACAAGTGTGGGATTGGTATATACGGAGTAAATTCCAATAACCAACAATTATTATTCTTTAAAGAGTGCTCAATACAGAGTAGAGCAGATATAATCATTCATTTAAATATTATAACATAAATATGTTATAAAATTACATGTTTATGTTATAATATTTAAATAAATGATCATATATATATATATATATATATATATATATATATATATATATATATACATACATACATACATACACACACACATACACACACACGTATATATATATATATATATATATATATATATATACAAATGACAGAAAGAATAGATGGAGTAAAATTCCACTGTTCGTAGCATTTACTTTTAAAAATGTGCTTAATGCTCAATACAAAGTAGAGCAATATATTCTTCTTCTTCTTCTTCTTCTTCTTCTTCTTCTTATTATTATTATTATCATAAGGGATTATAATAAAAACATGTTGAAATCGTTACACAAATGCTTTCATGTTTCAATACTATGATTCTACTTCTTCAGATATATATATATATATGTGTATGTTTGTATGTATGTATGCATATATATATATATATATATATATATATATATATATATATATATATATATATATATATATATACAAAAATACAACTGTTTTATTACCACCAGCTCTCACTGTTCGCTATTTTATATTTATATTTTACTCCTTAGAATTGAGCACTCTTTTTTGTAAAGTACCATAAGTTGTTTCAATCAGTAGCAATATATATATATATATATATATATATATATATATATATATATATATATATATATATATATATATATATATATATATAAGCGTGTGTGTGCATGTGCCCTTTGTATTCTAATAGTAAGAAATATGTTCTATTCTGACAGCTTCTTCCCAAGAACTGCTGCTTTATAGAACAGACTCCTCACAGGATGTTTTCTCAATCACTACAATATTAATCTTATCAACCGTAAACCGTTACCTTTTCTGCATAGCCCCATGAACTTCCGCTCTTATTCCATTCTTACGTTCATACAACACCACAGAGTAATCCTTTACTTTAAGTGGCTTTTTGTATTGGGTGAACATTAGTATAAGAAAAAAGATATTATAACATAAGTATTTGTGCCGGTTGGGAATTTTATCAGACTTCTTCAAGAATTGGTAAAATGCGACAATTTTATTTCTTCCCTCTTGATTCTGGTTTAAATGTTTAAAGACCCAGTAAGTGAAACACATTAATTATAATAATCATAGCAATTATCAGATTTTTCTCGCTAATTAATTGTACTAGAATCTGGTCAGGCATCATTAACAAACTTTTGCCTTAGGCAGAATGAAACCAAAAGAATGTTTGTCTAATAAACCAGAAATATCTAACCCCTAAATAAGGAAAGTCCTTGTATGTGCCTCGGAATAGAAAAGTTGAAATTATATTTGGATGAAAAGAAGCGGGTTATTTTTTTGGTATAAAAGAAATAGAGGAATGATCTTTGAGAAAAAAAAGCATTCCTCAGCAAAACGATGCGAGAGGAATCAAAAAAATATTGGACGTTCTTACAAATTTTGAATGTAGACTTTCTTATCTATTTTTTGTTGTTATTTTGTTTGCATATTATTTACTTTAATTAACCACGGAACAAATAAGAGAAAGTTAACCACGGAACAATTTAGAGAAAGGTATACCTGAGAGAAATCAGTTGAGACCGTGGAGTAAGACAAAGAAGTATTAAATATTTTCATTTCCTTTCAAATGTTCCTTCGTCCGCGAATGCTGTTCGGTTTTGTAGCAATTCCAGAGACCCATAGAATTGGTAATTAAAATTCCATTCACGTCAATTTCAGGCGATTATCAGACACAATTCTTTTTGTATTTTTTTTCTTTTTTCTTTACGTCCTTATGAAGTGATTTTAAAGGCCGGGTCGATGATGAGGTCGACTATTTGCCGACAGCACACAACGTCCAGATATGACAAGAAACATCTTCCTGGATTTTGATGTCAGGAGTGTGGAGGAATAGAAAGAGAAGACGAAGAGGGAGAAGACAAACCACTGTAGCAATGTTAGAGAGACACGTTAGAAGTTAAATCTATATTAAGAGTTACCAACAACTTCCAACCTTTCAGTGCTTCTTTTCGTAAGGTATCTGCTGTAACACCTTTGATGTACTTGCAGAGGTTGGACAGAAAGAAAGAGAGTGGAGAAAGCTGGAGTTAGAGAGAATGAGAGGGAGGGGAAAAAAGAAAAAAAAGAGGAGAGAGAGAGAGAGAGAGAGAGAGAGAGAGAGAGAGAGAGAGAGATGAATTGAAGGATGGGATAAGCCGATGTTAATCCAACCAGATTACCAAACGTTCGCTTAATAACTTACACGCTGGATATATAGTGATCTGTTGTGAACAAAAGCAACAATGAAGATGTATTATTGTACTATGCTACTAACTTTTAATGATGCATGCAACCAACTGCTTGTTAGCAATTTGTAAGCGCAAAATTTAGGACAATCATATATTAATCCGAAAATGATAATCCATTCAAATGATCTACATTTGGATTAGAAGTGTTGGTTACATTTTCAATACAATTATATCTGCCTTGAAAATCTTCACCATGTAGGTAGGTGAAACATTTCACGTACTTCCATACATTTCTTAGAACAGTATCTTCAACTTTGTTGTTTTTCAACCGATGTGTTTGTCAACCTTCTTCGGGTATTT
>OZ038489.1:13510348-13575348 GCA_964036315.1 Acanthosepion esculentum | reverse complement strand
TTTTTCAACAAATAAACTGGAGTGTGCCCAAAATAGAGACAGTAGGACAATGAGGTATAACAATAGGTAAAGAAGTAGAGTAGCTGTGTCAGCATGGGAGGCAGAGTGTATCTAACAGTTTTTGACAGCTAAATGATTGTTTGGACCCAGAAGAAGGTGAACTCTATATTCAAGCTGGCAACTGTTCTAGTTTTTTTATCAAGCAACTGTAACAGCATTATAAATGGGAATTCCAAACAGACAAAAACAATGTGTAAAACTTGCGCATCCACATGTGATGCAAGAATGTGGCCGTTGATGACTGACATGGATGGTAACACCTCAATAAAGGGAAACATTGAACCAAGTCCCATGTTTGCACTAGAAGCTTTCATCACACAAAAACCTTATCACAGTATGAGTTATTGTCTAAAGATCAGACACAAATTGTATTATAATATCATAAGATGGCCGAAGACTTTGAAAAATGTGAGAACAGAGAATGAAATAGCGGAAAATAGAAGATAAAAATTAAGAAGAGAGAGAAAAATGTGAAAGCATACAAGGAAATAGAGAAAAAGAGGAGGAGACAGAAAGTAAGCAAGAAGAGAAAGAGAGTAAAACATGAACGAAGAGGAAGAAATAGAGAAAAGGAGGAGAAAATAGAGAAAGGACTAAACCAGTTAATGTATAACAATAGGTAAAGAAGTAGTGTAGCTGTGGCAGCATGGGAGGCAGAGTGTATCTAACAGTGTTGTACCTTGTATTGGGTCAAAAGTAGTATAAATAAAAATTCATCTCCACAGAAAGCAAGAAGAGAGAGCAAGAGAGAATTGTAAAAGGACAGGAGGAAATAGAGAAAAAGACAAAGAGACAGAAAGAAAGCAAGAGGAGAGAAAGAGAGAGAGAGAGAGAGAGAGAGAGAGAGAAATGTATAAACAAATAATGAAATAGAGGAAAGGGGATGGAAAGTAAGAAGAGTGAGGGAGAAATGGGAAAAGCGAGGAGGAAACAGAGAGAGAGAGAGAGAGAGAGAGAGAGAGAGAGAGAGAGAGAGAGAGAGAGAGAGAGAGAGAAAGCAAGAAGAGAGAGATTGAGAAAAGAGGGAATTATAATGTTAATGGCAATATTAACCATTTCCCTACAAGGTAACATTTGGTAATCATTGACCAAGGAGCCATTAATGCTTTTGGTTGAATTTTATAAAATCTTTCTTTTAAAACAATTTTTTCAGGAAAATCGGTTTATCAAGTCCAGTAGTTGTTATTGCTCTTTCCTGTATTGATGGGGGGGGGGGGGGTCCTTCCTAACGTTTTATTTGAAATAGTGTGGAATATCTACATATTGATTATATCATCATTTTCTCTTTGACTTACATGTGCTATCCATTTTAGTTGTTGCTGTTGTTGGTGGTCCTCAAGTGATGTATTTTCTGTTTTTTTTTTGCTACAGTTCTTTGTTTGTGATTCTGTAGTGCCAGTCCACAAGGTTCAAAGAAGCATGAGCATGAGAAGCATGAGCTTTGCCAAGGCCATCAGACTTCATTTGCTCAAAGTCATTTTTAACCATTGATCTTAAAAGGCAGCTATATACAGCTGACAGTTTATATATTTCTGTACAGGTTTGATGCCATGCATGGCATCCATATAAAGGGCTGATGAGGCTATTTAAAACCTTGACTCGAGTTTTGAGGTGGTTTTGGTTTTGTAGCAATTTGTGATGTCAGGCAAAACTACCTCAGGTGCAACATATTCTATGTTGAATTTCCTTTTCTCCTATACTGATCCATATACAGAGGTATTCGAAGTGTTTAGTATCTAATAATTCCACATTCTGAATTTTCATGATGGATTCAGGGTAGGCGACATCACTGCCTTCATTCCAATTTCAGATCATAGTTTCTGTTTTCGAAAGGTTTATCTTGAGTCCTCTTCCTTCGAAGACTTGGTAGTCGACATCTGAAGTGGAAAAACTGCTTAGAAATGTTTGGAAATATATTTCATTTGAACAGAATTATTACACAATTAAAAGAGCTATACCATAATACACTATAATACACACACACACACACACACACACACACACACACACACACACACGTATATATATATATATATATATATATATATATATATATATATATATATATATATATATATATTATAGTAAAAAGAAAGAACAGTAAGATATATAATCTGTTGTTCTTATTGATATTTTTATTTTTACAAAACAGTTCTCAATGTAAATTTACAGAGCATAAATATTATAAATTAACTGATTTAAAATATGGTTCCTTTGCTACACAGGAATTACCATGTTTGAAGTTTTTAGCTTCGGTTTTGAAACATGGTAATTCCTGTGTAGCGAAGGAACCATATTTTACATCAGTTAATTTATAATATATAATTTAAAATCAAACCCCACTGAAGAATGGAAATCTGTTGATTTTTCTGTTCAAGATCATTCCTATCCCAACTATGAATACCTATGTCATCAGCATCAGTATATTGGCCTCGGGGGCGAAAGCGGGATCCTTGTCTTCTATTGACATATCGTCTAAGAAGAGATTAAATAGACTGGGGATCTCATTTCCTCGTTTTTGTGCTCCTGACAAGGTTTGAAATGTTTTCGTATTGTGGCCCACAATGAATTAGAGGAAAAGAGAATAAGATAGAAAGTAAGAAGAGAAAGGGAGTGAAGTGTCAAGCAGAAGAGGAAATAGAGGAAAGTGTGAGATAGAGAGAGAGAGAGAGAGATAAAGAGAGAGATAAAGAGAGAGAGGGGGGAATGAGAGGGGGGAAACCAATAGTAAAAGTTGTTGATAATTAAGAGTAGATGACTAAATAATCTCCTTTGAAGAGACAAATTGGAAGATCAATGCATCTGTATATCCAGATTGATTGTACTGATTAGCAGCTTGTAAATACTTTAGATTCCCAATGCAAGACGAACAATGATTTGACGTTGTGCTAACTCTTTATATTCTGTGTGAGTGTGCGTGTGAGTGTGTGAGTGAATGCAGGTGTGTGCGTGTGTGTGTGTGTAAGTGTGAGTGTGTGTGTGTATTTTAAAGAGTTTACAACTTGAAATATCAATCCTTATCCCTCTATTTATACATCTTAAAATACATATTGGCAAATTGGGTACAAGGCATTAGTAACTTCTCTCTATCTATATATCGCATTCTTTTCATATCTATCTATCTATCTATCTATCTATCTATCTATCTATCTATCTCATTCTCTTCATATCTCTGTATCTAGCTATCTATCTTTTTTTAATTTTAATTATTTCACTTTGATGGAGGTGATAAAAGTAACTAGGATGCAATGGGTTCTTAATAGTGAAAGAAAAAGAGATGACAATAAAAGAACAGGATTCAAGGAGACGGAAGATTGACATTGCATCGATCTATTTTAGCCTGTTCATATCTATATATCTATCTTAGATTGTTTATATCTATCTATCTATCTATCTATCTATCTATCTATCTATCTATCTATCTATCTATCTATCTATCTATTGATCTATCTATCTAAGTTTGCTCATATGTATATCTTAGTTTGTTTATATGTATCTTATTTCTGTATCTTAGTCTTTCATATCTATCTATCTATCTATCTATCTATCTATCTATCTGAGCCTGATCGTATCTATCTATCTATCTATCTAAGCCTGATCGTATCTATCTATCTATCTATCTATCTATCTATATATCTATCTATCTATCTATCTATCTATCTATCTATCTATCTAAGCCTGATCATATCTATCTATCTATCTATCTATCTATCTATCTATCTATCTATCTATCTATCTATCTATCTATCTATCTAAGCCTGATCATATCTATCTATCTATCTATCTATCTATCTATCTATCTATCTATCTATCTATCTATCTATCTAAGCCTGATCGTATCTATCTATCTATCTATCTAAGCCTGATCGTATCTATCTATCTATCTATCTATCTATCTATCTATCTATCTATCTATCTATCTATCTATCTATCTATCTAAGCCTGATCGTATCTATCTATCTAAGCCTGATCGTATCTATCTATCTATCTATCTATCTATCTATCTATCTATCTATCTATCTATCTATCTATCTATCTAAGCCTGATCGTATCTATCTATCTATCTATCTATCTATCTATCTATCTATCTATCTAAGCCTGATCATATCTATGTATCTATCTAAGCCTGATCGTATCTATCTATCTATCTATCTATCTATCTATCTATCTATCTATCTATCTATCTATCTATCTATCTATCTAAGCCTGATCGTATCTATCTATCTATCTATCTATCTATCTAAGCCTGATCATATCTATCTATCTATCTATCTATCTATCTATCTATCTATCTATCTAAGCCTAATATTATCTATCTATCTATCTATCTATCTATCTATCTATCTATCTATCTATCTATCTATCTATCTATCTATCTATCTTTACATTTCAGAGGCTGCTTAAAGGCTCTTAGCCCAGCCCACTTCACAAAATTTGGCCGAATGATCAATGTGAGAATTTTTTAGAAGTGTTCATTGATTGGGCTGAGAACTTCTACAGTGTCCCAAAAACCTATGTACACTTTATTTGTTAGTAGCATCTATAGTTATTACAAGAGAAACAGTTTTGTAATGAAGTTTGGAAACAAAAGCATCTATTTTTATATTTAAATAAACTTTTAAGTTTTCAAAATGCTAACCAAATACATTTATGACATCTGAAGTGGAAAAACTGCTTAGAAATGTTTGGAAATATATTTCATTTGAACAGAATTATTACACAATTAAAAGAGCTATAACATAATACACTATAATATATATATATATATATATATATATATATATATATATATATATATATATATATATATATATATATATATATATATTATAGTAAAAAGAAAGAACAGTAAGATATATAATCCAGTGTTCTTATCGATATTTTTATTTTTACAAAACAGTGCTCAATGTAAATTTACAGAGCATAAATATTATAAATTAACTGATTTAAAATATGGTTCCTTTGCTACACAGGAATTACCATGTTTGAAGTTTTTTAGCTTCAGTTTTTGAAACATGGTAATTCCTGTGTAGCGAAGGAACCATATTTTAAATCAGTTAATTTATAATATATATGTATATATATAATTTAAAATCAAACCCCACTGAAGAATGGAAATCTAGGTAGGAAACTTTAGTTGGGGTAAAATTGATATTTAAAAGTTAAGTAATCTTTTTTTATATTTTATATATATATATATATATATATATATATATATATATATATATGGGTGTGGGTGTGTTTGTGAGAGGGAGAAAGATGAATGGGATAGTGCTTTCAACAATATTGAATATTAATGGCAACATTTAAAAGAAAGGCATGAACTCTAAAAATGTTATCTTTTGAAATAGCATTGACAAATGGAATTTACATTAGAGTAAAAGAAGTGTAAGCTTTGAGAGAGAATGAGGGAGAGATAATGGAGAAAGGGTAAAAGAAAGAGAGAGAGAGAAAGGGAAAGAATGATGGAAAGACAGAGAAAAATGGAGAGAATTGTAGAAGTATAATTTGGTAGATATATAGTTAAATAAGAGGCTAGATAAGATTAAAATAAAATGAGAAAATGACTTATATAGACAAAGGAAGAGGGAGAGAGAGAGAGAGAGTGTTGAGAGGTACATATGAAGAAAGTGATTGAGAGAGTGAGAGAGACATGATGATGAAGATTATTATTTTTATAGAAAAGGAGAGAGAGAGAAAGAGAAAGGAAAGACTAAAAATAGCTAAAAGAAACAAAATTAATGGAAAAGAAGTAATAGTCATTCTGTTTAGTTGTAAAACTCCACATCCTTTCACCTTTCATTCCTATCTGCTCTCGCACCAAATCTTCTGTAACCCCCTTGCCTTGATCGACCCACTGTCTTTCTCTTTCTCCACATCCTCTCCTTTACCACTCCTATCTGCTCTTCCTCCAACCCTTCTATAACCCCTTGCGTGATAGTGGCCTCCAGCCTTGCTTGGGGTGATACACTTAAAAAAAAAAAAAAAAAAAAGAAATAAAACAGAATTGGGTAATGGGTAGATTGACAGTGATGGAAATAGATAGCTGCTATTAATAGATAAATAAGTGTAAAAGAGTGTGTGTGTGTGTGAGAGAGAGAGAAAGAGAGAGAGAGAGTATATAGAGACTAAACTGACTTTTAACTGGATCAAGTAATACATTAGTTTAAAATATGTAGTCTGTTAAAGGTTGGTTGATTTGTAAGTGACATTAATCCTTCCAAAAGTAAGTTTAGTTTTTAGCTGTGGTCTATCTCTTTGCTGATTGGTTATTTCTATTTAACTCTTGCGTGAACATTAAACCAGCAGCCATCTTGTTTATCCAATCAAAACCCATCTTTTCATCGGCTGCTTTCTATTTTATCCACATTAACAGCTTACTCGTTTTCGATTTTTCGTTCGAGAAACTTCTTCAAAATATATAAAAAATAAGCTGCTCCACTAAAAATAACCGAAGAGGAATCAAATTATATAACAAATTTAAAAGAAAAACAAATCCCTTAAAAACTACTGAGAACGTTCAAAAGCCTTACTTTCGTGTTTTGTTTTCAAATCAATCCAACATGTCATACATATTTCCTGAACAAGAAAGTGTAGTAATGCGTGTGATGGACACATTGAAGAATATGTCACCCTACAAGGAAAAGGTTGGTCAGTTACCACTTATTGATGATGTGTCAAAATTTAATATTTCAGGAGAACAAAATTTCCCAATTCCTCCAAAGAATTCTATTTTCTCATTGCAGGAAAACACACTGCAAAATTCTCCATTCTGGGTAAGTTAATTTTTTAAAAATCTTTTTCTTTCTTTTAATTAGGTCAGATTAGTTCAAGGAGAAGGCCGATGTCCATGACAAGATTTATCTTTATGGCTTATCCAGATTTAATAAGGAAGTGACAAGTAAACAGATATCTGGGTACACAAAAGTACATACATCTATAAGTACGTACTTGTTACAAATTAATTCTTTATTTATATATGCCCTTTGCTTGTTTAGGTTTGATACTTGGATTCAAAGCAAAAAATATTACTTAAAACAAAGTCAATGGTTTTATCCATTTTTTTCCTGCTCAAGGGAAACCATCCATGAATCTGATTTAGATATTTGTACGTTTTATATATTCTGCTTAGATCTTCATGCTTACCTGATCATAACAATCTTAACTTCATCAAGTCTAGAGTCAACCATTATCTATCTTACATAACCTTATAATCTGCTCTTACTTCCTCCTCTTATGTCCAGACAACAACCTCATTCAGTAAACCTCTAGCTTGAGTGATTCTTGGGCCTTGTATTGGGCCTACATTTCATATAAGAAAGTATTATATAATATCAAAATTTAATTTATAGCATTAAAATTGGAAGCTAAAACAAATATAAAAACCATAATATAATTTGTTTCCATTGAAATTAGATTTTATTTTTCTGAAAAAAAGGTTTAAACTCCTTAAAACTTTTAGAACTTCCTCATTTTGTTAAAAAAAAAAATATATTGTAAAAATTTACTGTTCAGTAAATTTTTACAATATATATATTTTTTTCTCATATTCTTTCACGTTCTGTAAACTCTTGTGTCTCAGTGTCTTGCTTGGGGAGAAATCACACACACACACACATACACACACACACACACACACACACACACATATATATATATATATATATATATATATATATATATATATATATATATATATATATATATATACCAGATGTAACACTAAAATTGGCCAAATCATGTAACACCAAAATTGTCCAATTGTTAGATTAAGCTTTGAATTGTTGTATCTTAGAAATGATTAAAGATATCTTACTGGAATTCTCTGAGGTTTTTATAAGACTATTGGCCTTTAGTTGAAATGATGATCCCTCTTGCTGTTGTGTCCTCCTGATTCAGAATTCTTCTCTACTGTTCCCTCTTTTTAAAATTTATACATTGTTCTCTTGATGGTTCTTGAATGGACTTTGAAGATGGAAGCCAGAGTATGAATGTTGGTACAACTAATGAAGGCCTGAATGATCTTTTTTCCACTCAGCATTGCTCAGTTGGAAAGACAAACGATTTTAACCTGTTCTCTTTCTAGCTGAATAACTCAAAGGGTTTTTCAGTGATTCTTATAACAAATGGTGTCAAGATGGCTAAATGTCATATATGAAAACCTGGAAAAAGAAACTCAATTAGTTTAGTATTTTTTTAGATATTAAACATTTTGTGGGATGGACAATTATCCCATGCTCTTACATGATTTGGGCAATTTTGCTGTTATACTTGGTATATATATATATATATATATATATATATATATATATATATATATACCCAAGTATAGGATTGGTGTATACGGAATAAATTCCAATAACCAACAAATACTATTCTTAAAAGAGTGCTCAATACAGAGTAGAGCGAATATAATCATTTATTCGAAAATTATAACATAAAAGTGTTATAAAATCACTACAAAAATATCCATTTTGTTTCAACACTTCTGGTGCCTTCTCAAGTGATGGTGTTGAGTATCATCACTTGAGAAGTCACCAGAAGTGTTGAAACAAAATGGCTATTTTTGTAGTGATTTTAAAACATTTTTATTTTATAATTTTCAAATAAATGATTATATATATATATATATATATATATATATATATATATATATATATATATATATATATATATATATATATATATATATATATATGTATATATATATATGTATGTATATATATGTATGTATATATATGTATATATATGTATATATATATATGTATGTACATATATGTATATATATATATATATGTATGTATATATATATGTATATATATAAAAGTTTTAAATAATGTATATTTTCAGAGCAAATTTTTAAATTAGACAGGTTTTATTGGAAACACAAAAAAATTATTTTAACAATTATTTAAAGATTTTCTCTTGTTTCGTCCAAGATAATAATTGGTTTGGTTTCAATTTATGTAAAAAATTGTCCACGTGTTTGTCCTTTCATTTCTATCATCATTGGTTCAAGAAAAATGAATTATGCGTTATAATTTTGAAATTCAAGAAGACTTTAATTTTTTTCTTTTTTTCGTCGTGGTGTTTGGTGTATGGAATATTAATAAAATTAAATTATGTTTTAACTGTGGTGAGAGCAATGAAATTTCTAAGACAAAATGTTTAGACAAACATTTTGAGGTTCAGCCTTTGATTGTTTCGTGAGGAGGATCTACTTGTGCATGAAGGAATGGCATGGAGAAACTTTCAGCTTTGAGCATGAAAGATATTTGTCAGTCTGTTTTAATTTGTCCAAACTATTGCTTTGATATTGATTACTCAAGATGTTATTACAGACTCAACGTTTCAGTCAAGTACCCTTTGGCCATCATCAGGGAACCATTATTCTAATTTATTCAAACTATTGCTCTGATATTGATTACTGTTGTTGTTATTACAGACACAATGTTTCAGCCAATTACCCTTTGGCCTTTCATCAGGAAACATTATTCTTTTTTGTTTAAACAATTGTTCGGATTGAATGATTTGTCTTCTATGCTTTCTTATCACCTTTTTCCAGGTTATTTCAAACCAGAAAATATTTTCAAATTGTAAAAATTTTGTTTTTGAAGTTTATTAGTTTACTGGTACAAGTGATATTAATTAATGAAATGGTGGAGAAAAGGTAGATTCGTGCCTTTCCCAATGGTATTTGCATGTAAATGAATATAACAAGCCTGACTGGAATTGGAAGTTGGCTACCCAATTTCCAATTCTGAGCCATTATACATTAAACCAGCTGCACATCCAAGCTTACAGAAGCTGGTATTACCATGCAGTCATCCATCTAGGTACTGACCAGGCTTGATGTTGCTTAACTTTGGTGATTGTATGAGAACTGGTGTTTCAACATGATATGACCATAAGCTGAGACAGCCAAGGTAAATTAAGAGTCATATCTAGATACTTGAAATCCCCATTAATTGGAAAATCTCTGAGTGGATTGGGTTACCCAATTTGATGGTATTTCTAACTGGGTCCCACCTGCAAGGTGATGTATTGCTTTTATCAAAACCCGTCACCGTATTGCACATGTGTGGCCACTTTGTCACTCTGATAATAATAATAATAATAATAATAATAATAATAATAATAATAATAATAATAATAATAATTATTGCCTATTAGATCTTTCTGACTAGCATGAAAATAATCATCAGTGTGCCATTTTACTGTTATTCCAGGATTTTAGCTAAAGTTTATTCTGGATATTTCTTGCACTTATTGATTCTCATATATTTTTTTTTAAGCGTTTCACCCCAAGCAAGGTGGGAAGCCACTAGCACGCAAGGGGTTACAGAGCGTTGGAGCGAGAGCAAATAGGAGTGATAGAGGAAAGGATGAAGAAAAGGATAGGGGATAGATCAGGGCATCTGGAGACATTGATTGACATTACATTTGAATAGTTGGAGATTATAGATATCAGGGAAACAGGAAGAGGCGAGGGAGTTCCACATGCAGGAGGTGTGAGACATGATGCTATTGGAGGAGAAAAGATGGCTACATTTAACAGTTTATCAATAAAATAAATTATTTCATCTTGGGTCAAATAACTTTTATATCCAGTGTTCTTTCAGGATATGGATGACATGGCTCTCCACAACTTCCTATCCTTTGTAGTTCTAAGCAATATTTGCTCCATCAATATTCCCCCCAATTCCTGTTCTGCCACCCAATTACATAAGCTCATTAGGTAGATTGATCATGGCTCTCCACAACTTTCTATCCTTTGTAGCTCTGAGCAATATTTGTCCCATTACCATGCCTCCATGTCCCTGTTCTGCCATCCAATTACATAATCTCATTAGGAAGATTGATCATGGCTCTCCACAACTTTCTATCCTTTGTAGCTCTGAGCAATATTTGTCCCATTACCATGCCTCCATGTCCCTGTTCTGCCATCCAATTACATAATCTCATTAGGAAGATTGATCATGGCTCTCCACAACTTTCTATCCTTTGTAGCTCTGAGCAATATTTGTCCCATTACCATGCCTCCATGTCCCTGTTCTGCCATTAAATTACATAAGCTCATTACGTAAATTGATCATGGCTCTCCACAACTTTCCATCCTTTGTATCTCTGAGCAATATTTGTCCCATTACCATGCCTCCATGTCCTTGTTTTGTCATCCAATTACATAAGCTCATTACGTAAATTGATCATGGCTCTCCACAACTTTCTATCCTTTGTAGCTCCGAGCAATATTTGTCCCATTACCATGCGTCCATGTCCCTGTTCTGCCATCTAATTACATAAGCTCATTACGTAGATTGAACATGGCTCTCCACAACTTTCTATCCTTTGTAGCTCTCAGCAATATTTGTCCCATTACCATGCCTCCATGTCCCTGTTCTGCCATCCAATTACATAAGCTCATTACGTAGATTGATCATGGCTCTCCACAACTTTCTATCCTTTGTAGCTCTGAGCAATATTTGTCCCATTACCATGCCTCCATGTCCCTCTTCTGCCATCCAATTACATAAGCTCATTACGGAAATTGATCATGGCTCTCCACAACTTTCTATCCTTTGTAGCTCTGAGCAATATTTGTCCCATTACCATGCCTCCATGTCCCTGTTCTGCCATTCAATTACATAAGCTCATTACGTAGATTGATCATGGCTCTCCACAACTTTCTATCCTTTGTAGCTCTGAGCAATTTTTGTCCCATTACCATGCCTCCATGTCCCTGTTCTGCCATTAAATTACATAAGCTCATTAGGAAGATTGATCATGGCTCTCCACAACTTTCTATCCTTTGTAGCTCTGAGCAATATTTGTCCCATTACCATGCCTCCATGTCCCTGTTCTGCCATTAAATTACATAAGCTCATTAGGAAGATTGATCATGGCTCTCCACAACTTTCTATCCTTTGTAGCTCTGAGCAATATTTGTCCCATTACCATGCCTCCATGTCCCTGTTCTGTCATCCAATTACATAATCTCATTAGGAAGATTGATCATGGCTCTCCACAACTTTCTATCCTTTGTAGCTCTGAGCAATATTTGTCCCATTACCATGCCTCCATGTCCCTGTTCTGCCATTCAATTACATAAGCTCATTACGTAGATTGATCATGGCTCTCCACAACTTTCTATCCTTTGTAGCTCTGAGCAATATTTGTCCCATTACCATGCCTCCATGTCCCTGTTCTGCCATTAAATTACATAAGCTCATTAGGAAGATTGATCATGGCTCTCCACAACTTTCTATCCTTTGTAGCTCTGAGCAATATTTGTCCCATTACCATGCCTCCATGTCCCTGTTCTGCCATTAAATTACATAAGCTCATTAGGAAGATTGATCATGGCTCTCCACAACTTTCTATCCTTTGTAGCTCTGAGCAATATTTGTCCCATTACCATGCCTCCATGTCCCTGTTCTGCCATCCAATTACATAAGCTCATTACGGAAATTGATCATGGCTCTCCACAACTTTCTATCCTTTGTAGCTCTGAGCAATATTTGTCCCATTACCATGCCTCCATGTCCCTGTTCTGCCATTCAATTACATAAGCTCATTACGTAGATTGATCATGGCTCTCCACAACTTTCTATCCTTTGTAGCTCTGAGCAATATTTGTCCCATTACCATGCCTCCATGTCCCTGTTCTGCCATTAAATTACATAAGCTCATTAGGAAGATTGATCATGGCTCTCCACAACTTTCTATCCTTTGTAGCTCTGAGCAATATTTGTCCCATTACCATGCCTCCATGTCCCTGTTCTGCCATTCAATTACATAAGCTCATTACGTAGATTGATCATGGCTCTCCACAACTTTCTATCCTTTGTAGCTCTGAGCAATATTTGTCCCATTACCATGCCTCCATGTCCCTGTTCTGCCATTAAATTACATAAGCTCATTAGGAAGATTGATCATGGCTCTCCACAACTTTCTATCCTTTGTAGCTCTGAGCAATATTTGTCCCATTACCATGCCTCCATGTCCCTGTTCTGCCATTAAATTACATAAGCTCATTAGGAAGATTGATCATGGCTCTCCACAACTTTCTATCCTTTGTAGCTCTGAGCAATATTTGTCCCATTACCATGCCTCCATGTCCCTGTTCTGCCATCCAATTACATAATCTCATTAGGAAGATTGATCATGGCTCTCCACAACTTTCTATCCTTTGTAGCTCTGAGCAATATTTGTCCCATTACCATGCCTCCATGTCCCTGTTCTGCCATCCAATTACATAATCTCATTAGGAAGATTGATCATGGCTCTCCACAACTTTCTATCCTTTGTAGCTCTGAGCAATATTTGTCCCATTACCATGCCTCCATGTCCCTGTTCTGCCATTAAATTACATAAGCTCATTACGGAAATTGATCATGGCTCTCCACAACTTTCTATCCTTTGTAGCTCTGAGCAATATTTGTCCCATTACCATGCCTCCATGTCCCTGTTCTGCCATCCAATTACATAAGCTCATTACGGAAATTGATCATGGCTCTCCACAACTTTCTATCCTTTGTAGCTCTGAGCAATATTTGTCCCATTACCATGCCTCCATGTCCCTGTTCTGCCATTCAATTACATAAGCTCATTACGTAGATTGATCATGGCTCTCCACAACTTTCTATCCTTTGTAGCTCTGAGCAATATTTGTCCCATTACCATGCCTCCATGTCCCTGTTCTGCCATTAAATTACATAAGCTCATTAGGAAGATTGATCATGGCTCTCCACAACTTTCTATCCTTTGTAGCTCTGAGCAATATTTGTCCCATTACCATGCCTCCATGTCCCTGTTCTGCCATTAAATTACATAAGCTCATTAGGAAGATTGATCATGGCTCTCCACAACTTTCTATCCTTTGTAGCTCTGAGCAATATTTGTCCCATTACCATGCCTCCATGTCCCTCTTCTGCCATCCAATTACATAATCTCATTAGGAAGATTGATCATGGCTCTCCACAACTTTCTATCCTTTGTAGCTCTGAGCAATATTTGTCCCATTACCATGCCTCCATGTCCCTGTTCTGCCATTCAATTACATAAGCTCATTACGTAGATTGATCATGGCTCTCCACAACTTTCTATCCTTTGTAGCTCTGAGCAATATTTGTCCCATTACCATGCCTCCATGTCCCTGTTCTGCCATTAAATTACATAAGCTCATTAGGAAGATTGATCATGGCTCTCCACAACTTTCTATCCTTTGTAGCTCTGAGCAATATTTGTCCCATTACCATGCCTCCATGTCCCTGTTCTGCCATTAAATTACATAAGCTCATTAGGAAGATTGATCATGGCTCTCCACAACTTTCTATCCTTTGTAGCTCTGAGCAATATTTGTCCCATTACCATGCCTCCATGTCCCTGTTCTGCCATCCAATTACATAATCTCATTAGGAAGATTGATCATGGCTCTCCACAACTTTCTATCCTTTGTAGCTCTGAGCAATATTTGTCCCATTACCATGCCTCCATGTCCCTGTTCTGCCATTCAATTACATAAGCTCATTACGTAGATTGATCATGGCTCTCCACAACTTTCTATCCTTTGTAGCTCTGAGCAATATTTGTCCCATTACCATGCCTCCATGTCCCTGTTCTGCCATTAAATTACATAAGCTCATTAGGAAGATTGATCATGGCTCTCCACAACTTTCTATCCTTTGTAGCTCTGAGCAATATTTGTCCCATTACCATGCCTCCATGTCCCTGTTCTGCCATTAAATTACATAAGCTCATTAGGAAGATTGATCATGGCTCTCCACAACTTTCTATCCTTTGTAGCTCTGAGCAATATTTGTCCCATTACCATGCCTCCATGTCCCTGTTCTGCCATCCAATTACATAAGCTCATTACGGAAATTGATCATGGCTCTCCACAACTTTCTATCCTTTGTAGCTCTGAGCAATATTTGTCCCATTACCATGCCTCCATGTCCCTGTTCTGCCATTCAATTACATAAGCTCATTACGTAGATTGATCATGGCTCTCCACAACTTTCTATCCTTTGTAGCTCTGAGCAATATTTGTCCCATTACCATGCCTCCATGTCCCTGTTCTGCCATTAAATTACATAAGCTCATTAGGAAGATTGATCATGGCTCTCCACAACTTTCTATCCTTTGTAGCTCTGAGCAATATTTGTCCCATTACCATGCTTCCATGTCCCTGTTCTGCCATCCAATTACATAAGCTCATTACGGAAATTGATCATGGCTCTCCACAACTTTCTATCCTTTGTAGCTCTGAGCAATATTTGTCCCATTACCATGCCTCCATGTCCCTGTTCTGCCATTCAATTACATAAGCTCATTACGTAGATTGATCATGGCTCTCCACAACTTTCTATCCTTTGTAGCTCTGAGCAATATTTGTCCCATTACCATGCCTCCATGTCCCTGTTCTGCCATTAAATTACATAAGCTCATTAGGAAGATTGATCATGGCTCTCCACAACTTTCTATCCTTTGTAGCTCTGAGCAATATTTGTCCCATTACCATGCCTCCATGTCCCTGTTCTGCCATCCAATTACATAATCTCATTAGGAAGATTGATCATGGCTCTCCACAACTTTCTATCCTTTGTAGCTCTGAGCAATATTTGTCCCATTACCATGCCTCCATGTCCCTGTTCTGCCATTAAATTACATAAGCTCATTACGTAAATTGATCATGGCTCTCCACAACTTTCCATCCTTTGTATCTCTGAGCAATATTTGTCCCATTACCATGCCTCCATGTCCTTGTTTTGTCATCCAATTACATAATCTCATTAGGAAGATTGATCATGGCTCTCCACAACTTTCTATCCTTTGTAGCTCTGAGCAATATTTGTCCCATTACCATGCCTCCATGTCCCTGTTCTGCCATTAAATTACATAAGCTCATTAGGAAGATTGATCATGGCTCTCCACAACTTTCTATCCTTTGTAGCTCTGAGCAATATTTGTCCCATTACCATGCCTCCATGTCCCTGTTCTGCCATTAAATTACATAAGCTCATTAGGAAGATTGATCATGGCTCTCCACAACTTTCTATCCTTTGTAGCTCTGAGCAATATTTGTCCCATTACCATGCCTCCATGTCCCTGTTCTGCCATCCAATTACATAAGCTCATTACGGAAATTGATCATGGCTCTCCACAACTTTCTATCCTTTGTAGCTCTGAGCAATATTTGTCCCATTACCATGCCTCCATGTCCCTGTTCTGCCATTCAATTACATAAGCTCATTACGTAGATTGATCATGGCTCTCCACAACTTTCTATCCTTTGTAGCTCTGAGCAATATTTGTCCCATTACCATGCCTCCATGTCCCTGTTCTGCCATTAAATTACATAAGCTCATTAGGAAGATTGATCATGGCTCTCCACAACTTTCTATCCTTTGTAGCTCTGAGCAATATTTGTCCCATTACCATGCTTCCATGTCTCTGTTCTGCCATCCAATTACATAAGCTCATTACGGAAATTGATCATGGCTCTCCACAACTTTCTATCCTTTGTAGCTCTGAGCAATATTTGTCCCATTACCATGCCTCCATGTCCCTGTTCTGCCATTCAATTACATAAGCTCATTACGTAGATTGATCATGGCTCTCCACAACTTTCTATCCTTTGTAGCTCTGAGCAATATTTGTCCCATTACCATGCCTCCATGTCCCTGTTCTGCCATTAAATTACATAAGCTCATTAGGAAGATTGATCATGGCTCTCCACAACTTTCTATCCTTTGTAGCTCTGAGCAATATTTGTCCCATTACCATGCCTCCATGTCCCTGTTCTGCCATCCAATTACATAATCTCATTAGGAAGATTGATCATGGCTCTCCACAACTTTCTATCCTTTGTAGCTCTGAGCAATATTTGTCCCATTACCATGCCTCCATGTCCCTGTTCTGCCATTAAATTACATAAGCTCATTACGTAAATTGATCATGGCTCTCCACAACTTTCCATCCTTTGTATCTCTGAGCAATATTTGTCCCATTACCATGCTTCCATGTCCCTGTTCTGCCATCCAATTACATAATCTCATTAGGAAGATTGATCATGGCTCTCCACAACTTTCTATCCTTTGTAGCTCTGAGCAATATTTGTCCCATTACCATGCCTCCATGTCCCTGTTCTGCCATCCAATTACATAATCTCATTAGGAAGATTGATCATGGCTTTCCACAACTTTCTATCCTTTGTAGCTCTGAGCAATATTTGTCCCATTACCATGCCTCCATGTCCCTGTTCTGCCATTAAATTACATAAGCTCATTACGTAAATTGATCATGGCTCTCCACAACTTTCCATCCTTTGTATCTCTGAGCAATATTTGTCCCATTACCATGCCTCCATGTCCTTGTTTTGTCATCCAATTACATAAGCTCATTACGTAAATTGATCATGGCTCTCCACAACTTTCTATCCTTTGTAGCTCCGAGCAATATTTGTCCCATTACCATGCGTCCATGTCCCTGTTCTGCCATCTAATTACATAAGCTCATTACGTAGATTGAACATGGCTCTCCACAACTTTCTATCCTTTGTAGCTCTCAGCAATATTTGTCCCATTACCATGCCTCCATGTCCCTGTTCTGCCATTAAATTACATAAGCTCATTAGGAAGATTGATCATGGCTCTCCACAACTTTCTATCCTTTGTAGCTCTGAGCAATATTTGTCCCATTACCATGCCTCCATGTCCCTGTTCTGCCATCCAATTACATAATCTCATTAGGAAGATTGATCATGGCTCTCCACAACTTTCTATCCTTTGTAGCTCTGAGCAATATTTGTCCCATTACCATGCCTCCATGTCCCTGTTCTGCCATTAAATTACATAAGCTCATTACGTAAATTGATCATGGCTCTCCACAACTTTCCATCCTTTGTATCTCTGAGCAATATTTGTCCCATTACCATGCTTCCATGTCCCTGTTCTGCCATCCAATTACATAATCTCATTAGGAAGATTGATCATGGCTCTCCACAACTTTCTATCCTTTGTAGCTCTGAGCAATATTTGTCCCATTACCATGCCTCCATGTCCCTGTTCTGCCATCCAATTACATAATCTCATTAGGAAGATTGATCATGGCTTTCCACAACTTTCTATCCTTTGTAGCTCTGAGCAATATTTGTCCCATTACCATGCCTCCATGTCCCTGTTCTGCCATTAAATTACATAAGCTCATTACGTAAATTGATCATGGCTCTCCACAACTTTCCATCCTTTGTATCTCTGAGCAATATTTGTCCCATTACCATGCCTCCATGTCCTTGTTTTGTCATCCAATTACATAAGCTCATTACGTAAATTGATCATGGCTCTCCACAACTTTCTATCCTTTGTAGCTCCGAGCAATATTTGTCCCATTACCATGCGTCCATGTCCCTGTTCTGCCATCTAATTACATAAGCTCATTACGTAGATTGAACATGGCTCTCCACAACTTTCTATCCTTTGTAGCTCTCAGCAATATTTGTCCCATTACCATGCCTCCATGTCCCTGTTCTGCCATCCAATTACATAAGCTCATTAGGAAGATTGATCATGGCTTTCCACAACTTTCTATCCTTTGTAGCTCTTAGCAATATTTGTCCCATTACCATGCCTCCATGTCCCTGTTCTGCCATCCAATTACATAAGCTCATTAGGAAGATTGATCATGGCTTTCCACAACTTTCTATCCTTTGTAGCTCTCAGCAATATTTGTCCCATTACCATGCCTCCATGTCCCTGTTCTGCCATCCAATTACATAAGCTCATTACGTAGATTGATCATGGCTCTCCACAACTTTCTATCCTTTGTAGCTCTGAGCAATATTTGTCCCATTACCATGCCTCCATGTCCCTGTTCTGCCATCCAATTACATAAGCTCATTAGGTAGATTGATCATGGCTCTCCACAACTTTCTATCTTTTGTAGCTCTAAGCAAAATTTATCCCATCACCATGCCTCCATATCCCTTTTCTGCCATCGAATTACACAACCTCATTAGGTAAGTTGATCATAGCTGTCCACAAGTTGTGGAGAGCCATGATCAATCTACCTAATGAGCTTGTGTAATTGGGTGGCAGAACAGGGACATGGAGGTAGATTGATCATGGCTCTCCACAAATTTCTATACTTTGTAGCTCTAAGCAACATCTATCCCATCACTATGCCTCTATGTCCCTGTTCTGCTATCCAATTACACAAGCTCATTCGGTAAGTTACTCACTGTCTCCTTCTGTACATCTTGCCTTCAGTATATCCTGTAAGTGTTAAATTCTCCAAGTCCTCTTTCCTCATTATGATAATGGTATTATTAGCCATTTCCTTATGTGTCACAGAAATTCCCACAGTCTCTAAGCAAAAGTATTTTTGTTCCATTTTCCTTAAAATATCCTCCTTGCTCACATATTCCATCCATGGTATTCTCAGCATCCTTCTCTAGAAGCAGATCTCCATTACCTTTGCACCTCCTCTTTATATGTCAGTGAACTTTTTAACATTTACCACCATATAGAAGGACTGATATTATATAGCATGATAAGAGTGCCGAACTATTATGTCATAATCTGAAGCTTAGGCTCTATCTATGAGGGACACTTTGAAAGCAATACCTCCTTTTTATTTCTACAGAAACTGCAACAGATCCAGGGAGCCCAATAACACCTTTGGATTGAACAAGTTTTCAGCTACAAAACAATTTTTCCATATATCAATTACTCTACATTTTTAAGACTCTTTATTTCATGAGTTGACAAGTGTGCAAGACCATCTTGAACATGGTTTATCACATACATTGTTGTTACTAGTGCTGAAATGCAATATATATACTACTTAACTCTGCTCACATCCACTGTTTGGTCTCCATAACTGTTCAACAAATGATAATAGGCGCAGTTATTAAATTCATTGGTACACATCTGCTTCGTGCACACTTTCATGTCAGAAGCCATTTTTTAAAAATGTCTTTCTATAACAAAACAAAAAATTATGGATTATTTGTCAGAAGGACCAATATCTATAGCCATGCCATCAACATTTGCTATCAGATGTTATGAGTCAACAGAATAAAATAGAAGGCATTACTTTCAGATAGATCTTTGTATCAATATTTGAACTTTCCAAGGAGAATTCTTTCCCTTTGAATTTTCGACAGTTATAAGAGAGTACATTTGGAGCTGCATGATGACAGGAAATGATTTAACATCACAGAAAAGGAAATCTACAAACAAAGTTTAAATTCTAGTTGAGTTTAATTGTATGTTTACCTAATTCCTTTGGAAAAAAGCATAAACTTACATTTCCTTGTATTCTGTCCCAGATATCTTTAACAAAAAAGATTTGTAATGGCAGCCTGATTGTTAACAAGTGATGTAATGGAATAAACGGTCATCCCCATGAGTGACTACACTGTAGGTAGTAACTAACTATAAGTATCTGTAAGTCAATGGACTATGGAGTCTAGATGGGATCTATTACTCAGATCTTAGCTGCTGTCAAGAGCAGAGAGGAACCCGGACGAGGCTATGCCGACAGGTCTTGTCCGAGGAGGTAGACAGACCCGAACCGGACAAGAATGCGGGGTTACGGGAATTTTTGGCCGAGCTTACAGGTTCGGATTGACCCACATTAAATTCGGCCTTGTGCCACATCCTACCTCGTGGGGAGGCTGGTAAATATTGTCTAGCTGGGATCTGTTGAGTATGACTCAGACTTACGCGAGAACTACCAAATTTCCAATAGTAGCACTCACTACTGGATTGACTTGTGACGGCCTTGTGCATAACTGTTATCTTTATTCTTATTGTACTGGATCTTTACAATAAACCTTTACTTATATTATCCACCTTGTTTTTCTAGTATATATTCCTATTAGCACGGAATATAACAACAAGAAAAAACAGTGGAAGTGGCAAAACAACAAATGAAGATAAGTTAGATCCAAAATAATGTAACTGGAGCAGTGATGACGTTTTGATTATTGATTCGGTGGGGCTCTTCCTTTGAAGCCATGATGGATTTTGAGGTCATCAGCGGCGAAATTCCACTTTATTTTAATTTCTCTGTGATATAAAGTGGTGGGTCGATTTGAGAATTGGTCTTACCGTTTGTTGATAAGTTGCTGCATTACCCAGGTCATGGTTACCGTTATGTTACTCATGTCGGATATTATTATCATATGTTGCATTACTCATGTCGGTTCACCAAAGATCTTATTACTTGTATGCCTCACTGACTGTTAGACAAAAGAATGGATGGGGGAGCAGTTGAGCAAATCACTTTCCCATAAATAACCTTCTGTCTGGATAGTACTAACGAAATTTTGTTATATCCAATATCAAAATTGATACACTATGCAAGTCAATGCTTTCACAATAAACTTGTTATTAACCACTATCTATGAGTATCTATGTGGATGATACAACGGTTTATAGGTGCACCTCCAAAAGTCTGTAAGACTAGAACCTAGCCACTCATTTCTCTCCTGAACTTGCCCAGGTGACTTAATGGGGAAGGGGATAGCTTGTAAAATTCAATACAGTCAAAACCAAACAAGTAACATTCCACCACCACTGATCAAACCCTGAACTTTCATCTATCATGTTGGATGGGTTTTCTCGCAGGGAGGCTCTTTTGCTTTGAATGTCTGTTGGAATTCAGGTTCTCTCCAGACTTCATATATCTTATCTATTGCTAAATGTGCTGAAAAACAATTGGTTCATTGTACCACACTGCAGCAGGAAACCTGGGATTCTATAGAAACACACTCGCAATGGATTCTGGTTCAGCACACACTGACATGACCTCCATTGAGCGCAAAAGCCTTCTCCCGTATCAACAAACTCAACTTTTTTTTATATGTTCTTGCCAAGCCAGAGAATATACATATTGGGCACACTGTCAGCCTCGAGCTGAGTCACTGACGCGCATGCACCTCGTCATTCCAGCGCCGATATTCAGGCGATTTGCCTCGCTAACAATTCGCTCGTCCTATACGCACATTTAAGCTGCATTACTTCAGTCCTCTTGGACCTTCAAAGTAATTCTCCAGTGCACACACACCAATAAGTATTTGACTCCCCCTGTTTACAAGAGACAGATCAGACCAAAAATGATGCATTATTGCCACATCTGGGCTGGATTTGCCCAATCCTCACTTATCTGTCTTGCGGCCTTGTGGGTGATGAATTATTTTCCACCCTACAACCCCTTTCCCATATACAAAACATTGCAAGCATCTCGCTGCTCTATTGCTACTTCCATGGCATGTGTTCTTCTGACGAGCTACACCCCTTAGTCCCACCAACCCTGACTTTTACAAATGAGACTCGCCATGCCATGTGTGAATCATCCCTATTCCTTTCATATAAGTAAGTTCCACTCGAACAGCTTCTTTCCAAGAAGTAGAGAATGGGGAGGATGTTTTCCCAAGCACTACAATCTTGACCTCTTTAAGTTTAAGGTTAACCATTCTCTTTATGGCATAAACCCATGAACTTCACTTTTTTCTTAGCCTTATACAACACTGCACAATAATCCTCTAACTTGCATTCAGTAAACATTAACATTGAAAAAAAATCAATGGTGGTAAAGTTTTCAGCATATACTTATATAAGCAATGTTAGTAGTATAACTCGTCTTTGACCGGATGTTTCATTCCTGGGAATTTTTGCCGTTCGATTGGAGCAGTTTAAGTTTAAAGTCAGATCACTCGAAAATCAATATTAGTAACAACATTTGGGGGCAACTGAGGCACATCCCCAAATGGGGGGTTAACAATTTGAATGGGGGTTGGCCCAGAAAAGGGAACTGTATAATAATAAATAATATTATTGTAATAATTTAAACTATTTAAAGTTTTTATGAAAGATATATATCCAAGAACAGATAGTAAACAGTAAAACGTTGCTGAGAGTTATAATGGACAGGAAGTAGTGGAGAGCCGTTGTCGCCAACAATTTGGACTCAAAACCAACACTGAAGAATTATCTATCAAACAAAAGAAATTTCATCTAAATCGGATGAAAACTGTGGAAATGCATAAACAACATCTGATCACACACACAGACGGACATACACACATATTTTGAGAATTATATATATAGATTGATAAGAACTTGTTTTGGGAATGTCATGTTTTATTATTCAAACTAAATGAAACATAATTTTTATTTACAAATAAATCCAAAATTATAGACCATAGAAATATTAACACAATATCCCAGAGAGAGAGAGAGAGAGAGAGAGAGAGAGAGAGAGAGAGAGAGAGAGAGAGAGAGAGAGAGAGAGAGAAATCAATGACTAGTTTATTATGTTACATGCAAATATAAGCTCCTTGATATTCTATAATCTTCATCAATCTTTCAACCATTGATTTTGTTGACATTTCTAATTTCTAAGCGCGTAACTTACTCTTTTTGAGTAAGGTCACGTTTACTTATCATCTCTCAGTTGCGTCTCTGTCTTTGGACAGAGTGCGCTCAGCGCTTCTCTGTCAAAGCACAGAGGGGCAACTGGGAAAATAATACTGAAGAGGTGCCCAGCCCTGGGGAACAGCTGCTCGAGGCCGCGCCCTCCCATTGCACCAGAGGGAGGGATCGGTGCTCGTACCGAGGCCAGCGCAACCGACGGTTGCGAGAGCTGAGGGGAATTTTTCTTCCTGTCCTGGGTGTACGCGCTCGGACCCCCACCTAAAAATAGACCTTGTGTCGCATCTCGTCCTAGTAGGGGGTACAGAGTAAATACTTACTCTGTTCATTTTAACATTACCTTTCAGCAATTTTAATTGTTTTTCAGTTGCTTGAATATTATTTTCCACTCTTGTCTTGCGACATATGTGATACACACTTAGGCGATCATGTATCTTTCAATACATGACTGACGAGGCAGATTTTTCCCACAGTAGGTTGCCATTTCTTTCTGCTGTAGACCATCCAAGGCTATAGAATCCAGTCTGCTCTGCTATTTACCCATAACTGGGGGGGGGGGAGAAGATGAGGATTCATACCTTTCCCAAGGGTATTAGCGCGTAAGTGAATGTAATGGATTCGACTGGAATTTGAACTTGGCTCTCCGATTTCTCAATCTGAGCCACTATCCATTATTCCACTGTACCTCCCTCTTGTAGACATCTCTTTTAATGCTGAAACCGTAAATGCTCTATTAAATTAATATTTGGTGAGGATGGGGACCATTCTATTAAACTGATATTTTTCAAATATTTTTCGCAAGGTGGACAATAGTCAGGTACCTGTAATTTCACGGCCTACAATGCTAGTCAACATTACTCCACCTCCTCCCAATTATTTTCTCAGTTGTGTTGATTTCCAAGAAGGACTCAACCTCTAGGTCGCACATCCAGTTCAAACAATGTAGCTCTACATTCATTATTAAAAATTATTTACATTATTCGGACTATTGTCCTCATCTTTGTCGGCATATTTATTACAACGTTTCAGCCGTTGTACACTCCAGCCTTCTTCAGGTGGTTGGAATGTCGAACTGAACCCTTTATTTCGCTCACTTATGGACACAGGGCACAGTGGATAAAGACCTTAGTTAGATCCAGTGACAGGACCCAAAGAGTGTGAGTTCAATACCCGGTTAAGGCAGTGGAGAACTTACAGAGGAAAATTAACAGGAGATAACTGATAACTGACACCCATTAAACATGGCACGTGGAACTAGAACAGTCTACCTCAGTGAGCGAAATAAAGGGTTCAGTTTGACATTCCAACCACCTGAAGAAGGCCTGAGCGTACAACGGCCGAAACGTTGTAATAAATATGGCGACAAAGATGAGGACAATAGTCCGAATAATGAAAATAATGTACATAATATCTCATCTCAGAAATATAGACAGATACTGAAAGGCCGAAACGTTGTAATAAATATGGCGACAAAGATGAGGACAATAGTCCGAATAATGTAAATAATGTACATAATACCTCAACCTCAGAAATATAGACAGATACTGAAAGGTTGAAACATTGTAATAAATATGGTGACAAAGATGAGGACAATAGTCCGAATAATGTAAATAATGTACATAATACCTCATCTCAGAAATATAGACAGATATTAAAAATTATTGTTGAGAAATATGTTTTAACGTACTTCTTCATGCAACTTTCATAGTTTTGCTTGTGATATTTACATAAAGATGGTTTTGTTCTTTTCATGTCTTTAGCCAATATACTCAATGTTCTGCATCTTTTTGCTTACATTTGCAAACTCAATTTCTTCAAATATTTTTTAGTGATCGATCTATTTTCTTACCTCTTATTCTGTTTTTAAAAATATTCTCAAATCTCTTTTTGGGACATTCTTATAGGCAATTTAAAATGAATATATTGTGAGAACATTGACTTGAATCATGAAATGCGACATAGTGTAGCGGTCAGTCATATTTAAAAGTATTAGGATTTGAAATTGATATGTATGATATAAAATGGAAACTTAAGCACATACACATACACTAAGTTTGCTTCTAGGAAAGTTGATTCTCTGTGTCATGCTAGACAATTTTCTCGCCAACATCGATCTGATACATTTATAAGTTTACCATTCATCCATGCATTGAACATTGCGGCCACATCTGCTCTGGTTCTTCTGCTATGTATTTAGATATTGTTGATAAAATACAAAGAAGAATCTGCAATGTTATCGGTCCTGACCTGGCATCTCGGTTTCACTCACTTCCCCACCGTTGTTATGTAGTTATCCCGGGGCCTTTTCTATAAATACGTTCAGAGTAATCTTGCCAGGATCTGTCTTAGACATTTAAGAATCGACCATATGTTTATGTATTGAATATTGCTGTCTCATTTGCTCTGGTTCTTCTGCTATGTATTTAGAGATTCTTGATAAAATCCAAAGAATTTGCAATGTTATCGATCTTGACTTGGCATCTTGGCTTCAATCACTTTCCCACCACCATAATGTAGCTTCTCTGTGCCTTTTCTATAAATATTTTCATGGTAATTGTTCTGATGATACCTTGTATTTACGAATTTGAATGCAATACTAGTTTGGCAGCTAGGGTTCATCATTTTACAGTTGACATAGCTTGATGTAACCGTAGGTTCTATGCTAACAGTTTCTTCATTTGAACCTCTCGCTTATTTCAGCCTCTTGCTTTCCGGTCAACTTTGATCTTCAAAAATCTAAAAACAATGCCAGTCGTTATCTTCTGTCTCCTTAATTTCTTTTAGTGTTCTTGCTCCTTAATAATGTTTTTTTTTCTCATATTCGCTAACCCCTTGTATCTTAGTGGATTTATTGCCTTGCTTGGGGTGAAACGATTAAAAAAAAAACAGAAACACTTATCGAAAGTTCTTTTCTTGCAACATTTTAAAGCCTTTCACATGCAGAAACTTTTATCATTTTGTAATCAATAATATATAAAATATTCAACTACGTTCTATTCATCTGGCGATCTTAAAAGTTTTCACATAATTTAACAAAAAAAAATTACTGTGTCAAAAGGACAGTTTTTCTTTTGACACCACCATTATTGTATACTCCCTTTGCAATTTGCATTGTTTTAAAAAGTTATTTTTAGAATTATTGCAGTGGGACTGGCAAATAGGATTTTCACTATTTGCATATTTTGGTTATAAAATAAATAGAGCAGTCTAAAGAGTCAGACGACAGGAAGTTGATTGAATCACGTATCATAAAACAACACTATACCACAATTTGAATAAAACCAAACATACAAAACATGATTTATACATTTTCTTTTCTTTTCAAGAATTGACACAAAAAGTATCAAAAGCCATTTATTTTATTCGATTGCTTATTAACAAAATAATTTCATATTTACAAGAACAAGATTATAAAAATATGTGAACCAACTACAGTGAAATTAAGAAATAAATGAAAACAATTTTTTTTATCCATAAATTTATAGAAATATCTGTAAACATAAGAACAAGGAAATTTAAATAAACAACGACAAGAAATTGTAATTATAATAAAAATAAGCATTTTCTGGTCATTATACCTTTTCGTCTCATATTCTTTTATATCTCAGATTATGTGTTTCATTTTTCCAAGTCGGAGGTTTCTCTAGATATTCTTATACATAGAACATAAAATGGGCCATTATTTTTACTGAAATTGTTTTATTCTACAGTTAAGACACTTTTATAAAATCATGAATAAAAATATCTGTTTCCATAGCTATAATATCTGTTAATATCTGTTTTATGTTTTCAATTGGTAAATAATAAATATTGCATTGTAGTTTATTTGCATATTTTTATAATCTTGTAAATATAAATTTCTTATTGCAAATGAACATTCAATTAGTGTTTAGTTTAATATTTTTGTTGTCAATTCTTGAGAGAAAAAAATCCAGGTTCATATATTTGGGGTTTATTAAAATTCTAAAAATAGAAAAATAAAAAATTGTCGAGTATGCAGTAAGCAGAGTCAGAAGAAAAACCCTCTTTGACACACTGTTTTTGCATGTATTTAGTAACCCTCATTTCAATTTCAAACATTTTCTTGAATTTCATAGGTTTTTAAACTTAAATATAAAATAAGCTTCGAGAAATTTCCATAACAAAAGAATCAAATTTTGTGCAAAAGTAGGCTCAGCCGACGTAAAAAAAACTTTCTCAAATTCATCCCTGATTTAAGAAATCCTATTGGCTAAAAAATAAAAAATACAACATTCGCCCACGCATTTCTCAGAAAGATTCACAACAGCTTTAAGCCCCGTAGAGCCGATTTCGTTGTTAAAAAAGCTATAAATAATAATGGCGAACGAATTTTCGTCGCAATTGAGATTCGCACACGCGAAAGATACACACGGGAATTATGTGTCAAAATTGCCGCCAAAGAAACAAACTTCTTTTATGAGAGATTAGAAAATTTTGCACAACAAACTTTTTCACTCAATATCTTTCATATAAAAAAACTTTTGTCTAAGTTAAATTCAACCTTTTTAATCAAAGGCAAACAACTTTTTCGACATTGAACATTTCCAAAACAGCAAAGAACTTTTTCTCTTAAATATACTTTTACACACATCATTGCAAACAAAGAAATTGTAAATTGTGTATATAAAATGTAATCTGTTGTTTCAAACATGTATTTTTTGTCGTGATTGAATATCGTTACCATTTGGCCATTTCTTATAATTTATGTTTGTGGATATTGCATATTTGATTTGCAGCACAATTTTAAATTTTCACGCAGCCTTCCTAAATCCACTACAGGTACATATGTTACTCTTTGTTCAGGTTTTTTGTATCCCTTCAGTTTATAGCTAAGGAAACTCAAAAAATGTTCAAACTGGATGTAAGAAAAATTTGTTCTGTAAATATTCATAAAGACTTCTTTAATCATTAAAAGATTTTGAAAAACTTGCAACATCGCAGCAACAAATAATTGGCTGTGCAAAGGAAAAAAATGTAAGGGAGGAAACTCTTTAACGACTTTATAAACGACTTTTGCTCTTGTGATGTGAAACGGACTTCTTCCGGAAATCGCGATCGGATAGAAATATTTAGCGTGGAACAGGGAGAAAGAGAGTAAAATGGTGGGAGGAAAATCCAAGTGGAATGGGCCTACTTTTTTGACTGAACATTTGATAATATAGAAATCCTTGCTTTTATCTCAGCTTTGGTATCATTTCATCTATATCAGTTATGAAATAGGTAATTTTGAAATTTGTATGAGAGTAATAAATAAATTAGAAAATGGCTTAAAATCCAGGTATACTTACGAGGAAACTTAATTTTACAAATTTTGATAAGTTTTCCTTTAAAAATAAAATGAAATTAAAAAAAAACAACTATTGAATTAATTAGCTTAATTATTCCTATCTTTCACTTTTACAGTGTAACCCGGATATAAGAGAGTTGTCGGGACCGGAGAAGAAGTCTCTTATATCCGGATTTGGTCTATTTTGTTTACATTAACACAGGCTCTAATTTGGGACCAGAGAAAATCTCTCTTATATCCGAGTTTCTCTTATATCAGGGTCTCTTATATCCGGGTTACACTGTATTTACAGGGAGGTAATTTGGTTAGAGAGCTTTAACGTCTGTTAATAAACAAATTGCAAACGAATGCGGACTTCATCATCATACGCCACATCTAAGCTACTTATTAGGATTCTAATGAAAAAAATCGCAGCAGACCGGAAATATAAAAGTTTTTTTTTTTTTTTTTCCACTGGAGAGAGAGCGTGTGTGAAGAGAGGGCGTAACCTCTCTTATCCTGAGAAGAGAGGTTACGCAAACGCTATACATATATATATATATATATATATATATATATATATATATATATATATATATATATATACACACACACACACACACACACACAAAAACAACTCGAAACTCCGTAGTGAAACTTGAACGAAATTTACATTTATTGACGAGGCATTTACAAATAGAATATAACATGTACAAGTAAGAAGATTGTACATTTTTTTCCTTTCGTGCGCCTTATTATCATTAAGGCAAGATAACCAGTTCAAAAATTAAAATCTTAGGACCATAGAAGCTTGTTTAAATAAATTGTTTTTCAACGAAACAATTTAATTTACTTTCAACAGTCGAAATATCTTTTGGGAAGGTGCAATAATACAATTGCTTTTAAAAAGATCCAAGCAATACACATTCTTTCAAAAAAGGTTCGCTTACTTATTTTTTAAAGGTGAAATTGAGAAGGATGGCAAATTAACCAGAGTCAAGAGGAACCACAATAATATCGAGAAATCTCATTGTATTCTTTTTTGTAAACAAAAATTTTCATTTCCTTTTCCGGTTTCTTTTAACTTCTGCTTTTTTTTCTTTTGCTTCAAGAAGCAGCCATGTTCGTCTACTGGTGACAGTCAAAACAAAATTCTTTCTTACTTAGAGAATTTTTCATAAACAGCTTGTGACCGTATCGAAATCCTTCTGATTTTTCCAACCAATTTGACCCCCTTATATAGGCCCCGAATAGGCTCCAGATTTGAGTCCCAAATCTTAATTTGCGTGAAAGGAAGTTACCCGCCTTACTGGAAAATATCGAAAAGTGTATCGTTTTTTTTAAAATTTGAAATATAAATTTAAAAAATTAACAACATGTCTTATACTGGCGGCTTTTGTTCGAAACTTTCTATTTTTAGAAAGTTTAAAATCTTACACGTCAAATTTATTAGTTTTTTTACTACTCGTCTGGCTTCCTTTTTATAAACACGTCGAGTGTAATAAACAAACCTATGCTATTATTGCCGTTTATTTTTATCTTCACCTTTTTAATAAATTAATCATTTATTTAATTTATATTTTTTTAATATAAATTTTTATATTCTCCCCCAAAAGAAAGAGAAGAGCAATAAACAAATTTAGTTTATTGTGTTATTTTTTATTATTCTATAATTATTTAATTACTTATTTTTTTATTATTTCATATTACTTTCTTATAACATTTTTATAAATAGGGCAAATACATTGTTTAAGATGCCGAAAACATAAAACACTGGGTTTATATTAATCAGAATGCTACCCTAGCGAGTAAGACAAGTACAGAATGATCTACGTATGCTTCATAGATTACACAAAGGCATTTGATAAGATAAGATACGAGGAGCTACTTGAAATAGTAGAAAATCTTGAAATGTCATTCAATTCATGTAATCTGCCACATATATTGTTAAACAAATAACTTGCAAGTAGATAGAGAACAAGTTTAGTGAACACACTAAATTAAAAAGAAGTAGTTAGTAGTAAGACAAAAAAAAGTGTTTTCTCGCTGGATTTATTTAACCTGTACACACAGCGAGAATGATTCCTACGCAAATGACACGGTGTTGATGGGAGATTCAGAAGGAAAAACTAAAATAGCATAATAATAATAATAATAATAATAATAATAATAATAATAATAATAATAAGCTGCAAGAAGACAGAATGCATGATTTTCAGTAAAATGTTATCGGTCCTGACCTGGCATCTCGGCTTCAGTCACTTTCCCACCACCGTAATGTAGTTTTCATGGCAATTGTTCTAATGAGGTTTCCTCTTTGTTAAATTTGTTGTTTTATCCCCCCCCCCCACCATCAGACAATGAATTGTACGTATAGGGACTAGTTAGGACTTTCATAGAGACAATGAGGTATTATGGTGGATGTAGTATGAAAGGTAAGTAAGAATTCATTGTTTAATTTAAGCGCAGTACTAGATTAGCTACTAGGTCTCATTATTTTACTATTAAAAATAATGTAACTAAGTTATATTCTGATAGTTTCTTCTCGCCTGTGGAACTCTCTCCCGGCTTCTTGCTTTCCTGTCAATTATGATCTTCAAATATTTAAATACAACATCAATCGCTATCTTCTGTCTTTCTGGATCCAGTTCTTTTATTGTCATTTCTTCTCATTGGCATTTTCTCATTTTCTTTTACAATCGCGTCTTAGTGGCATTGTTACCTTGCTTAGGGTAAAATGATTAAAAAGGCGGGAGGGGGCAATTTATGTTGCGTATTATGTATCAAGCAGGTGCAGGATTAATTGAACTCTCCGTATAGTGCAGTAACAGACGACGGAAAGAGTGAGACAATAATTTGAAGGCGCACAGAAATAGTGAAAGATGACATTCAGAGTTTGATCCAAATATTCAAGGATCAGAAAGTGTACTTAGAAAAAAAAAGCAGTGGATTGTTATGTAATATTTAATCTTCTATATGGCAGAGAATGTTGGAAAATTTTTTCTCAAGGATGAAGAAAGGACTTGAAGCGACAGAGATGTGGTTCTGCCGACGAGTACTGAGAAGATCATGGAAGTGACGAGAAAGTTTTGAAGCGAATAGGGACTACAGTAACAACTGCTACTAACAATTAGAAAGAGACTGCTAAAATTATTGGGACACGTAATCAGAAAAGAAGGTTTGGAGAATCTAACACACACAGGGCATACTGAAGGTACAAGAACCAGGGGAAACAGTGAGTTTGATAAATGTATGGCAGAACAAGGACCTTTAGTTATTAGGCTAGGGGTCCTCGTTTGACGTCGAGGAAGTATCGAGTGTTAAATTGCTTGAGAAAATGGAAGAACGAGAGTGTAAAAAAACGAGATAATTTTTTTTATTCTGTCGGGAACATTTTCGTGTAGAGAACATTTTGAGGAAAATTCTTGAAAGAAAGCCTGAATTCAAGGAATGTTCTTAAGAGTCTGTGAAGAGGATGTAGAACAAGATGAACTTACTCTGTTAGGGAATTAAAGAGTGTATGAGGTATTGTCTATGCCATCTCCGTCTATTGCACGGAGCGCTAATTTTAGTGTCCTATCCCGATCTCGGCCCGAAGTAAAAGTGAGCCTCTGCTTAGATTCACAGCACGCATGTGTCCGTTTTTTTTATTTCTATTTTCTATTTCATGTGTTGAAAAGCAGTTGTTGATACTGATAGGGATAACCACGCATGCGTGCCTAGTGAAATGATTTAACGTCTTCTACAGTCCAAAAAAACAAAGAAAACTGCAACAAAAGGTAGGAAGTAGTGGAGAACCATGATCACTCACGCCCAGAAGAAGAAGAAATAAAAACGGTTTGTTTTGTTTTCATGATATTTAATAAATATATATATTTTTTACATTTGACTGTACATTTCTGTTTTGATTTTTGACTAACAAATTTTAAGAAAACGTTATGGATTGAAAGTAAGGATGGGACCGTTTTTAAATTCGGGAAATCAATAAGTAAATCAATCTATTTAAATAATTAAAAAAAAATCCATCCAAATTGTATCAGGCACCAAGCCTATATAAACTGATACGTAATTAATTTTAAAGCAGCTTATAGATGCCGCGTGATTAATTTAGGGTGTTCACTTGTGACCTGACTAATCTAAATAAAATATAAAAACAGGGATAACTGTGTTAAGCACCTGCTTATGAACATTGACACACACGCATACATACACAGGCATAAAGGCAGTAGCTTAAAATGGATTTGTGCAAACGAGTTAGCATATTTGAGTTGACTGACTACAACCTGTTGCAAAGTCTGGTATGTCTCTGTTTCAGAGAGAGATACAGACACAAAGATTTTTCCATTTACTTAGTCCAATAGCGATTGGTTGAAAATTCTCTTTTTATACATCGTCAGGTATTTTCTACTCAATTTTTAGATTTTATTTTTGGCATCTTTTTCCTGGAACCTATATATATATATATATATATATATATATATATATATATATATATATATATATATATATATTCTAGTAAAAAGACGCCTTTCGGTCGGCATTTAAGCTAGCTCCTGCATACGGCTCTTGATTGGGCCTTCATAGCAATAGCTAGTGAGGAGTAGATGCGATAGACAGCAATAAACTACAGAAGAACTCAAAAATGATAGCTGCATTTAAGTATTGTATCAATATTTAAGCTTACCTTTTAAAATGATACATTTCAACGATAGTTCTTTTGCCGTCACTTATTTTAAAGAGAATTTGATGTACGTAGGTCCTCACTTTCTGTACAAACATTTATTTTTATTTTATGGGTAACATTTTTTTGATTTTGCAATTAATTTCGATTATTCCCAAATTTATTTCCAAGTTATAAAAATTGTTTTCGCACAAAAAATTTCGTCGCAAAACATCACATAAAAAAATCGCTGTAATGAAAACTTGGGAGTCCAAATTTTCAGTATTGCAGGTTCGGATCCAGTCAGGAATGTTTTTAATTTGCTCACGAAGTTGATCTGATTCCAAAATGGTATGATATGTCGGACTACGGCTTCTAGGAGTAAAGTTGAAGACGCGGACAATTTTATTTTGAAACACTGTAATTTGAGAACATTTTCACTTGAACATCAGCTATTGAAAGTTAGTGGGTTGTCTCCTTTAATTGTTTTTATCAGTAGAAGCCAAGATGGCGGAATCCGAAAACAATCGCAGTAATGAAAACTTGGGATGCCAAAATTTCAGGATTGCAGGTCTGGATCTGGCCAGGAATGTTTTTAATTTGCTCGTGGAGTCGGCCTGATTCCAAAATTGTATGATATGTGGAGCTACGGTTTCTAGGAGTAAAGTTGAAAAAGTGTGACACAGTGACACACTGACATTCGCATTTATTATATATATATATATATATATATATATATATATATATATATATATATATATATATTGATTGTCTTTTTGTGTTGCTTCTGGACATACCTTTGAAATTTGTACAAGCTAGCTATTTTAATTATTATATTTTGAATATTACGACACTTTTCTTCCATGACAATTTTCAATCCCTTTCAATCCCTTCTCTATAGCGAGTGACCCCTGCGAAGTGAAGACAATTGTAACTAAGATGTAAATGACATTAAACTTAAAGATGATCGTCGTTAATAAGTGAATAATTTGTTAATCCTTGATTTACACGTAAGATTCTTAAATGTCTTGTGACACATTTTTATTTCGTTTGTGTCTCTTTTGATAATCGGCTAAAGTAAACAGCTTGGATTAATAAAAGGAAACGTTCTCTTTATATTAAGCTTTAAAGGTTCATTACAGAAAAAGAAATCAGCGACCAGAATTAAGAATCGATTCGAAAAGATTAGTGTCATTTTCATTTAAAAAAATGGCATCAGCTGAATTTGAAAATCAATCCAACGATATAACTGTGTATATTACTTAATTTAATTAAAGCAGGATTTAATTAAGGCAGGATTTAATAAATATCATTTAATTAAAAAATATATTTTGTGCTTTATCGCCATTGTTAGTGTTTTTTTTTTTATTTACAATTTTATGGTCGATTTTTATTCGAAAACTGAAAAATGGGAAAAATCCGATATAAATATTATAAACATTATTTCTAGATTTTAAGTAGAATCGACAATATTTGCATTTGAAAATGTTGTTTACTTTGTGTAAACACTGTCACTATAACAATATCGTTACTTTTTGGAGGTCTTAAGAACATCGATTTTTAAAATCTTCTAAATTTAATTTAATTACTGGATTTGAATAAATTTTTTGTCGATTGTGTGGCTTAAAATGTGATTGTCACAATAAAGTTTATATAATTTCTGTTCTACTTTTTGAGCTTTGTTCGTTTCTCCAAGAATTCCATTTTACGGCAGTTCATATTTCCAACTCGAATGTGTGGGATTACCCCACTTTGTCTGCTAGGAGACTTCTCTTAACTAAAAAGACAAAACAATAGTGAAGCGAAGAGTGGTGGTTGAAATATCTTGTCCCTCTCTTTAAAAGTATTTTTAGAGGCGCTTACGAAAAAGACAAATCTCTTACTCAAAGTGAAGCTTGAAAGGAAACAAGAATTTATTAAGGTGACAAAAAGATTTTTTTACAATATACAATTTGTACAAACTACAATATAGGCGGTCTACAAAATTTCCCTTGTCTACCTTAAACCATCAAGGCAGATTAAGTTTTCTTTGCGATACAAATCTGTTTTCCTGAGAAAACAACAGTTCATAATTTTTTCCATAAACAATAAAAGAATTTTCGTTTATTTTCTTTCAAAAAAAAAATTACATAATTCAAAAAGTTAACAAATTCAAAACGTTGAAGGTTGGGGATGTGAAAGGTGACCTACCTCGGGCGACGCTGGTTCTTTGGATCCTTTAAACAAAATATTCAGGGTTTCTGAGCAGGTGTTCTCAAATATGAGATAAACTCTCATTCGTTTAGAAAAGGCATTTGAATAAGATTTTGGCGGTTTCTTTGCTTAATTGATTTTCATACAATTCAATTTTATTTAAGAATAATTTTTATATTAATTTTTACACATTCTAATATTTTCTTAGTTTTTCATACAATTTTGATATTATCTTTTTTATTAAAATAATTTTTATATAACGCCCGCTAAGTAGCATTGTATAAAACAATATAAAAGAAAATGACTCAAACTCTCTCTTTTCCCTCTTCGACTCCAGGAAACCATATTGACAAGATGTGTCTTGTTTCCCTTCAGGGAAACTTACTCCCCAGGTAACCACACACACACACACACACACACACACACACACACACACACACACACACACACACACACACACACACACACTCCTATTCAGAAAAAAAATCAAACAAACATATGACCACAATAACATCTCCACTACGGCTAATTGTATTTCTCTTATTCCAAAACTATACTGTTCTGTATCTAAATATATAAAACCCATGTATGTATTGAATGCCTTTGAAAATATCGAGACATTCAACCGAATGTTGTTATAATTGTTTTCACTTTTTCCGTTACAAGTGGTAGACGATTTGAATACGTAGCCGCAACAAATTAAAATTATTTATTACGAAACCAAGGATATATATATATATATATATATATATATATATATATATATATATATATATATATATATATATATAGATCCATTGGTATATAACCCCGGTGGATCCTCAGATATTAAATCTGATCCACAGAGAGAGCTCAATGTATTTATTATAACAGAGGATATATTTTATACTGCAAAAAATCCAAAATTGCCTCATGTGGGTATAGTCTATTTCAAACTAGCGCAACCATGACAGTCAGTCTAGGGCTGAGGAGGACTGGCATATGGTTGTTCTAGTCTGAAATAGACTATACCCACATGAGGTAATTTTGGATTTTTTCATATATATATATATATATATATATATATATATATAGTCTTAAAGTGTGCTATATTTATGGGATAAAGTGCTCAATATCAGAGATAGAGCGTGTGTAAATATAAAAGTGAACATAGAAGTCAACACTTAGAGGCGACAGTCTGTTTCATGCTAGTGCAATCGTCAGGCAACTAGTGCTGTTATTTTTTTTAAAAAGTGTTGACTTCCATGTTCACTTTTATATTTATATATATATATATATATATATTTAAAATATATATATATATATATATATTTAAAAAAAGTGTTGACTTCTATGTTCACTGTTCACTTTTATATTATATATATATATATATATATATATATATATATATATATATATATATATATATATAAATTTTTGAATTAGAAATGGCCGAAATTAAATATAGAATCATTTTTTCTCTGATTTGAAATCAGAAGAATGATTTTTGGGCATCGTAAACCCTAGTGTATAAATAAACTCATTTTATCAATGTTCAGTCACTGTACAGCAGGTTTAATGATATATCAACTCAAAGCCAAAGTTTTATTTTCTTGTCAGCTTTGGTAATTTTTTTTCAGAAAAATGTATTGCTGGTATTTTTTTTTTACTATGAAAATGTACTATTGGTAATTTTTTATAATGTATTTTTATATTTTCATGTTTTGACACCTGTTTGGGGGGTTCATTATTTGCCCCTAACAGGTGCTGCCATCCTGAGTCAGGGTGGATCTTTGAATCTTAAGAGGTAGTTCCACCCTTCTCAAACCCTCCTTGCTGCCGAATGTAATTTATTGTCATACCCAGGACGATGTACAGCAGGATGAAATTATGAAAAACACAAGAGGCGGGACACACCCTATAGAAATCCTTTTGGCCCTCCTCACTGTGAAATTAATACCAAATAATTTTGTGTGCAAATTCTTATTCGTCACCCATAACTGATTTAAAATTTGGCACCCCACTCTGGGCACTCTGTCGATTGACGAGGTTGACAATAGACGAGGTTGCTGTTTGTCACGAGCTTGTAGCGAGAGGAGTTAAGACTTGTTGTTGACGAGGATGAACACTTTGAAATTAAAAATGAATTCATCATTCTCAAAAGAAACGAATTCAACACTTGGAAGAATTTTACATATATATTTTTATATTCAAGTACAGGTTGGTACAGATGGAATAAAATTCCGATTACCAAAAACACTATTCTTAAAAGAATACCTTACAATATGAGCAATCTCTCTCTCTCTCGCTCTCTCTCTCTCTCTCTCTCTCTCTCTATATATATATATATATATATATATATATAAAATAGAGGATGTCTGTGTGTGTGTTTCTCTGTCTGTGTGATACCTTGTTACTCGAGATCATCCAACCGATTTTGACCAAAGTTGTCACATGCATTGTACAATGCAACAGATAGGTTCTTAGCGGGAAAAAAAATCAATAATTTAAAAAAATCAATAATCGATAAAGCCGATCAAAAATCGATAAATTCAACTTTTTTTCTGATTTCGTTATGTAGGCTACTTACATTATGACGAGCTCAACGATACCTCATTTTTATTTCTACGCCACTTCGTTTAGCGAAAAAACGTGAAAAACGAAAAATCGATTTCAACACGAATCGATTTCAATACAAATCGATTTCAACACAAATTTTAAAGTAAAAATTCCCTCAATTTTCAAGCAATTTAATACAGACTTCACTCAATTGTAGCCAACAATAAGTTGATTGTTTAACAGTCATTTAACTTGATAATTGAGTCCGCTCATATCGTGAAAACACTCGAATGTCGATTTTTACTGGTTTGTTTCTTATTTTTCGTTGATCTTTCAACCAATTTTCATTAAAATTAACAATTACTTTATAAATGTATCCTCTTTTACATCCCTGGTAGAACAATGAAAAATTGAATATCAAAAACTCCAAAATAATTGTGGTCTGAAGTGGGTCCTCATGTTGCCTGTTTTACCCCTTCATGTCCTCAGCTAACTTCGATTGAATAAATACAGACTACTTCTATTATATCAGTAACTACATTAATTTAAAAAAATTTTTTAATAAAAGTACTTTAAAACAATTGATGACGATAGATTCTGTTACATCTAAACATGATGCTGTTTTTGTTCCATTCTAATTGAACGCTTTTTCTGATCGACCTATAGCTGTTAGTGAGTAATAATATTATAAATGATGAAAGAATAGTATTGTAAGCTGGTGTTATTGTTATTATTATTATTTATTGGTTCTTTATTTATATGTATGTACGTATATATGTATGTATAGCATTGGTCAGCATTGGATGGCGCCTTTTGTTTTACACTTATGCATGGTATCAGAAGCTATTGTGCAGAAAATCAGGAAAGGGAAAGACATTTCATTTATGCTTTAAGTGTGATACTAGCCCAGCCTTATATATATATATATATATATATATATATATATATATATATATATATATATAATTGTAACCAGATCATCGACGTTAAATATAACATATTATAACGTTTATTTGCTAGCTATTTAATCTGACACAGATTAAGTTGATATTCTATAGTTGTGATCGTTTATGTAATAAGTTTACATGGACTAATTCGTTATGCTTATCTAGGTAAGCATGTATGTATGGTTGTATGTATGGTTGTTTCTACATCTGTTTATATATGTGTGTATATACCTGGGAAAATATTTGGGCATGGGTGTCTGCGTGCTGGTTTGTATATGTGTATATGTATGTATGTATGCGTGTGTTTGTATGCGTGTGTATATATATATATGTGTGTGTGCCTGTGTGTGTATTTGTGTGTATATATGCATATATTTGTGTATATGTGGGTTCGTGTATGTGTTTTTATATTGGTATATATATATGCCGTTTTTTGTATGTTTGTGTGCGTTTCTTGTTTGGACATGTGAGTTTGTTCGTTTTTTTTTGTATGCGTATGTGTGTGTGTACATATGTATGTGTGTGTATATATGTCTTTTTTCTTTGCTTTGTCTGTAGCCCGATATGCGTATTTCAACTACGTATGTGTATACATCGTACATATGCATGTATTTCTTACCTTTATTTGATCCACATTTTATATCTATGTGATTGCGTATGTAAAATATTGAGAGTAGCTTTGTGTTGTTTTATTAGTGTATTTGTGCTTAAATTTTGGTGAGTCTGATTATTTGTATATAGGTAGGTGTGTGTGATTGCTTGTACAGTGTAACCCGGATATAAGAGAGTTGTCGGGACCGGAGAATAAGTCTCTTATATCCGGGTTTATCTTATATCTTGGTTTGGTCTATTATATATACATTAACACAGGCTCTAATTTGGGACCAGAGAAAAATCTATCTTATATCCGGGGTTCTCTTATATCCGGGTTATACTGTATATGTTTTTACCAGTATATACATGTGTCTGACATAATTTTTTTTTGCGTGTTTTTTATATGTTTGTCTGTGTTTATTCATGTTTCTTTTCCTTTTTTGAATTTTTCCTTCTATTTCCTGTGTGAATATCCCTCCTTGTATTTGCGTGCTCGTATATTTGATTATATATACGTGTTTGTGTATTAGTGTTGTGGCCTGTCAGGGGCCAGAAAGAAAGACATGGAAAGAAGGTAGGTTGAACAAGTGTATTGAAATAACACAAAATAAGAGTGTTATTAGTCAGCAGATAGAAGTGTCCGTCCGAAACTGTCAGGTTACACTGCGTCCCGACTGCCTCTGCTTAGGAAGTCTCGCGGGTTAGTATTTATGAAGGAGGAAGAGTTCATTATAATGTAGATAGGTCACCATAACAATTAGGATGTGAATGTATTTGACCTGTCATTTGAAAATTCCCTTCCCTATCTACCTCCTTATTTGAATTCAGACTTCAATGTATATGTGTAGCGATCGTAAATACTTCTTACATCAGCGTCGAACTTAACTGATAAATTGGCACTTCGCTAAGAACAATAAAATATATTTTTTCTTCTAGTTTCATTTCTGAATAATTTTGTAATAATATTAAACTTGATGCTCGGTTAAATTTGGAATTGGGCATTTGTAACATCTAATTTTTAATTATAAATTTAACTGTGAAATTAAAAATTTATTTGTTACTAGAAGGCTTCGCCCGTTCGCTATCGCTTCGCAAAGTAATATATATTCACTACTTGAAATATTTGAACAAAATTTTTTAATGAACATTTCATTCATAAATTGGCTTGTTATAGTTAAGGAAAGTTTTACAAATAGATGCCAACTTGTTGAAGGCCAAGTAAAATACAAAGTTCAAACGTTTTTCTGCACAATATTCCTAAACAGAACTAATTTTGATATGAAAATCAAAACAATCCTTGAATAAAAGAGCACTAATGAAGGACAGTTAATTAATGAAAAATAATTTTTTAAAATCAATATGCAAATTAATTAAACCTGAAGAGTGACATTGTCTAGAAGTAGATAATATATAATATAGATATTGAGCCTTTAGCGTGCAAATTAGTAATTTGCGCATTTGCGTCTCTGTCCTTGGACAGAGTGCGCTCAGGGGCTTCTCTGTCAAAGGGCAGAGGGGTAACTGAGAAAATTATACAGAGAGGTGCCCAGCCCTGGGGAACAGCTGTCCGAGGCCGCGCCCTCCCATTGCACAAGAGGGAGGGAGGGAACGGTGCTCGCACCGAGGCCAGTGCAACCCTAGGTTGCCGGGGCTGTGGGCAATTTTTGTGCCTGCCCGGGTGTACGCGCACGGGGCCCCACTTTAAAAAGACCTTGTGTCACATCTTATTCTCGTGGGGGGAATGAGTAAACACCGTATAAATTACTCTAAAATAGAGCTGGCGCTTTTTAACCCCAGATTTCCTTGGATACTGTCGCTCCAAATTTGCATTTATTCATATAGATTCCATAATAGGTTTTACTTAATTAACTATTATGTTTTTTAACTCTTCAAGTGTTGAATGTATAACTAATTCTAATTTCTATTTTCCCATCTTTACACTATATTAATTTTATCTTATAAATTGTCCCCTGTTCTGTCCCCCATGAAATAAAAATAATTGTTTCTACGAAAAATAAGGATCTACGCACATCAAATCGTCTTTAAATTAAGTGGCAGCAGAAATATTATCGTTGAACTTTTAAAAGTAAAGCTTAAACATTAATTCAGTACTTAAATTCAGCGATCAATTTTGAGTTCTGTAGTTTATTGATGCCTATCGCATCTAGTCCCCCTAGCTATGTGATGATGGCCAAACCAAGAGTCCTCCACAGGAGCTAGCTTAAATGCCGCCCGATAGCTGGTTTATAATAAAAACGTGCACTGCAATTCTGGATACAAATGGAAAATAAGTGTTACCCCTTTGGAACCATCAAATCAACGATAATGGCTAATATAATATATTAATATTTTAACCTCGCATAATCTGGCAACCCTGAATCTGAGCTCAACGAAAATCGTTCCCTGTGCCTAACTTTTCTAGGGCTTTTGAATGAGCTATGAATCATTTAAATCGGACCAGTGGGAGCGGAGGATTTGCTTGGACATACATGCGCACAAACACACATACATACAATGTACTTTATATATAAGATATTGATTTGTAATTTAATCTAATCTTTACTTTAATACCCTAATAGATTGTACTTAGGGTATATTGTCATGTTATTACCATATACTTGTATTCTAATTTGTCATCATAGGTTACGTAACAATGTTTCCCCTACTGAAGAGGTTTGGTTGGTTTTTGAACTCTTAAAACCCTTTATTTTGCAATCAACACATCAATTTATATATAAAATAACATAAATCAAGAAGAGATAAAATATACTTGTGTGTATTCGGATAGCTAAAAAAGGAAGAAAATATTATGAGCTTTGTTGTATGTAATGTGCCACGTGGCTGGCTAAAATTAAGAAGACAGTCTGTCGGGGGACAACATTCTGCACACCTCCTTCCCCCAGCGGAGAGAAGTCTTCTTGTTTTCGATGCTACATTCCAGATTAAAAGAGAGAGAGAGAAAGAGAGAGAGAAAACAAGTTCATGTCACTGCCGGAACAGTGCCACCTAGCCGGCGTCTTGGCCGACAAGGTGGAGGTAATTCCCATAACGTTTACGGAAACGTGTTTAATTTTCTTATATTTATTTTTTTTAGCTCTAATAAATAACTTTTTCTTTGAAGTAGCTGCTCTTCTTCACTCGTTATCCTTTTTTATAACCCACATAAATATCGGTTTATTTAAATGTTTTACAGGAATCAGTAACATCAACCATTTGTTAACCAAATGAGGGCGTCCTTATTCGTCCTTCCCATACAAGTTACATTTGAGTTTGAGACTTGTCATTAGGGCAGGTCGAGTCTTCACGTTTGTTAGAAAATCAGAATTGCACTCGATGTGAAAGCTGGAGTTTGATGTGATAAATACTGACAAAAAAATTAGATTAATATATTTTACCAATTTTTGAGCATTTAGTTTTAAAGATCACCTGAAAAATATACAGAAATGCCTAATTTCCACAGATTTTTACTTAATTTAATTAATTTACTTAAAAATTTTACTATTTCAAGAATAAATCCAAATTAAGTTAATATCTTTTGTATTAGATACACGGAATTGAAAATATGTTCAAGCCAGAATTCTAATTATGAATCACTACAAGTAAAATACGAATTTTTTTTACTGTATTCGATAAGAAGAAACTGTAAAAAATTGAAAACGATTAAAAAAAGGCTATTCAATGAATAAAATTTGTTAGATTATTTGTTAGATCATAATTAAAATTAACAAAAACAAAAAATAGATAAAATTATATAACACCATAATATTACTGGGCACGAATTATAAGATAAAATGTTTTAAATTTGCATTGTTTATTGAAAATCACACTAAAACTACTGCACTGTATTATATCGTATAGCTAAATTATTGAAGTAAATGAAAGTCTTCTTATTTGATGGCACAATGACTTTAATGTGCTTGTGCCATGTATCTTGTCCATACAATTTGTAAAACTTCAGTAAATTATAAATTTTCTAAGGCTGTGCTATAAGGCTTTCACTGTTCATCGGAATGTAATTCCAACGCTATGATTTTTTAACTTAAACTTAATCTTTAAACAGAAACTCGTTTCATAAAAAAAACAAAAACAAAAAAAAACGTAACTTTGTGGAAAAATATTTTGTGTTGTTATTTATCATGCCAGACTTATTGAATTTCACACTGAGTGCAATACTACGGTTCCAAAATCGATCTGTCCTGTCATTATGCTGACGGCAAAATGATCGAATTTCAAATCTAAAGTGTTTGCCTATTCAAAATATATTCAGTTTAAAAATAAAAATAACTTAAAAAAGCCGCACATTATTATTCTGGTATCTTATTTCAAACACAGTAGTGAGTCAAGTATTATGCGTGTGTATGTGTGTTTAGTTTACATTAAATGGCAAAATCACATATATTTCACTCACGCACAACACAGGCAAACATGTACAATTACATATGAGTATGTAATATTACACGTAGACAGTGTGTGATGGACAGAGAATCAAATCTTTTTATAATATAGGTTTCTTTTTTTACGGTGGCGAGTAGAATCTAGGGGAGATAACTGCGAAAAACCAAGCCAAACCTTTGGTTCTATTGCATTTCTCACCACATACTACGTGTATTTTTCTCTACTAAAATTCTTCTTCCAAATTTACCCCGCATTTATACCATGACGAGATATAGCAACGGGTTGAGATTATTGATATTCACATACAGTCCTTTTAAGGAATGTTCGCAAAATTAAACTATCATTTGGATAATAAACGGAGAAATGTTGTACAATAAAACCTGGTAAAACTGGAGTAAACGTTTTTATTTATTTAAGATGGGAGAACTTGCCCAATCCTGGGGATTCAACCCCCCCGCGGCAGCATCTTCCTCAGTGCAGTAAGAGAGATAGGGTCGGTATAATATTGATGCCAGCCGGACAGTGGTTGCAGGGGTCTGGTCAAAAAATATTTGTCCTTGACCTATATGGATGATTTTCTGAGCATAGCTTAAGTGTGGCGCTACTCAGTTGTAATTGTTCTAACAAGACAAGCTTGCTAACCATTGCGCCATTGTAGCGGACTGTGGGTTTATGTGTTGTTAGATTAGGAACAAGTGTGTAACTCCTGATAGAATATTAAAAGGTCAACTACTAGAATATGGCGGGCACAAGTTGAGTCCAACTGAAGATGTAAAGAAAACAAACAAGACTGATATATATATATACAACAAGTATATGTATTAAACAACAAGATTTACAATGGACATAGACATTAACATTTGTGTTTGTGTGTGAACATAAAGAGTTTGTATTTTGGTGAATGTTTGTATGTACGTGTATGTATGTATAATGTTCATGACGTCTCCCACAAGTGGGAAGACGCAATCTTCTGTGAGAGCTTACATTGTAGATGTATTCTCTGAAAATGAAGGATAAAGAGAACGAGGCAAGAAATCACCCAGTATTTATAGTGTAGGGAGAGCGTCCCCTAGTGAACAATTTCGACAATTAAGGAGGAGTTAACTCCAGCACCATGTTGAGTTGCCCAAATTATTTTCTAAGTGTAGCTTAGATGTGGCACAAACACCCAGTGAGGATCAAACTCACTATTCAGATGTAATTGATCTAGCGAGACAGGCTCACTAACCATTACACCACATCAAAGTGCCTTGTCCTTGGCCTATATGCATATGTATGTGTATGGTGCACCCCACATTAAAACAACCTTGTGTCACATTCTGCCTTAGTCAGGAGGCCAGGTAAATATACTTACTTGTAGTTGACAAACTTTTATTTTATTTATCTGACCTTCCCACTAAGGCCGGATGTGACACAGGGTCGTTTTTTGTGGGGGTATATAAAGTAATGGAAATGATGAAAATTTATAAGGAAACTTTCGAAATTCATTGACTTAGTAGCTATGCCTTTCTTCATTACTTGGCCACTGAGCCGGGATCAAAGTGTAGTATCTGTTCTCCCCATCTCTAACTGTAGTGATATTAGGTTGTTCTGAAAATAATATCAGATTTTAGAATCCACTTTTATTCTTGAATTAATGTATTTAAATCAGTCAAAATAAGAACCTTGAACATCTATACGTTTCTATCATCAAGTTATAAGGTTATTTATGTCTTTATGATAAAACTGTAAAGGCTTGGGATTCCAAGAAATCTTTGAAAGCAGTTTCTGCATCTTTGCAATGGAATATTTTTTGGCTTAAAAAATTGTCAGGATGTTTGAAAAAGTGCTAGTCAGTGGGAAAGAGATCAGTGGAATATGGTGGGTGTGGCAAATTCTAGTATTGTAAATCAATGAGCCAAGCATTGTCATGAAGCTGAATTGGACCTCTTTGATTAACTAGTGCCGGTCACATCCAGTTACTGACAATAAACTTCATCAGTGATTCTCTGGTTAGATTCCAGAAAGGTGTAATGGATAACACCAATAGTGGACCACCAGACAATCACAATAACATTCTGTTGATACAATTTCTGTTTTGGAAAGTGTTTGGGTCTTTTGTCATGATCAAGTTGATCATTTACGATTGCCATAAAGGATCCATTTCTCATCACAAGTCATTATTCGATGAAAAAATGGAAAATTCAAATTTTGCAGATGTAGCATCAAATATACTTAAAAAATGTCAATCGCTGACTTTCACTGCGTTCATGTGGAACCCATTTATTGAGTTTCTTCACCTTATTAACTTTCTAGAGATTGTCTGATATTGTTGAAATGTTGACACTCATTATCTGAGACATTTCTCTGACACTTTGATATGGATTTTGTTTGACTAGTGTTTTTAGATGTTGATTGTCAATTGCATATCCTCTCCCACCTTCATCTTCAAGATTTGCATCTCCACAGTGGAACTTCAGAAACTAGCACCGTACTGTTCAATCACAAGTGGATCCTCCCCTCCATGAAGTTTGTGAAGCATTACGTCCATGCTTGAACACATGCAAAAAAAGTAAACGCATCTCTTCTTTTTTGCATGTGCATGATGATGGGTATATAATATTCTGAAGTTAAATTCTGAAAGAGATTGATATAAAATTAACAAAGAGGACACATTAGGAATGAGTAATATATTTTTGTGCGACTATTATAATAATATTTGAGGAAACAATTAAAAGGTTTATTCTAAAATCTGACATTATTTTCTGAACAACCTAATACTATTTTCCACTGCATAAGCAAGGGGTGTCACATATTTGAGAACAAAATTCTGAAAGAGATTGATATAAAATTAACAAAGAGGACACATTATTAAGAATGCGTAATATATTTTTGTGCGACTGTAATAATAATATATTAGAACATAATTCAAAGGTTTATTCTAAAATTGGGCATTATTTTCCAAATAAATCTAATAATATTAGCTGTTTCCTTATAAGGAAACACTTGACATTCACTGACCAAGCAACTAGTGCTACTTTTGATTTAAATTTATAAAATCTTTCAATTAAAACAATTTCTCAAGAAAATAGGTTTCTTAAGTTTTCTGTTATCGCTCTTTCCACTATTGTTGGGGACTTTCTTCCAAACCTTTTATTTGAAGTAGTGTGGAACGTCAACATCTTGATTATGTCATTATTTTCTCTGAGTTACATGTGCTATCCATTTTAGTTGTTGCTGCTGTTGAAAGTCATCAAATGATGTGGTTTCTGTCATCTGGTACAGATTGGTAATTCTTTTTCAGTTTTTCCTCTTGCTAACAAAATCACTATCATCATGTATTACAGATATTTACTGTATTTGGTGTGATATAAAACCCCCAACCATTTTTGTAGGGAATAGTAAGAAAACAATTTTGTGTTGATTTCTGTGTATACCTCAGTTTTTCATACTGGGGTGATATTTTGGAGCCATTTTGGGGAGAAAGTGGGTCTAACATGTGTCAAATCTGATACTAATTTTAGTCTGCTTCAATGATAAATGAAATTAGAAAGTTAGGAAGATTGTGATGCACCAATCTTTTAAATCAGTTTTTGAAACTGTTGCTTTTAACAGGGCTTGCCCATCCACCGCAATTATCAGTAGGAATATAACTGCCTCAGTTATTAAACATTTCAGTAAAAGCAATAATAAAACAAGGTACCGTTACTTACAGAACTTAAAATGACTACTTGGTTACTTATTTTAGTGCATCATTTTACTTACAATTATTGCCACATGATGAAAAAAATAGTCAGTGCATTATTTAAACTAATTAACCATAAACAATCAATAGTACCTTTTTATAGTGCCATCAGTCACTTATTGACTGTTTTTACATTTTTGTAAACTTTCATCAGTTGAAAATAACTAATAAAATTTTACTTTGTTTCATTGTAGACAAAAATGGCAGCACATTTTTCTCAAATTAATTATTCAATGTCATCTTCATCATCTTCAGATGAATATTCACCAGTAAAAAGGAAACATGCGTGAGAATCTCAAAAACCATGGCATTTTAAAGAAAAAATGTCAATGGAACTGTTGCAGGATATCATGGTGGACTTGAAGAATATAGACAGACAATACATTGGGAAAAGACAAAAGCTTAGGTGAGAGTGTCGTCATTAAGGGAAAAAGATGCAAAACCTATGCAGTGCTAAAATGTTGGTGCACTAAATTAAATTTAATTAAAATTCATAATAAATAATAATAAATTTGCATTATTTCAATTTTTTGACATTCAAAATAATGCTTTCAATCCTCTTTTATAAATTTTGAAAATCTCTCATTTAAGTAATCTACTAATCAATTTGCTGTTTTTAGATAATAAAATAAGTAGTGAAGTAATTGTAAGTAATGTAGTTAACCAAAATAAGTTGTAATTTGTTGCGATAAAACAATAGCCAAAAATAAAAATGAATTAATATAAATTTGAAATTTATTTTGGCACTACCAAGGGACAATGGTCTGCTTGTAAAAAATAGAAAAATTTTTGTTGGTTAGCATTTATTAGACCTTTCTGTGCCTGTGACATTTGTCAGAACTGAAAAATATTAATTTTTACCATTTTAGAAGTGGGATTCCTGTTCATAATATGAATACAGTGTCAGATTGATCCCCAATTTTTTTAAGACATATCTTTAACATGCCTTTATTGATAAGTAATTTATTTAAATAAAATTTTAAAAACAAGTAATTGTTTATTTAGCAAAAAACCTTTTAAAGTTAGTTGAGTAGGATACAGCTTGGCATTTTAAATATTTATTATTTCCCTTTGTTTTTTTTTTTTTTTAACCATTTCCCCTAAGCAAGGCAATAAAGCCACAAAGACATAAGAGTTTCCTGAGTGTGAAAGCATATGAGAAAAAGAAACATTATTAAGGAGTGAAAACAATAAAAGAACAGGACAGAAGATAAGGATGACTATATACATAGCTGGGGCGGGGAGAAGAGGATTCATACCTTAGCATATAAGTGAATATAATGGATTTGACTGGAATTTGAACTTGGCTTTCCGATTCCTCAATCTGAGCCACTATCGATTACTCCACCATGCCTCCTCATATATATATATATATATATATATATATATATATATATATATATATATATATATATATATATAAAAGTGAACATAGAAGTCAACACTTAGAGGCGACAGTCTGTTTCATGCTAGATGCAAACGTCAGGCCATCGTCTAGCATGAAACAGACTGTCGCCTCTAAGTGTTGACTTCTATGTTCACTTTTATATTTACACATGCTCTATCTCTGATATTGAGCACTTTATCCCATAAATATAGCACACTTTAAGACTATATTTCTTCATATATATATATATATATATATATATATATATATATATATATATATATATATGTTCCAGGTCAAAATTGTGATCATTAAAGTTTCAGTGGTATATAGGTGCATTGAGTGTGTTAGAATTTGCAGCCCTGAATATCTGCTTGATGAAGAGAAACACATTGAAAATATGTTAAATATCCTCCACTACTCCAATTATTTCTTATATAATGCCAAATGAAAATTATATAAAATCAATAAAACAAAATGATGAGGCAAGAGAATGTATAAACACAAAAACAAGGCAGATTATATTAGCTAAAGACTTCATAATTAATGAACTTGCAAGAAATTTAGATAATTTTAATAGACAAATTGTTATTTTAAGACATTTTTTTATGTTTATACGTACTTTTTATTTCTTAAAATAATTGTCAGACTTTGTCCATTACAAATTGTTATATAAAACAGAGAGATAACATTTACAAAATAAAATGCAAAAAATGTCCTCACTCAAAATACATTAGTAAAAATGGTGGAGTAATTGATAGCAGCTCGGATTGAAGAATCAGAGAGCCGTGTTCGAATTCCTGTTAAATCTATTACATTCACTTACATACTAATACCCTTGGGAAAGGCATGAATCCTCTTCTCCCCTATCTCGCAGCTATGGGTAAATAGCAGGACAGACCGGGTTCTATAGCCTTGGATGGCAACTGGTCTACCACAGAAAGAAATGGAAACATACTGTGGGAAAAAATCTGCCTCGTCAGTCATGTATCAAAAGATACATGATTGCCTAAGCGTGTATCACGCATGGGACATAAATGACTGACTGACAAACATAAAATAGACTTGAAATCAAACAATACACACAATGTAGTTGCATGATATCATATATATATATATATATATATATAAATATATATATAAATATATATAGTATTACACAACAAAATCCAAAATTACCTCATATGGTGGTGGGTAGATCTATTTCAACAGATGAAAACTGTCAGTCTTAGTCAACCCTCTGGTAATTTTGGATTTTGTTGTGTAATACTATTTATTGGCTGTTATAATAAATACATTGAACAGTGGATCAGTTTTAATATTTTATATTACTAGGATCCACTTGGATTATATACCAACGGATTTATTAACTGTACTATATATATATATATATATATATATATATATATATATTGGGATTAAATACAAAATACAAATCAAATATAGATTGGAATCTGACAAAATGGTACGATAAAGAACAAAAAGAAAGAAAAAAATATTACCAGAAATAGATTTTTGACAAAACAAAATATTACCAGGAATAAAATGTTGTCGGCATTAAATAACCCATTGAGGTTGATATGCCGTAAAACAAAGCAAAGCAAAGCAAACATTATTATCAGCAATACATTTTTGAACAAAAATATTACCAACAATAAAAATCTTGTTGGTATTAAATAACCCATTGGGGTTTATATATCGTAAAACAAAACAAACACTAATGGAATAATGTAAATTAAAAACTTAAATGAAAAATATTGTATTTCAAAATAAATTAAAAAACTTAGTAAAGTTATTTAATCTTAGAAATTACTTCTTCATTTTGTAATTATGAGCAACACCATTTAGGAATTCAATAGGATCTCATGATTCATCTTCCATTGTGACTTTTTTGATTCGTTTGTCAGCATCTCTATATTTTTTACCTTTTTGGGGGATGGATATCCAGTGATCAACCTTTCAAGAAATGCATCATGTCATTTCTGAACTTTCCAAAGGAAATATAATATAAAAATAGCAACAACTACACTTTTTCTTAAATTTAAAAATACCTCCAACTACTCCTTTTCTTAAATTGGACTATTCAAGCAAATTTGAGTATAATGACGAAGTACTAATTTGACAACTAAATGAGAGAGAGAGAGAGAGAGAGAGAGAGAGAGAGAGAGAGAGAGAGAGAGAGAGAGAGAGAGAGAGCAACGAAGTAGTAATCTGACGCCTAATTGTCCCTCTGCTGAAAAAATTCCTATGTTGAATCGGCTATGCCGAATGGCCATGCTGAATTAGTGATGCCAAATGGGCTACACCTAAATGTCCCATTCCCAAGCATCTGACATCAGATAAGCAATATGGCTTTCACTTCTCTAGATTAACTGCTTATGTATTAATGAAAGAATTTATCAAGCTTTAGATAAGAAGTGTGAAGCTCAGGCTGTTGCTTTGTATATGGGTTTGGTGTAATAGACTTTTTCATAAGTTGAAGGTAATGGTATTTCTGGACAAATCTTTGAACTGATTCAGCCTGTCTTATCAAATAGCAACGTGATTGTCATCTTGAATGGCCATTCTTCTAGATCTTTTTGCATTAATGCCACACTTCTAGATCTCTTTACTTTAATCCTTGTACCTACATTGTTCCTAATTTTCATCAATGACCTTCCCAATGTCATAGGTTCCCAATTCAGTATCTCAGCTGATGACAACTATTTACTCATGTCTTAATAGTACGTTTGATCAGTTCAACAAGATCAAATTGGCAGCTGATGACCAATTTTCTGTTGTTGACTTAAGCAAGGAATATCATGTTAATTTTAATGCCTCCAAATCAAGATCACCCTCTAATTGTCTGAGAGACTCCTTTTCTGCCTTCAATCATTATAGCTAATGCTAACCTCCAGAAGAGTGACTGGTTGCATCTTCTCGGGCTAACATTTTTTGCTGACATGAAGTGGAAAGATTATATTAAATCAATTGCTAGGTCTGCTGCTAGGAAAGTTGGTTCTCTGGTGCTAGACAATTTTTCTTGTCCGAATCTATCTTACATATTTATATTCGGTCATATTTAGAATATTGCTGCTACATATGTTCTGGTACTTCTGCTATATGTATATTAAGGGATCCTTGATAAAATCCAAAGAAGAATATGCAATGTCATTTGTTCTGACCTGGCATCTTGGCTTCAGTCACTTTTCCAATGTATCTTTCCTGTGCCTTTTCTAAAAATATTTTTTATGGTAATTGTTCTAACAAACTTTGCTCTAGTACCTAGACTCTATGAATTTAAGCATAGTACTAAGTAGGTGACAAGATCTTATCATTTTACACTTGAAATAACTATATGTAACCATAAATTCTATGGTAATAATTTCTTTTCTCACTTGTGGAACTCTCTTCCAGCTTCTTGCTTTCCCGTCAAGTTGGTCTTCAAAATTTAAATACAGTGTCAATCGTTATCTTCTGTCTTCTTAATTTCTGTTCTTTCATTGTCACTCCTTAATAATGTTTTTCTTATATTCTTTCACACACAGTAACACCCTGCATGTTAATGGCATTGTTGCCTTGCATGGAAAAGATATATATATATATATATATGACAACCTGAGGTGATTCAGGACGAGTTTAAGAAGTGGTCATGCTCAGTTACGAGTGGACTTCCACTATATATATATATATATATATATATATATATATATATATATATATATATATATATATATATATATATATATATATACAGGTACGATGAGAACAAATAGAGTACACTTCCAACGTTCGTAACATTTAATTTAAAAGAGGGCTCAATACATCAGTCAGGTATGTGCCATGTGTGATACATGCTTAGATGATCATGTATCTTTTGATACATGAATGATGAGGCAGATTTTTTCTCACTGTAGGTTGCCATTTCTTTCTGCAGTAGACCAGTTGCCATCCAAGGCTATAGAACTCAGTTTGTCCTGCTATTTATCCATAGCTGGGGGGAGAAGAGGAGGATTCATGTCTTTCCTAAGGGTATTACTATGTAAGTGAATGTAATGGATTTGACTGGAATTTGAACTCGGCTCTCCGATTCTTCAATCCGAGCTGCTATCCATTACTCCACCATGCCTCCTTAATGGTCAGAGTTGAATTAAACCAGGAAACAGTAGTATTAAAAAGTGCTCAATACAATACATGTGTGAAGAAATGAGACAAAAGTAAAAATAACATGTAGAGGAGATCAGTTGAATCCACTACCTTGGTTTCAACCTCATGTTATCCTCAGGTGTTTTTTTATCAAATGACCTGGATAATGGGGGAAATAATAATAATAATAATAATAATAATAATAATGATGATGATGATGATGATGTTCTTCTTCTTCTTCTTCTTCTTCTTCTTCTTCTTCTTCTTCTTCTTCTTCCTCCTCCTCCTCCTCCTCCTCCCTTTCTCTTACACCCAACCTCATACATTTGTTTATTTATTTTTAAAAAAATAATGCAACTTCATTAATTTTTATTTTTTTTTATTTTTTATTTTTTTAATAAAGCCTTAAGAGGTTATTTGATAAAAAATCACCTGAGGATACCATAAGGTTGAAACCAAGGTAGTGGATTCAACTGATCTCCTGATTTTAATATATATATATATATATATATATATATATATATATATATATATATATATATATATATATATATATATATATACCCTTGTGCAAATTAATTGAAACAAAGCCAATAATTCCATTATTATTATTTACTTTATTCCTGTATTTTTCCAATGAAACAAGACCAAGTGCACATGTTAGTATTTCGTATGTCCATTTCACAAAGTCATTCCTTGCAGATTGACCACAGATTCATGATTGGATTTAAATCTGGAAAGTTTCTGGGCCAGTCTATAGTACTTTGATTTGCTCACTGGTAAGGCATGCCAGTGTGTTCCTGCAGCATTACAATTTTTGTACACTTCCTTGTCTATTGTAGACAATGACTGTAGAACAACTAATCGACAGTCAAGACTATAGTGTCTGGGCGTGATGAAAATCTGATATAATCACAGATGCCGCAATATATTTCAAAGGCAAATAAATTTTATCATAGGCCCCGAAAATAGATTCATATTACAGCACACCACTGCAAATGATGTAATCTGAGGAAAAAATAGAAATTGATTACACACTGTCACTCCAGTCGATCTAAAACTGACCATAGGGTGAAAGAAAGGAAACTAAAGTGGTTGTTTCAATTAATTTACACAAGGGTGTATATATGTATGTATATATATATATATATATATATATATATATATATATATATATATATATATATATATAAAGGTGGTTGTTGACATTGTTCTGGCTCTGTCTTGGTTTAGTTTCCCATTTTGCGCTTGTGGATTTTACAGACATTGAACACTTTTGTCTATGTGGGTGTCATTTTTCTTTCTTTCTTTATATATATATATATATATATATATATATATATATATATATATATATATATATATTAGAAAATTTATTAAATCTGACAGATTTTTAATAATTTATTTCTTTAAACGTTATTTTGTAAATGGATACTCATATTTGAGTAGATGCTCTGTTTTTATTCATTTATTAAACAGTATATTTATTTATTTACATCTAGAAGCCTGAATATTTCCAGAAATCTTATAAGATAAATATGTATCCTCTAGCAGGATTTGAACCTGCATCAGATGTAATGATGATTTCCCCTAAGGGACACAGGTTCAAATCCTGCTGGAGGATGAATATTTATCTTATAAGATTTCTCAAAATATTCTGATTTGTAGCTGTAAATAAATAACCCCTTACATCTAACCCTAACCCTCACCTAACTTCCTAGACTGCAACTCATTATTATTATGTGTGGGGTGCAGTTGATACAATAGCTGTCAGTGAAAATGAATACCCTATCACCCCTTGTCAAAATGATTGAATTTCCTCATATCCTTAGAAACTAATATGAATGTAGGTGCTTATAAAACTCAGTAAATTTCAAAATAAGTTATTCCAAAATTTGCTTGAAAATAAAACAGGACTATGGACTTTAATTTAATTCTATAATTGAATTTGAAGTTTTAGTTTCTGTTTTTGAAACATGGTAATTCATATGTAGCGATGGGACCATATTTTTAAATTAGGAAATTTATAATATATATATATATATATATATATATATATATATATATATATATACAAACATGGTATGATAAAAAAAAAGGAAATGTTTATCAATGTTGCACTTTTAAAACATATACAAACACATAATACATTTAGTTTCTTAAAATCATTTTATACCATGTCTAGGAAAAGAACACTAAAAGATATTGTTGAACTTAAAGATTTTCATAATTTTCATTAGAATGGTGTGACAACAAAAATGATGAAAAAAAAAAAGAAAAGTGCAAACGATAAAAACCCTTTGCTTTTTTTTTTTTAGATATTTTAATTGAAACTTTGTTGAAGTTTACTTTCTTTTTTAGGGATGGTCAATAATCCATGTTATAGTAACAATCGTTGTATTGTGGATTTTACAAGGATATCAATTGTTTGCACATCGGAAATGACAATGTGTCTTTGTTTCTCTTCTTAAGTCAAGATCAGATCAGCTGATTAAAAAAAGAAAAGGAAAAAGAGAGCCTGACCTGTTAATCTGACATGCAGCTACCTGTATTAACTTATTTACTTCTATTTGACCCTAATGACTAACTAGGGATTGACTAAATCTTTATAAACCCACTTTCAAATACTTTTTTAAGGGGAGAATAAGGTGGATCACGCGATTTTCAGCATGGAGTCGAAATCAACAACCAACAACAAAAATAGTTGTAAAATCTAAACTAGTTTAGGGTTTATGCAATGAAAAGAAAGAGTCTCACAATCATCTTCCATTGAAAATATTATTGTAATGGTTCACAGGGTGTTATTTACTTATTTATTTCTGTTATACCTTAAAGAATAGGTATCGAACCATAAAGCTTCCAGCTGTTGAAGAAGAAGAAAATCAAGTCTTGTCAGCTGCTACGGGCCAAGTCACGCCGCCCAGTACAAAGCCACGTGTGAATCGGCGAGACTTGTACGCACATGCGTAGTGGGGCCGTTAGTTCGGATATCTCGCCATTTTCTTGTAAAATGTGGAAGAAATGTCAATAATGACTTCGTTTGCCGACAATTTTTGGGTAAGTACTTATTTAATCGGATTCGGAAGTGTTGACAGTCTATACCAATCCATCAGGAATATTTTTAAGTTGTTAATCGCGCGTGTCTTGCCTGTTGTAAAGCATGTGTGTTGTATGTGCCAAGAGATGGGTGTAGCCTGTTTTTGTGTTGTTATTATTAAAATTATCCTTATTTATTCATTTTCTTTGTAATGACAACCTCACCATGTATTAAAAAACCGCTGCTAGCTATTTTGACATAACTTTAAGATTCACCCGTTGCTTTTCAAAATATTGAAGACGTTTAAGTTTTAATATTAAGCTGTCTTTTTTTAAATATGTAAAGAAAAATATCAAAATATTGAACTTAATTTACGTATGACCCGAGTTTTTAATAAAACTTCATCTTTTTTCTTTTTGTTAAATTAACCTAAATATGTTTTCTTTGCTTCTGATTTGTCTTCTTAACCATTGTGATTTTTTTCTTAGTCTCAGAATTTTAAATCTACAATCTTGTTTGGATCATGTCATACCGAGGAAGACTCTTTTAAATCTTAAATTAAAACTTTTGTTTGACTATATTAACAGTGAAAACCTCCTAGTGAGGTTATTATTGGAAAACAGATATTGAAAAATACAGCTAAGTTTTTAAAAAAAAACTGATAGTAATTTTGAAAATCACTTGTAAAGTTAAAGAAATTCAGTAAAAAAAAAACAAAAAAAAAACGGTCTCGTGACTTGACACAACTCCATCCCGATGAACAGTGATATTTTTAGTTTTTTTCCTAATTGTCTTGAAAATAAAAAAAAAGTATCTGGTTTAACTTACATCTGTAAAAGAGATTTTTAAAAAGATTTTCCTCTTTTTTTTCTCTATATAAAAGAACCATTTTCTACCTAGAAAAACGATATCAAAATCTTTTTAAAGCGCTTAAAATAACGAAAACAAAAGTTTGGTTTCATTTTTGCAAATTCTATTTTTCTTTTTTTGCAATTTATTTTAGGAATAAATTAACAAAAAATATGTTTGTTGTTGTTGGTGATCGTAGTTTAGCTGTAAATAAATCTTGGAAAACCAGTTTTTTGTTTTTAGTTTTACTCATGATTTTTAATTTTTATGAAAAAAAAATGTCATTGTATAATTCTTTGTTTCGTCTCAACAAGGTATGTTGTTTGTAATACTGGATATTATTAATAAATATCATCAAGGTTGTAGAAGAAAACAAACATTTTTAAACTGATTCGAAAAATAAACAGGGAAATCTAAGTGCTACTATTTTGAGTTTCGATAAACTTTCTTATTCGTTTTTAAGTCAAATCAAAAGACATTCTTATGCAATTTTGTTAAAAAGTTGCTTTAAAAATCCTATCTTTTTAAAATTTAAAGAATTTCTTTTCTAACTAACAATGGTGAGTGTTTTTAAGCAGTTTTCGTGACCTCAAAACAATTCTCCGCGTTGTGGCCGCAGAAACTAAAATAAAAAATAGTTTAATTAGTCGTAATAAAGGAAATTGATTAACCGATAAAAACAAAACACAAATAAAACTAGTTACCATTATTCAAAGAATAAAGATCAGGGAATTAGATGAAAAACTAGATATCTTCTTCCACATGAACTATAAAACTTTTATTTTGTCAAGTCGAAGATTTTGCGGATTTTACATCTAGGACAACAACAATAATAATGTTTTCGTTATATTTTCACCCCCCGGCCACTCAAAAAAAAAAAAATCTTTGTCTTTACATAATGAGCCATAGTACCTACCCTGGTGAAGAATTCATTTTTTATGGAATTTTCGTCCTTAGGATTGAGTAAATAATCACCTGATCTGTTTCTTCTTTGAAATTGTTGATTTCCTTCTTTCTTCTTTCCTTTCAAACAATAATCTGTCTTTTTAGTTTAATGCCTTAGAAGTTTCTTTTTAAATCTTTTTTCTGTCAATTTAAAAAAAAAAAATAGGTTTGACAAAAAAACCAATTTTTTTTTAACTTTTCGAACGGAAGAGATCATTTTTTGGGATGAATTTTAATTTTGGTTATTTTAAAAGTAGATGTAGAATAAAAAATGAAGATAATTACTGGAACAGTGGAACACTAATTAAATTAACATTTCACTTAAAAAGATTTAAGATTTCGAACCCCCGCAAAAAAAACGAACAAATTGTTGCGCAAGAAGACCATCTTTTCTTTTCTAAATAAAAAGTCCTGAATCATTTCTGAAATGGCTTTTTACAACAATCGAACGTTATTTTTTGTGAGGCTGCAATGATTACCATGGATACTGAAGGGTGGGTGCTTTTTTTTTCTTTTGTCTTGGCCCTTTAAACTCAGTAGTTTGTTAATAAACCTGTAAAAAATGTTTTAAAGATTGGGGGCATTGATTTACAAGTGTCATTTCTGTCTCAATAATAAAGTTTAAGTTATGATTGATAAACTTGCAGTTTCATTGCTATTACGGATTGCCACAGCAACAACACAATACTAGTGTAGTGATGAAGGAAGAAGAAAGGATGTTGGGTGTGGCTCAACTGATAAAAAAAAGCATTCGAGTTTATGTTAGCATTTAACTTTTTCACCCTACTTTCTTTTCATTTTCACTGATTAAAATAAATATTTCACATTTTTGCTACGATCTTTTTATTTTTTAATATTAAAAAATAAAACTTTATAATTTAAAAAGGTAGACCTCTTGAAATTGTTTCTTGTAGAAATATCATTGTATATATCATTCTGAAATTATTTTATAAAAATGACACTTTTTTTTGTGTCATTCGTTCTTTTTCCAAATCTGGTGACGGGCTATCGCTATACGTTCTTTTTCCTCTTCGTCCTGATTTCCAAACTTGTCAACTCTAGTTAAGTTTACATGCTGCATACTTCCTACCACTACCATCCAACTGGTAGTGCTGTCCCTGTAATAAGAGACACCACCTATTACTGCTAGTTTATAAGTGCATGCTCTTGTTAGTGTCACCCACACCCTGGTCTTGTGTGGTCGGTCCTCCCGGTGTCACGCTGCTACAGACTTACATTATTACACACTATCATCCACTTAAAAACAACTCCGACCTGCTCTCTTTGCAAGATCATTTAATTCTTCTCTTTTTCTCCCAACTTTTCAACTCTCTCTTCCATCCCAATTGTTATACAAACAAACAAAAATATCTGGGTTCCTCACGGAGTAGAGACGCATATATTAATTGTGCCATATTTTGTGAAACTATTTTTATTTCATCTTGACCTTTTTGTCAGTTATGCTGTTTCTGGACAATTTTGTCAATTATTTGGGAAGAGCTTTTCGCCTCCCTAGGAAATAAACTCAGTTGATAAATCATCGAATAAGGACTTTTGAATAAGTTTTCTGTAAAGAAGAAAATAAACCAGTAACCTCAAAACAAGTTGTGTGCGATGCATAAACTGGGAGAATTTTTCTTTGTTTCATACAAAGATGTTTTCATACATTTACTTTTAATTTCTAAACGGGAAGTGATTTAATTTTTTTCTTTTTTTTTTTTTACATCGATTACATGATTGTGTGAAGTAAGGATAATTGAGAAAAATTCTAACTCCTGACAGAATTTGTTGTAGCTATTGTGAAAAATTCTAACTCCTGACAGAATTTGTTGTAGCTATTGTGAAAAATTCTAACTCCTGACAGAATTTGTTGTAGCTATTGTGAAAAATTCTAACTCCTGACAGAATTTGTTGTAGCTATTGTGAAAAATTCTAACTCCTGACAGAATTTGTTGTAGCTATTGTGAAAAATTCTAACTCCTGACAGAATTTGTTGTAGCTATTGTGAAAAATTCTAACTCCTGACAGAATTTGTTGTAGCTATTGTGAAAAATTCTAACTCCTGACAGAATTTGTTGTAGCTATTGTGAAAAATTCTAACTCCTGACAGAATTTGTTGTAGCTATTGTGAAAAATTCTAACTCCTGACAGAATTTGTTGTAGCTATTGTGAAAAATTCTAACTCCTGACAGAATTTGTTGTAGCTATTGTGAAAAATTCTAACTCCTGACAGAATTTGTTGTAGCTATTGTGAAAAATTCTAACTCCTGACAGAATTTGTTGTAGCTATTGTGAAAAATTCTAACTCCTGACAGAATTTGTTGTAGCTATTGTGAAAAATTCTAACTCCTGACAGAATTTGTTGTAGCTATTGTGAAAAATTCTAACTCCTGACAGAATTTGTTGTAGCTATTGTGAAAAATTCTAACTCCTGACAGAATTTGTTGTAGCTATTGTGAAAAATTCTAACTCCTGACAGAATTTGTTGTAGCTATTGTGAAAAATTCTAACTCCTGACAGAATTTGTTGTAGCTATTGTGAAAAATTCTAACTCCTGACAGAATTTGTTGTAGCTATTGTGAAAAATTCTAACTCCTGACAGAATTTCTAATTCTTTTAAGTCTTTTTCTGACCTGGATTTCTTCCTTCAACCCTACTCTCTTGGATTTTTTATTTTTGTTTTTAATATTATTCCCTCCACTGCTTTTTAAGTGTTGCATATTTAATACTATTTATTGTCTGCCCATTCTTATAATTGTCATTTACCTCAAAGCAATTGACCTTTTTGCAATAGACAACAACATGGAAGATAATACCATTAAGATGTCAATGGTAAAGTGTTGACAAATATAGAAGCTTTTGTTATTTAGTAAAAAAATTGGGGTGAAATTAAAGCTAAAAAAAGAATTGGTCAAGTGTTAAGTTTCAGTCTTGAGTTTGAGATGGAAAATTAAAAAAAAACATTCTCATTTGTCACCACAAATGGACAATTTGTTTGGTGTAATCTGACTAGGGAATACTTTAAATTATCCTTTTTTTAATTTTTTTTTTATTTATTGTCACTCTCCCAGGGGTCTTGTTTCACTTGTGAAATCTTGATAGGCTCTGTTGCACAAGAGAAAGTAAACAAAAAACCCCCCCAAAAAACTGTAAATACAATTCTAATTGGTTTTTGTAATTAAGAGATTTTGCTTTGTCATTTGATTTGGTTGACATGGTTTGGCAATTTTCTATGTAATATATTGCATTTGAAGAATTGTTAGAATGATGTCAGTTATGATTTTTGATTCCTTCAAGTGTCATAAGAACATCTCCCAAAGCAGAAAAGGGAAAGTCTGTAGAAATGAGCAGAATTTATCACAAAAACACTTTATTTACCAACATGAGGTTTGAACTCTTTTGTATGTTTTGTTGACCCCCCCCTCCACATTTACATTGAATGACAAAGAGTGAGTTTTTCTATCAGGTGAATTTTGAAAGGGAATTGACATAAGCTGAATGTAATTGTTGGTATTCCTCTTGAGCAGGCTGGAGATGTGATTACAGTTAGGAAAGAATGCCAATCTCTTTGTATTTTTTATTCCTGAATTTCCCATTGTTCAAGTCATTGAGGGTAACTCCCGATGCCCCCTTTGTCATTGAGGGTAACTCCCGATGCCCCCTTTGTCATTGAGGGTAACTCCCGATGCCCCCTTTGTCATTGAGGGTAACTCCCGATGCCCCCTTTGTCATTGAGGGTAACTCCCGATGCCCCCTTTGTCATTGAGGGAAACTCCCGATGCCCCCTTTGTCATTGAGGGTAACTCCCGATGCCCCCTTTGTCATTGAGGGTAACTCCCGATGCCCCCTTTGTCATTGAGGGTAACTCCCGATGCCCCCTTTGTCATTGAGGGTAACTCCCGATGCCCCCTTTGTCATTGAGGGTAACTCCCGATGCCCCCTTTGTCATTGAGGGTAACTCCCGATGCCCCCTTTGTCATTGAGGGTAACTCCCGATGCCCCCTTTGTCATTGAGGGTAACTCCCGATGCCCCCTTTGTCATTGAGGGTAACTCCCGATGCCCCCTTTGTCATTGAGGGTAACTCCCGATGCCCCCTTTGTCATTGAGGGTAACTCCCGATGCCCCCTTTGTCATTGAGGGTAACTCCCGATGCCCCCTTTGTCATTGAGGGTAACTCCCGATGCCCCCTTTGTCATTGAGGGTAACTCCCGATGCCCCCTTTGTCATTGAGGGTAACTCCCGATGCCCCCTTTGTCATTGAGGGTAACTCCCGATGCCCCCTTTGTCATTGAGGGTAACTCCCGATGCCCCCTTTGTCATTGAGGGTAACTCTTGATGCCCCTTTTGTTACTGATTTACAAAGATTGAGGCTTGAGAGCAGAATAATTTTCCCTTGTTAAATTTGGTGATTATAAATCTAGAATAACCAGACGTTCTGCCAACAGTTTGTCTAAAATCCAATGTTACTAAAGCAATTGGTAACGTTTGAACTTATGATGGGGTGCTGAAAACTTCTTGGCTGACTCATTTCTCAAAGTCTGGCCAAATATCAGAAGTGTGTGTTTTTTAATTTTTTTAATCCTTTCTTGGTTGGATTGAGAACTTATCAGCATCCTCTTGGCTTAGGAATTGCAGATAAACTTGGTGTGTTTTTTCATTGTATAAAAAATAAACATATATTAATCTCTCTATAAAAATTGTAAAAATAGTTTTGATGTCTGTATTCATCAATTTAATCATGTGGAAATATCCAGTAACTTTTCTTCAGCCAAAGTTTCTACCTATGATTGTTAGATTTGTAAGGATCAGCAAAGAGGGTTATCATCTATTGTTGCTTGTATGCTCTTTGTCAGAAGGAAGAGTTGTAATAGTTGACGTTAACATGAACTTCAGAAAAATTCTTTTATAATATTCTTTTTATTTATTAAAACTTCATGCACATGGATTCAGAAGGATTGTTTTTATAAAGTTATCAGTCTTATTTATTTATTTTTATTTTTGTTGCAAAATATTAATAAATTCTAATAAATTATATATAAAGATTGAAAGAAAAACATTTGTCTCAGAATTCTTAAAGTGATGTCCTAAATTGAATGTCAAATATTGACAAGTTCATGTTCAGATTTTGGTTAATAATAACATAGTGGCATAAGAAAATGACTTCAGCTATTTTCAAAGCAGTTAATGTGATTCTTGATAGTATTGTACAGATTTATGAGTAGAAAAAAAATGACACTGTTTACAAATTCTCTAGATTTCTGTATTTAAGTTTGTTGTGTGAAGAAAGATGTTAGGAGCAAGCTGTTCTGTTATTGTAAACTGATTCTTTTGAGAATCATAAGTTGTAATCTTTTATGCCTTTATCATCCTGGCAGACATTGTCTGTTTCTCTTTCTGCTCTGCATTGGCAAAAGTATGTTATCAAATAGTTGTTGCCTTCCACATGCAAATGAAAACATTGCGCAATTGATAAGAGGGGAGGGAGGTGTTCATAAAAGATAACAACAACGTTAACTAATTTTAGAAGTATTTTTTGCATAATTTCTGCCTGTACAAGAGTTGAAAATTTTATTTAGTTCTGAAAACATTGGAAAAAATTAGAAATAAACTTAGCCTCTGTTCATTTTATTTGAACAAACATTTTGGCTGTTGTGCCTTCCAGCCTTCAGGTGTATATCAATCTGGGTAAGCTACAGGGAATTCTCAACTGAACCCTTTATTTAATTTACAAGGGTAGACTGTTCTCGTTCCACTACTCATGTCTAGGGATATCATCTAGTTCTTATTTTATTTAGTATTGTTTGGTTATTGCTCTCTCTTGTTTCTAATAAGTGCAAGTACATATTGCCTGACCCAGGGATTGTACTCAATGTCACCAAACTCACAAACCATCAGTTTTATCCACTAGGCTATTGTCCTGTAACAACAACAAAGATAAGGATAATAGTCTGAATATAAATAGTATAAATAATAACTCCTCATCCCAGAACCCCCCCCCCCCCTTAAAAAAAAGTAAACTTATTGTTGCATTACTATAGAGAAGATCAGAGTTGCTATAAATTGTAAGTCTTTCCTCTAATTGTGATCTAGTTAGTGAACTTTTTTGATTGGATCCTATAAATAGAGAGGCTTGGAAGAAATGATATTGATAACTTTATTTGATATCTATTATTTGCTAATGATACAGGTGACCAACAAATGGGTTTGGGTGCTGAAAAATAATGTCTTTGATTAAATTTTACTTAGAAATCCCTATGTAAAGATGGCTTGTATGAACAGCATACAAAAGCTAGTAACAAAGAGTCCCAATTGTTCAATTCTGACTACATTTCAAGAAAATGAGAAACTAAAATTTATACAACAAAAACCAACTTAATGTAAACTCAAGATATATTTAAGTGAAAATCTATATTAGTGTTGTCATTTACTTAGCTTAGTTTAGCATAAGGCTGTTGTTGTGGAGCACCCCCCCCCCCCGGAAGGATGAAGCTCATTATTCACAATTAATGGGCAACTGTCTTGTTAACCATAAACCTATGCAGAGGTGCCTAGTTAGTGTTGAACGAAGAGAAAATGCTTTGTATGACCAATTTATAAGAGCCAGATCAAATCTAAAATGGAGTACTGTTGTCATATTTGGGCAGGAACTGCTCAGTCTTCAATTTCTGGACTTGATAGTCCAAAAGCATCTCAGAGTCCTTGTGGGTGACAAATCATTTTACATCCTCCAACCTCTCTCTCACATACAGGATGTGGCAAGTCTCTCACTGCTCTGTTGCTACTTGGAAAGTGCTTGGATGCACTATATTCCTTGGTT